>JADRCH010000138.1:0-16713 GCA_019843965.1 Rhynchomys soricoides | reverse complement strand
TTGTGTTATATTTGATGTGTGTGGGAGTATGAACCATAGTGTATGGAGTCAAAAAACAACTTTCAGGAGTGGGCTCTTTCCTTCTACCATGGGTCCTGAAGATTAAAGTCAGGTTGTCAGGCTTGGTAACAAGTTCTTTTCCTTATGGAACAATCTCACTGGTCCAGAAATTTCTTGGTTAGTACTTAAAATTATTTATGAATCAGATGCTCTAAATTAGCCAGAAATAAAGCAATGACTAAAGCTAAGAGTTCTCTAAACTATACATGCTCAAATAATCATACACATGTACTAAGACCAAATTCTTTCACCCCTGAAGCTAGTGGGCACACAAGGTCAATCAACCTAAACCTAATGTATAACCAAGTGGTACCAGGTAAGTTTAGACTAGTTTTTGAAAAATCAAGTTCCTGTCCATGGATTCTAAGACTCAAAACTGTCAATATCCACTGGCCTTAGAACTTATCGACATTTTAGTCTTCTTTTTAGTATTGTGATTATAGTATCTGTGGCAGAGCAGCATTAACTGTATGTATCCAGAGAGGGCATACCTGTATATGCATCTATACTTCTAACAGAATTAGTAGCAGTCTATACTGAAAAATCTAACTAACTTAAAATGACTACCACATAAACAGTAATTACTCTAAAAGACCTTCAGTGATTTTTCCCCTTTACTAACAGATTATCCCAACCTGTTCCTCTGAGAAACTAGATAGATATTTCAATGAAATAGTGTCCGTTTTAATTGCCAGTTTGACACAATCTATAGAATTGCCTGGGAAGCAAATCTCACTCAGTGAAGAATCTTCAAGAGGAGGCTGGCCTGTATGGAATTACACTGATTATGTTAACTGAGTTGGGAAGACCTGCCTACTGTGAGTAGCACCATTTCCTGGGCAGGACAGCAGTGCTGACCTGTCCTGACCTGTGCTGAGACTTAGCATGCATTCATTGCTCTCTGCTCATGGCTATGAATGACCTGTTGCTTCAAGTTTCCACCACCCTGACTTTCCCACAGAGATGGACTGTAATCTAGAATGGTGAGCCCAATAATCTTTAAATTGCTTTATTCAGGGTATTGTATAACAGTTTCCTTTGTGGTGAATAATCTTTCATCTTGGAGGGAAATTTAAAACCAGATGTTTACAGGGAAGGGAAACAACAGGGTGCTCTAAGGAAAGGGCAGTACTACAGGGAAGCCCGTAAGACAGGCAGTTACCTCAAAACAACTCCAGAAAGTCCCTGACGCTAACTAGACCCATTAGACCCTCATCTCCTCAAAAGAATAAAAACAGTAAAGATTGCCAAGAGAGGACTGAGACAAGCCCAGTTGCCTGGAAGAAGCAGGTTATAAGAAACACAGACCAACTGAGCCTCCTGGAAAGAACCTGTTGAGCTGTGTAGTGTGCTCCAGGTTTCCAGTTTTTTTTATTATTTATTTATTTATTTATTTATTTATTTTTTGGTTTTTCGAGACAGGGTTTCTCTGTGTAGCCCTGATTGTCCTGGAACTCACTCTGTAGACCAGGCTGGCCTCAAACTCAGAAATCCACCTGTCTCTGCCTCCCAAGTGCTGGGATTAAAGGCGTGCGCCACTACTGCCTGGCTGGTTTCCAGTTTTTGTAAGCATCCACCCATACTGGGGTGAGTGATTTCTGGTCCTATAAGTAATCCATCACATACATATTTCTGAAAGTATATCCCCCCCCCCAAATAAAACTCATTAGTTCATCAAGCTGGACTTTACTTTGGTCTGTTGTGAGCACCCTTTTCTAAGGAGTTGCATATCCCCAGGAAAAGTCTGTTACACAACACCAGGTTATTTTATTGCAGTAACAGGAAGGGAAATTAAGACAAAATAAAATAAAACAAAACAAAACCCAACAACAAAGCAAGGACAAGACTGTATATTCAGTCTTGAGGCTCAGATTACAGGTATCCCAACAGAACTGCACAGCTACAAACACATAGACATAAAAACAGCCTATCTAAAAGTGATACAGGTTCACAAAATAGAACACTGCTTTCTCGGCTCTCACTAGGGATTTTACAGGGCAGAAGAGAATCTTCTCTGGTTACTTTGGATTATGCATATTAGCAACTAAGCAAAGAGCAGCTTTAAAGGAGCAGTGCAAGTGATATGTTGGCTCCTAGCCTAGATCAGGACCCAAATTTGCCCGCCATTGTTATTCTGCATAGTAATAGTCATGTGTTGAGCTTAATGAACAAATTAGTCACTGAACCCCAAATCAAGAACAGTTAACACTCCATCTCTTCCCATTTTCTTCAGCCTAATCCTATTCCCAAGATACCAGAAGGATATCTCCATGATCCTTGCTCTCAATTCAGCTTTTTATATGAACTCTAAAATACCAAGAAATGGCATCTCATAACAGAGATTACAGAAGGTGGCATCCAGACATACTTTGTACCAGGAGTCCTGTCCGCATAACAGCTCTAGGTCTCCACCTTGAATTATACATTAGAATCAAGACAACTGAGAGTTCTGCTTCAGCGTCACAATGATAGAAGCATCTGCTGTTTTGTGACTCTAACAAACGCCCCTCCCGAGCTATTTACGCGCTCTCACTGCCTCTTCCCACCCTTGTGCTAGACTAACAGAATCTCAAATGACTCAGTACAGTTCAAATAGAAATATGAGAAGATCCCCTACTACCAGTTAAGTAATAGACAGAATAAACCCCGAAGTTACTATTACTAGCCACAAATGTCTCAAGAATTAAAGAATAAAAAGATAAATAAAACTTTCTCATTTAGGGAAAAGAGTGAATCAACTACTAAAATTCATAATTTATTTTCAGCCTTGCAAGATAAGGCAATTACTACCAAAGGAAAACTACCAGTTTGCCTTACATAATGTGTCTGGTTTTGTATGGGGCAAAAATTTGCGATAGGGCCTTTAACACAGCCAAAAGGTGGCCTTCTTGCTACTTCCATCCCAAGTTACACGGTTGGGGTTACAGAGGTATACCAGTGTATCCTGATCCAAACTGCTTTTCAAAGATTTGTAAGATGACAAGATTTACCACAATAAAATTCCAGCTAAATTTCATCAGCACCAGAGAATGAATATATCCACTTTACAGGGCAATCACATTAAACTTACAAGTCAGATCTGTGGGGAGAAAGAAAGAATGAGGGGGGAAGGGAGGGAGGGAGGAAGAAACTGCCATTACAGAACCCAAACCAATCATATCCCCCACAGTATAGGAAAAGACTGACACACAGGTGAGTGTGTGTGTGCGCACACACACACACACACACACAGAGAGAGAGAGAAAGAGAGAGAGAGAGAGAGAGAGAGAGTTTTAAAAATAAATCTTTAAAACTTTTTTATGTAAGAAGGGCTAGGAAAATGGCTCAATAGTTTTTGTTTGTTAGTCTTTTGTTGTTCCTGGTTTTTGAGACAGGGTTTCTCGGTGTAGCCCTGGCTGTCCTAGAACTCGCTCTGTAGACCAGGCTGGCCTCGAACTCAGAGACTTGCCTGCCTCTACCCCCTGAGTGCTGAGATTAAAGGTGAGCACCACCACTGCCTGGCTGAGATGGCTCAATAGTTTAGAGTACTTGCTGCTCTTCCAGAGGACCTGAGTTAAGCACTCTACAGCTCAAAATGTTTGTAATTTTAGCTCCAAGGGATCCAATATTCTGGCTTCCTTGGGTACCAGACATACACAAGGTGCACAGACACAGATGAAAAGAAAATGCCTATATACATTTAAAAAATGTGTATGTGAGAAGAAAAGTAACCCACTAGAAGGTACTGATCAGTAAGTGCAGTTCTACACTGAAACAAGGAAGGCGGTCAGCTCACCAGTGTGAACAGTCATGCAGGCTGTCATGCAGGGCTTTCCGAAGCACCGAGTCTTTGTCATAAATGCCCCAGGTAGCTTGTAGTACTGAGTCAAGTAAACAATCTCCGGCAGTCCGGTTCCAAAGTGCATATAGTCTACTGTCCAAACGTGTAGCCAACTCTAAAGACCAGTTTATAATTGGAGATTCTTCCTCTAGCTCTATGAGAAATTTAAATAATACATTCATTTTCATGTCTACACAATTACAAAATATTTAGTGGGCTAAAAATATTACCTACAAAAATATTTATATGTAATTTCTTAATGTAAACTTTCTAAATAAGTGAAATATATTGTGGTTGCGTAATAAGTAATTCAAGTTTCAAATCCTTTACAATTTTGTTTTCCAAAAATGTTTAACACAGAAACATATTCATTCTAGAATAAGTTGTAGAAAACAAAAGATTTTAAGCTTGAATATCTGTGTTTGTTTACTCTATCACAGTCAAAGGCTATGAATGTCTTTTCTGTTTTGCATTGTTAGTTTTAGGGCTGGGGGTCAAATCTAGAACCTTGCATATGAGACCACTATGACTCTACATCTTTAATTTAAAACAAGGCAAGACAACTACACAATAAACGACTTCCTACATTATACAAAATGAAATAGCTAGTGGGATAAAAGGTAAATTACAGCATTCATCACACCCTTACCTTTTTGAACATCTCTATCAAGCACCTCATCGAATAATTTTTCTTGAACTGTTGGAGGCAAATCTTCAATATCTGCACAGAAAACTCAGACTTAAAAGCAGTTCTTGTGTTTAATAACTTAATAGAATGCTAACCTCTAATAAAAACAACCCCTTTCTACTGAAGTTGCCAGATATCTGTATTTAATGTTATATGAAACACAATTACGTATATGTAGTTTCCTCTCAGGGTTTCATTACTAAAACTCTTATTTAAAGTTAATATAAAAAATAAGGTGTAGACAAATAATTACTTATACATTTTAATTTGTTCTTTCTCTTCATATGGGCACAAACCTGCTATTTTCAAAATTAAGACTTTCCTCATAAAAGTTAATGAACCATGGCACTTTGACACAGTGCTTTTGGTAACCCTCCTCAAACCGGCCATGTTCTATTCAGGTTACTTAATAGAGCACTCTAGTGTAATAAAAAGCATTACCCTTAAAAACCCTTCGGGGGAGCTGAAGAGATGGCTCAATGGTTAAGAGAACTGGTTGCTCTTGCAGAGGACCCAGGTTCAATTCCCAGCACCCACATGATGGATTATAACCATCCTTAACTCCAGTTCCAGGGGATATGATGCCCTCTTCTATCTCTGAGGACACCAGGCACACATAGGTATACATGCAGATAAAACATTCATACACATACATTAAAATTAAAAAATCGAAAAAATATATATTTTTTAATGGCATTTTTGTTTCTTTTTTTCTTTTTAATGTATTTATGGTTTGGCAAGATGGTTCAGCAAGATAAGTCACTTGCCACCAAAACTAATTACTTGAGTTCAATCTCCAGGACACACACCATGGAAGGAAATAACCAATTTCAGTAAGTGCTCCTCTGACCTCAACATGCCATGGCTAACATGTACACACACAAGATAAATACATTTAATAATGATTTTTTAAAAACATTAATATTGAGATGAGCTTAATATACAGTATATTTCAGAGAAAGCCTTCAGAGAAGGCTTCATGTTTAATTAACCCTTTCCATGTATAAGTACATCTGACTTCGAAAAAAATGAAAATACTTGGGTACCAGATAAAACCTTTACTTATTTGGTATTTATTCAATATTAATACATAAAGGGCATACTCTAGACATTTTCAACTATCAGAAAATTAAAAACATTAACAAATGCTTCACAAATACAGCAGAAATTAATGAATGAAAAGAAGTGACATGCTCAAAGGTACCAGTATTTTTAATTCAAATAACCTAGCCCATTAAAAACCTATATCCTAATTCCTTTTTTTGTTTTTGTTTTTTGTTTGTTTGTTTGTTTTTCGAGACAGGGCTTCTCTGTGTAGCCCTGGCTGTCCTGGAACTCAGAAATCCACCTGCCTCTGCCTCCCAACTGCTGGGATTAAAGGCGTGCACCACCACTGCCCGGCCTAATCCTAATTCTTAATAGTAGCCAATGAGTATGTAAACAGACAGACTTGAAAATAAAGGGAAAATTAAAATTAAGAAACTAAAAAAGAATATTCAAAAATAAAAGGGGAAAATGAGAGAGAGAGAGAGAGAGTGTGTGTGTGTGTGTGTGTGTGTGTGTATGTATGTATGTATGTGTGGTGGCACATGCCTTTAATTCCAGCATTCAAGAAGGAGATCTCTTTGAGTTCAAGGCCCAGTCAGAACTACACAATGAGATTCTATCTCAAAAAAAAAAAGGGGGGGGGGAGTGTGCATTTACTGTCTTCTAACCATCAAAGTGTCTGTTTACAAGTAGTTCTTGTATGAGTCTTGTATGACTTCAAGAATAAACAGAACAGTCAGACTGTAAGATCCTAGCCTATGGAGTTAGCAAGATGGCTCAGCAGTTAAAAGCACTGGCTGCTCTTCCAGAAGACCCAACCTTGATTCCTAGCACCCAAATAGCAGGTCACTATTGCCTCTAACTCCAGTCCCAGGGACCTGACACCCTCTTCTGGCCTCCATGGTTACCAGGCACACATGTAAGCACGATATACATGTAGGTAAACCACCCATACACATAAAATAAAAAAACTGTTAAAAATCCCAACTTACAAAACTGTCTTTTTACCCCACATAAAAATGTAACCTTAAGAAAACAGAGATTGCTTTTCATAATAAATTTTGGGGTTACCTGCTGGTAATGTAAATGTTACAAGGTCAGTCAGAAAATAGCAAGCAAAATCCCCCTTTCTCTGGTGAAGAGAAGCAGCTATTTCTCTCCGGATTTGTTCTGTCAGTTCAGGACACACCATTGCTGGAATACACTTTGCTGCTTGTTGAGACACCTTAAATACAGAAAGAAACTTCCCTCTGTATCTTATATATCATAAATAGAAACAAAACACAACCACACTTAAAAGCAAAATTTTCCCCAAATTCATTTTCAATCTTAAATGTACTGGGCATTATTTCCTTGCCAATGTACATTTACATCATCAGGACAACTGTTCAAAAAACAGTCATTAAATGTGGAATGGCAACAACTGGTAGAGATTCCAACTAGCATTCCCACTGTATTTAGTGTACGGAACAAGGAATGATGGCACACACTTGTAATCATAGCACGAGAAAGGCTGAGGTTGGAAGAACAGGAGTAAGAGGCCTGCCTCAGCTAATTTCAAACCAACCAACCAACCAACCAACCACCTCTGCAGGAACTCTTTTAGTTATAAGAAGGGTATCTATTAGTAAGTAAAAGCGGATGCTGAGTGAACCAGTCAGTTCTGCTCTCCGCTGTTAGCAATCTGGTGAGAACACGCTGTTTTTCTCCTTACTAAAAGAACCACCTTCACATCATAAATGGGACCTGGAGCAGCAATCTACTGAAAGTGCATTTTGGTAACAGTATCATCTGCACATTACTGCTGTTAAAGGAGCCAGAGCTGGTAAGAACTCAGCAAAATTAACACAGCTACAGGACTCCTTATTTTGATTTTACTGAGTGCCAGTACTATAAAAAATTTCATTACATTCTATCTCCATGAACCTAGAACCTCTGAGTAACTGAAAATTAAGAAACAATTATCAAGTATTTTCAGAATGGACTATTTGTCAGATAATACTGCTTAACATTAATACTCCCAATTCTTTTTTTAAACAACATACAGTGGATCTTGAGTATATTTCAAGAAAAGCTTGAAATAGTCCCTTCACTACCATCCTCAAACCCTGAAACCTGTTTCTTTTCTCTCTTTTTCAACCTTCTGACCTCAACCATCCTCCTTAGGCCAGTTGTGCTTAAACTGGAGTCCATAAATTGGAAAAGATCCACGGAGTTTACTACACAAGAATTCTTCACTTTCCTTAACTAATGGCCTAAACTATAAGGCATTTTCTTGTAATAAACATCATCCAGAAGAACTTGGTTTTGTGCTTTTTCTATAAACATACCCTCTTAGGTCAGATTTGCACCCCACCTTTGTACCCTCCCTAATGGCCCCCTTAAAACAATCATTGGGAGCACCTATACTTTCCACTGAAACAAAATTTAATACCAATTTTGTTCTTGACCTCAACCAACACTTCTCTTCCCTCTCCCCGAGTTGGTCTATCAGCCCCAGAAAATATTACCAAAGTGAAAATAATGAGTTTCTTAAATTGATTCATAAAGTTGGGCATTGCCTTTAATCCCAGGAAGGGAGGCAGAGGTAAATTTCTGTGAGTTCAGGCCAGCCAGGATTACATAGTGAGACCCTTTTTAAAAAAAAAAAAAAAAAACCTCAGGAACCACAACTTCCACTTTGATAACATTTCTGCATCTTCTCTTCAGTCATCTGCTTTAGGTGTCACCAGCTGCCATGAACAGTACAATGAACCCAAATTGCAGGGATTTAAGCCTGTAGCCAATAGCCCCTTGTGGATGAGCCTGGAAGCAGATCCTCTAGCGCTAGTCAAGTTTTTCTGACTACAGCTCTGGCCAACAGCTTGACAATACCATGTATGTATGGGTAAGTGCATGCATGTACATGTGCATGCACACATGTCTGAGTACCAGTACACATTATTCAAATGCATTTAGAAGCTAGATGTTAATGTCATGTGTATTCCTCATGACTCTTCATTTTATTTTACTAGACAGGGTCTCTCACTGAGCCTGGAGCTTATCATTTCAGTTAGCCTAGCTAGCCAGCTTGATTCAAGGTCTTGTCTTTGCCTCCTGCGTGCTGGGATTACAGGAGGCCACCATGCCTGTCCAACATTTTTGTGGGTGCTGAGGATTTCAACTCTAATCTGTACACTTAAAGGGCAAACACTTTTCCCACAGTCATCTTCCAGGCCCTCTTAACCTGAACCATTCAGCTAAGATTCCCAATTCCTGCAAAATGTTTAAGTAACAAAATGTCTGTTTTAAGCTGCTAAATTTTGAGGTAATTTGTGACATAAAAATAATGAATTCATAGATACTTTAGCACCATCTCACCATTAGTCCCTGGACTGCCTTTAGGAGCCCAGTAACTAGAATGCCCCTTTTGAGTTCTGTGTTCACAAACCCAAGGAAATATATGAATATCCTAAAAAATTTAACCCTGGCTCACTGCCATCTTCTGTATCTAGTCACATGCCACCATCGGCAAATACACCAATCACAATGACATGCCCTGCAATGCAACAATTCGAGTGGGCATTACAACATCAATACAGTCACATTTAGGACACCACAAAGATATTGTATTCTAACCCATGTTCCAAAAATCTAATCCCTCTACTCACACTGATCCTTTTTAATAAGCCATATGTAATACTCAGCAGGCTGCCTACTGCTTTCATTACAGCATCCACTCTTTCTGAACTTCCCTTCCCTGAGTCTATCCAACCTCTTCCCCTGATGGCACTGGGATCTTGCCAAATTAAATGTAATGGCTAGCCAATAAAATCTAGTTTTCATCTATCTTGCATATTTTTTAATCTCCATACAGTATCCCAGATATTGGCAAATTTGAATAATCAATTTATATACTTATATAAAGTATACCCAGAAAATGTGTAGTGACAAAAACTGAATCCACAATTATTTTTCTGTACTTTTATTCTATATCTCTTATTATGAAAAATAAAGTCTCTTATCTGAATAATAAAGTCATATCTTCAGGAATATGATCCCTTATACCTTCATAGTCTACTTAACTCAATTCTCCCCCAAGCTTACTTCACATGCTTACTTCTATTCCTCCTCAAGAAATTTGATGAAATGGGGTTCAGGTACCTTGCATGCACAAGGTCCATCCCTAACATGACATAAGCCAGGTGTGGCAATGCACACCTATAATTCCAGTGATAATTCTCAGAAGATAAAGGAAGAGTTAGAAGTTCAAGGTTATCCTCAGTTTCATAGCAAGTTGAAAGCTAGTCTGGGATATATGAGATCCTGTGAAGGGGAAGAAGGAAAGGCAGAAGGAGGAACAGGAGCAGGAAGAGAGGGAAACTTGCTGAAATTTGATTTGCTCTAAGCATAAAGGGAAGAAACCTCCCAAATTCTTTCCTAAGTACTTAAATGGTCATTAGCTCACACTATAAAGAATTACCCATTCATGTCTGCACTTCTCTAGAAACTCAATAAAGGAGAGCTAACATACTTTACAATTATATCCTCCTCAGCCACAAAGCTTAGCACATAGCAGAAGTACTGAATAAATATTTCTTAGTTGAATGAACAAATAAAAGATAAGTCCCCGTGTGTTTTAATCAAACCTAATGACTCAAATATTGTGGAGAAAATATTTTCAAAATATGCTTCAAAAGTCTATATTGCTAAGGACAATAGTGTACATGAGCAACTTCATCAACTCAGAAAACTGTATGCATATGCATTTCAAAGCAAGAAGTTATATGTATGGAGGATCAGTTGACCCTGGAAGATCAAGGCCAGCCTAGGCATCACAGTAATATCTCATCACAAAATGGGAAGACAGCTATAATCTAAGCACTTGGGAGATGGAACAAAGGATTAGGAGTGTAAGTGTATCCTTGGCTACCTACAAAGCTCACGCTGAGTTACATGAGTCCCTATCTTTTAAGAAGCAGAAACCAAAGAACAAAAAACCACCACACCAGGAAAGGAGTCTCCTTTAAAATACGACGGAAGGAGCTAGCATGAGAGATAGCTCTGTAGTTAAGAACACTGGCTGCTCTTGCGGAGGACATGGGTTTGGTTCCTGGCACCTACATAACATCTTACAACCAACTATAAGTCCAGTTCCAAGGGGAACACCATCTTCCGGCCTCTGAATCACTACACTCACATTGTGCACACATATACATACATGCAAGCAAAATACTCATACACAATACATAATTATTCTTGGAAAAAAACTATTAAAATCTCTTAAATGTAAAATGATTTTTAAAAGCAAGTAAAAATGTTTAAAACATTTAAGAATAGTTTGAGAAAACACTGTCACATAAAAATTAAATAGGGCTGGGGTATAGCTCAGTGATAAAACACCTGCCTAGTATAGGCAGGTACAAGGCCCTGTACTCAACCCACAGTATAACAACAAAAACAATAAATAATGAAAAAACTAAAGAACCTATTTCTTCAATAGCTAGAACACCAGAGCTGGTGGCAGTTTAGTGGTAATACATTTATTTACCTAACACAAACAACCCCTTAATTCAATAACCAAATGCCACACTTACCTCTGTAAGCAGTATCGCTAACATGTCCTGCCTCTGAAAGCGTATGGCCAGGTGTACCAGAGTGTAGCCAACATCAAAAGCAGAAGGGCGGTTCAGCAAGCGTACTTCATCTGCAGTAAGCTGGCGTGCAATATCTCCTCCTGATGACTTGTATGCTTCTATGGCTGCTAAATCACCTTCCACGACCCCTAAAACAAACACAGAAAAGCACTTATTTATTTTTTTTAAAAGATATATACAGATGAAGTGACCACATTAAACTCTTTCAAACATTTCTTTGTCCTTCCTGGATCCTGGGACATCATTTACATGTCCTAAAGAAAGTAAGGAAAATTTGTATTTCCTTGCCAGTTCAAATTTTCTTTCCAGACTAGAACTGCCTAGTTTGGCACTTACCTTACATCATGACTAGGCTCCATGCTGTAGCAAGCTCTAAAGAACTACTAAACTATAGAAAGTGGATTAAAATTAATGAGGACAACCTAGTTTGAGAAACTAGAATTCACAGAATAAATTCACAGAACCTTTATTGTTTTGTACTGATCCTGATAGAAAAACCCAAAGAGATGTTCACGAGCTTCCAACTGGTGTTTGGCGGCTATTTCTGCCCTTTACCTGCTGCCTTTTTTTTTTTTTTGGTTTGTTTTCAAATAAAAAGAATTATTTATTTTATGTATAGGAATACACTATAGCTGTCTTCAGACAGACCAGAAGAGGGCATCAGGTCTCATTATAGATGGTTGTGAGTCACCATGTCTTTGCTCGGAATTAAACTCAGGACCACTGGAAGAGCAGTCAGTGCCATCTCTCCAGACCCCTTTACCTGCTTTTTTTGTTTGTTTGTTTGTTTGGGTTTTTTTTTGTTTTTTTGTTTTTAGATACAGGGTTTCTCTGTATAGCCCTGGCTGTCCTGGAACTCACTCTGTAGACCAGACTGGCCTTGAACTCAGAAATCCGTCTGCCTCTGCCTCCAGAGTGCTGGGAGTAAAGGCGTGCACCACCACTGTCCAGCCTTTACCTGCATTTTTAAAGCAGAATAAAACAAACACAGAGCTTTCTACTGTGCTGTATAGGTCTAAAATAATTTTCATTTTAAGTAAAAATTGACAGCATTTTGAATTCAGAATCTCCTAAGACTTCCATATATATGTTACAAATTATTCATGAATAGCCTAGGTGTACTGAGTCACAACTGTAATTGCAGCCCTCTACTTAGGTGTTAAAAGCAAGAGGGTAGTGTGTTTATGACAAGCCTGGACTAGAACAGTGATTTTCAGACTAGCCTATGTTAGAGAGACAATATCTCTAAAGAAAGTGGATAGTGTACACCTTTAATCCCAGCACTTGGGAGGCAGAAGCAGACAGATCTCCATACGGCCAGCCTGGTCTATACATTGGGGGGTGGGGTTGGGGGGTGCAGTGATAGTTGTTAAAAAATAAAACTTATACAATTTTAAATATGCTAAAACAAAACAATTAGAATAGGAATATAAAATAAATACCATTTTTCCAAAGCCATAATCCTTCTAGTCCCATTAAAGTATTTTATTAACCTTAGCACAAATTAATGTTAAGTAAAAAAGTACTTATTGAACAGTATGGATAATAAACAGCCTTGAGGGGTGTGACAGTGCACACTAGCTTTTAATAAATACAGTAAAACAAATTACCAAACTCTTTTTCTGTGTTTCCTAAGTTATGTCAGAAAAAAAAAGTTCTTATAAGTAAAATTCTAAAATTAACTAAAAATATTCTTACTGTGTTTTTAAAAGGCATTTTAATTGCCGTTTTGAATTAGGAATTGTGATAAGGGTACTCTTTATACCTGGTACAACACAACAGTCCTCTCTTTATTAAAGAAACCAATCTTACAATAGATCATTTACTTTTCACGCTCATTACATGTCTGTGGTGTTGTGTACTCTAAGGAATATGAGAAGCACAAAAGACAAAAAGTACATGACACCAATCTTCCCAAAAATCCTTTTAAATCACATCTGTGAGACATAAATGAAGGTCAGTTTTATAAGTGTTCAAACTAGCAAGAGTCATTAATCTTTTCTACAAATCTAACCCTGCCCCCAAGCCCCAACATGTACATATAAACTTTTCAGGTTAGGGTTCATGAGAACACAGACATGATTCTGTAGACTGTATAGTACTAGTTCTTAGGTGTCTCAGGAGGATCCAGTGAAGTTAAGAGCTTTAACAAGAGCCTAAGTAATAACAACGAAACTTTGAACTCAAACTATACATAAAAGCCCACTACAGTTATGCTGGGAGTGAAGCTTGACCCATGGTTAATCCCAAAACCACAATAACAAAACAACCAACTGTAACTCTCTTGTTATTAAATGTCACCATGCACTGGTGGCACATGCCTTTAGACCTAGCCTGGTCCACAAAACTAGTTCCAGAACAGCTAGGGCCACACAGACAAACACTGTCACAAAACAAAAAAAAAAGAATGTCTTCTTACAAAAATTTTAGTTTGCATTTTGAGTCAATATATTGCTTGCCACACAGTTCAACTATAAATGCTAACCCTAATCCACTTTAAACATAAAGACTTCAAAACATCCTTGTGAAGAATGATGCCCTAGAAGTCACTAGGACCAAACTATAGTAAAATTAGCAAGAGATAACATAACATCTCTCAGAAGCACAAAGCTCAAGAGCAGTTATAAAGCAGTACTATTTAAATTAAAATCATCTATCATTAAATAACTATGTTCAAGTATACAAAATACCTAAAAATAATTTAATGTAGTTTATAATATTCAAACTGGGTATACTCACCATCTCCTTTTATTTCTGTAATTTATTTTGTTTTGATTGATAGGGCCTCTCAATGTAGCTCAAGTCTAGAATTCACTGTGTACTAAAGGATGACCTCAAACTTGAGACAATTCCACCTCAGTCTCCCAACTGATAGGAGTACTGGCAGATGACACCACAC
This sequence comes from Rhynchomys soricoides, assembly GCA_019843965.1. Taxonomy (NCBI): domain Eukaryota; kingdom Metazoa; phylum Chordata; class Mammalia; order Rodentia; family Muridae; genus Rhynchomys; species Rhynchomys soricoides. The sequence goes on along the minus strand of JADRCH010000138.1, from coordinate 2,563 downwards.
CCAACTCTACAGTCTTTACAAAGACAAGTGTTTCCCCCTTTCAGTCCTATCAGAGCTGGAACTAGGGATGAAGTATAATTCAGTGATAGTGCACGTATCTAGCAATCAAAAGGCAATGGGTCTGTTCCCCAACATAAGATGAAAAACAAAAACAAAAAACAAAACAAAAAACACTACATCTCTGTATCTTTTACAGATTTTGGCTTAAAACCTAAAAATATTATCTATTTATAAAATACATATCACACATACAATGCTCCAAGTTCTGAAAGTAGCCCAAGAGCTTAATCAATATACCTGAATAGACAAAGAAGAAGATTTATGCATATGTGTACAAATATATAGTATGAAATTGTATGTGTGCTCAAATACTTTCCCCCCAAAAGTACAAATATAAGGTAATCTAAAGCTAAATATCAAGTGACTTCTTTCTTTGATTTGGAAGAAGAGAAGATCCTCTAAATCTCTGCCTTTGCTCTTCAGCTAAGTCACTGTATTGCTGATGTCTTAGAAGTTCTTAATTTGTTTCCTTACTCATGTTTCAGAAGAACTTCTGAAATTAGCACTGGCACATGGAATGAGGAGATCAGACCAATGGCACACCAAACTATGCAAACTACACCTGGAACTACAACTGACATTACTGCCTGCCTGTCTTCAATATGTCCTTTCAAAAACTATAAATTGAACTCTATGTTATATATCTCACATCTCAGAAAGCTGAGTCACATACACAGAGCCAATCAGAATTTTCATTTGATTTGAACATCAAAAATACTGAATTCTCCTCTCCCATTCAAGTCTTTGCTAAAACTCAAGCAGGACTATGCTGTTGTTCCCCAAAACACAGACTGAAAACAGAGGAAACCTTCCCAGCACACAAACAGGTACAATATACAATACACCTCTTTTTAATAACACGTTGGAATATGTAATTTCATTGTGTTCTTTATCCATTAGAACTTACAGTTTAACTGGTAAATTTTCATCTACAAGGATTAATTTATTACAGGTCAAAGTTCATGAAAGCATCATGAAACTGTTCAAGTTTTGTTAAATTTTACTACATATTGCTCAAAAAGAACTACTGATCAGGTTTAGAGTTTCTTCACTTGAGCTTTCACTGTAGGGTTGATGTTTAAAAGTACCTGGCTTGTGTCATATAGTGAAACTTTAGCCACCACATTTTTCTGCTTAGGAGGTGGGAGGGTAACACAACCACAAAGATGTCCCTGAGTTCTACATTTCTAGCAACTTCTAACATCAGGGATAAAAGTAAGAAAAAACCAGAAGAATTGAAGGCAGGAAAGGGCAGCAAATAAATGTTACCTGTGAAAACCTCACTTTACAGAACAAAGGCTGGGCAGGGTAGGCTGGGAGTAGGGAAGTTAATCCATTCTAAGAGAAGAGACAGGTAAAAATCTATACATTCTCTTTAGGCTTCTGACCATTTGTAATGTCCCCAAAAGTACTGAAATACCTTAGTATTCTTTAATTTAACAAACTTATATTGTGTGTTTCCTGTCCCTCCTTCTTTGTTATTATTATAAAGGTAAATAAAAAGAACTGGGCACTCTGTGATTAACTCCAAACCAACCAACAACCTAAAACTGACCCACGATATCATCACACACTCAAAATTAGCTAATTACTGGCAATAAGAAATGAGGAGAATGTTAATGTACCTCTTAAATTATTCAGACTTTAAGTAAATGAAAGTATATAGCATATTACTAGCTGCCAAATAAAATCTTTAAGAGGCAGCCATGGCAGGAATAGCTCACATCACATTGTCCGATAAACTGGGCCAGAGTGGAGCCTAGCTTATTTTGAAGCCATGGGTCAGATCACTAAGGACTTCACAGCTACTATGGAACTCCATTGGTTAGCATCTGGAGCTGGCTCATTAAATGTTTAGATGATGGACTTATTTTTCCCCCATATATGGCACAGTTTTCAAAGTTTTGCCTTATTTTCCTTTATGACATAAAATCATAATGGTAACTAACTTTGAAAAAAATGCCAAATGGTAAAAAAAAAAGCCAGGACTTACCTGAACCCACATGGGCCAGCTCAACACTACCCTGGAGTTCTATGGTAGCTGTGTAACATCACAGCATGGGTTATGCTGTGGGGTGAGGGTGGACCTGGAGACAGCAGGCACAATTTCAGGAACCCTTAAAAAGAAAAGTTGTTTTAAGTGGTAGTGTTCAGAATGTCCTGCAGGATGGTCAGTAGAAAGATGCAGACGTGGCTGGCTGTATTGACTAGACAGTTTTCTCTTCCTAAGGCTTGTCTGACTTTGAATATTATTAATAAGAAACTATCCCACCCAGTAACTATTTTTTAAAATATCCTTAGGTATAGTTTAATCATAACCTGGGCTCAAATATTTGCAAGAAATTCTTTTAATGCTCAAACAAGAGTTGCAGTGTGTGTGTGTGTGTGTGTGAGAGAGAGAGAGAGAGAGAGAAAGAGAGAGAGAGAGACTGACTACAGAAGTCAGATGAAAATGTCACCGAGTATCCTGCTCTATCACTTCCCAGCAAGCATTCTTACCCAA
>JADRCH010000137.1:5254013-5279424 GCA_019843965.1 Rhynchomys soricoides | reverse complement strand
GCCCAGGGATCTGCAAGAGAGAGAAAAGATTTGGGAGTTGGCACCTCTGTTCCAGCCCCTCACTTGCTGCAATAATTAGATTAGAAGGACTGGCTTTGTGAACTTTTTAATTTTGATTTTTTTATCATTGTGTGTGTGTGTAAGTGTGGGCATGCACTATCACATGTAGATGGATGACAGAGAAATAACAGGAAAAAATCAGTTCTCTCTTTTTGTCACCTTTGTGTGAGCTCTGAACACTTCCTCAGGTCTTCTGAAGTAGGCACCTCTAACCACTGGGCAATCTTGCCAGCCCGAGAGCCCAACTCTGTTAAGTCTAGTTGAGTTTGAGGCCCAGCCCTCCTACAGTGTGGAAGAATAATTCAGATTCTCTGAACTTCTGTTTCCTTTTCTATGTAAGGAAAAGAAAAAAGAAAAGGGTGTCTGTCCACTTAAGTGTTTGTGCCTGAAATCACTAGAAGTTGCTTGCATGTGGTGGCAGGCAGTGGGTCTTCAACTCTATCACTTGTTTAAAAGTTATGTGTATTTACTTATTTGGGGGGGGGGGGGCGCCTATGTGGATGGAGGTCTCTGGATCAGAGACCAGCATGGGCCCTGGGGTTCAAACTCAGATTGTTAGACTTGATGGCAATCACCTTTATCTGCTGAGCCATCTTGCTAGCCGGAAACCCCCAGTACTTTTGGGACCAAGTTGTTGAGAGGTGACTCGATTGTCTGATGTGGCACAAGACACAGCTTGGTCAGTGTTCACTGTGGTGGCTGCTGTGACTGGGGAGAGTATTTTATCAATGCCTTTCACTGACTCTCAGCCAGATAAGTTTGCAGAAGGGAAGGAAAGCCCCTTGTGGGGGACCTTCATGCTCAGATTCACCCATTCCTCTTCCTGTTGATCCAGCCCCTTCCACTATTTAACACTGCTCAGTGGCTGCAGCTGGCTCAGGATCAAATTCAGCTATCATCTACCTGTCTCTCCCAGACAAGGTGTGGGGGCTGGAGGAAATGATGAGGAACAGATCTAGGCTAGGTCAACTTTAAAATATATTTATTTATTGTGTGTGTGCCTCTGGGTGTCACAGGGTCTGTGTGGCAGTCAGGGACAGGTTAGGGGTGTTTGTTCTCCTTGCACCATGTAGGTAACAGAGATAGAATTCAGGTTGTCAGGCTTGGTGACAAGTGCCTTTACCAGACAAAACTTCTCTCTGTCTTTCTGGTGCAGAGAGTTATTGTTGTTTACTTGTTTGTTTGCTTTTGTTTTGTAATTGCCAGCACTTGGGTTAGAGCCTAGGGCCCTATGCTAGGGAGTGTCCACCAGTTGAGCTATGACCCCAGCCCCTCATTGGGGATCCTAGGGAGGCACTGTACCACTGAGTCACACCCCCAGCCTCTCTCTGATTTGCTGAGTTAATAGGTAGTATAAACTACCAGGCCCTGCAACTTGGAGCTCTTTACAGACACCTTCCAAGAAGCAGCCAATGCTCAGTGCTTAGGGTGTGGAGGAGATTTGGGGAGAGATGCAGGAGAATGGGGGATGGGCACCATTTTAGCTCCTGGGCACCTACTGGGGTAAGACCTGGTGTGGTCCTGGCAGCTGGGCCTGCAGGAGAAAATTCCCAAGATCTTCCAGAAGGGACTGGGGGGAGGACAAGGGGGTGCCCCTGAGAAGCAGTCTTGAAGGCCATCAAGGGGAGGAGCCTGTGAACACAAAGCTTCTCAGAGGAGAGCATGAAGCTCCCCATGGTGCCTGGAGGTCATAGCAAGAGGGTGCAGAGTATGCTTCAGAAGGAGGGCCTCTCAGACTAAGATCTAATGGCACTGTGGAGCCAGAGGAGGTGTCTGAGCACCAAGGAGATCAGACAGGCTTAGGAAGGGGTAGTTCTGGTGTCTCCTCCCCCCCCCCAAGGCAGGGTGTGAGAAATGCAGGCTGGTGGGCTCAGAAGAGACAAACTTGAAGATAAGAAAGGCTTCTATGTAAGTCTGTGAAATACCCATGCCATTCCTTAGGCCTTGCAAATAGGAGAGAGGTATGTGAGGGAACCTGGTTTCATTTGGGCCCCACCATTTACTGGCAGTGTGGTTTGGGGTGAGTTACCTTAGCTCTCTGAGCTCTGGTTTTCTTATCTCTACAGTGGTGTCAGAACAAATGTCTTCGGGGTTAGGGATGTAGGTCAGTCATACAGATGACAAGAAAGACCTTATTTGCCAGGACAACAACAAATGTATGCTGTAGGATTAAACACACAGAAAGTCATGGGATGAATAAATATTAGCTGTGTTATAGAAATGTCCTGTCTAGTAGGGTTGGGATTAGCCCCCATGTGGTTATTGAATGCTTGAAATATAACTGGTTTAATCCAGATGTGCAGGTAATTTAAGCACTGGAGCCAAGTGTGGTGGTCCTCACCAGTTATCCCAATACAGAGGAGGTGGAGGCAAAAGGATCATGGGTTCAAAGCCACCTTGGGCTACATAGAGAGACTTCAGTCAAACAGAACAAAACAAAAAGCAGAATGTAGGCTGAGTTTGAATGTGTGTGCATGTGCACATGAAGGCCAGAAGAGGGTATCACATCCTTTGGAGCTGGAATTTCCAGTGGTTATAAGCCTCCTCTCATGAATGCTGGGAACTAAATTCCAGTCCTGTGCTAGAGCAGTAAGCTCTAAGTTCTGAGCTGTCTCATAAGCTCCCAAAATTTGAGTCGTAACTAAACAATAAATATAAACTTTAAAAAATTCTCCAAGTAATAGAATACAATGACAAACTGAATAAAATGCAGTAAACCTTTAACCCCAGCACTCAAAAAAAAAAAAAAATGGCAGGTAGATCTCTATGGGTTCCTATATATCAAGTTAGTTCCAGGCCACCACCACCATCACACAGACACACACACACTGAGATATATATATATATATATAATGCATAGCATATATATCATGGGTATTAATCATATCACATAGAGCTTATTGAATGTATCCAGTAATGCTGTGGCTCTCCTACAGTATACAATGTCCAGGGTCCAAGCCTCAGCACCAAAATAAACCATTCATGGTGGTGCACACTTCTAATCCCAGTAATTAGGTGGCAGGGGTAGAAGGATCAGAAGTTTAAAGCCAGCCTGAACTACATGAAACCCCATCTGAAGAGAAAGAGTCCATACCCACATTTGGCGCTTGGGTATGTCTTACTTTCTGAGACTCTTCAAGAAGGCCACGCCCATGCTCTCAGGTGTGTCTCGTGCGGCTTATTTTCTCCTGAGCCCCTCTCTTTCTCTTAACTCTCCTACTTAAGCCTATGTTTAAAAATCCTTATTAAACCCCAATTCTGCTTCATTAAAAAAAGAGGAAGTACATGTAAGCCTGACATCCCCATACTCAGAAACGTGAAACAAGAAAATTGCCGTGAGCCAAACTGGCCTTTATGATAGAACCCCTCTCTGTCTGTCTGTCTGTCTGTGTCTGTCTCTGTCTCCCCTCCTCTCTGTCTCTCTGCGTCTGCCTCTCTCTCTCTCCATATATACAGTAGTGGCTGGAGAGATAGCTCAGTAGGATAAAAGCACTCGATGTTCATGCAGGAAGATCTGAGTTCAAAGCCCTGACAGGTACAACTCTGTTTGCATCAAGAGGTCAGAGAAAGGCAGGTCCTGGGAGCTCCTTGGCTGGCCAGCCTAGCTGAACTAAATGTTGAACTCCCCACTTAGTGAAAGACCATGTCTTAAAAGAATAACGCGAAGAGGGGTAGGGGAAGACATCTGACATCTTCCAGGTTCCCAAGGCTGGAACACCTATACACCCATGTGCGTTTACCACACATTCATGTACACCCATACACACAATATAAAAGGTATGTGAGAATACTGCATACGTTTAATGCAAATATTTTGCTGTTTTCTTTATTTTAAAACTTTTAAAGACTTATTTATTCCTATTTATATGTGTATGAGTGTTTTACCTGCATATATATATGTGTATGTACCACATTCATGCCTGGTGCCAGTGGAGGATGGAAAAGAAAATGGAATCCCATGGATCTGGAGATAATGACATACTTCAAGCTCCCAATCCCCAGATGATGGTGCCAAGTCCAACTCTATTAAAATTTCAATGTCCTGCCCCAAATCATACACACACACACACACACACACGTACTTAGACTCAGGTCTCATGATCCAGAGCTGAACAGGAGCCTGGGGGGGGGGGGAATGGGTGTGCCCAAGAGAGGGGAGCTGGGGCATGTGTCCTCCTGTTTGGATGTGTCTATGCAGGAGTGGGTGTGGGTACACAAAGAGGCCAGTGTGTGTAGTCTGTTGGTGCTCACGTGCACCTTTGCATCAGTGTGTCTCCTGCCTTGGCTCCTGGCCTAGTCTCTTAAAGCGTACATACCAGGTGATTCCTATGCTGAGCCTCAGTTTCCTTATCTGCTGTTTTTATAGTGTTAGGAATGTCAGAAGAGACTTCCTGGTAGGGAGGGTTGTTCCCTTTACCACCCTGTCCTGCCTGGCTTACCCACTTGCTTGCTTTTCCTGAGAAGGTTCTCATGACCTCTGTGGACCCCAAGGACAATCCCGGATGAGCCACAGCACCTGCAGCTTGCTGCAAACACTCAAGAGACACAAGGCAGACACGTAAGCACTTGTTTTCCTAGGAGACAGCTGCAGGCTCTCACCCATACTGGGCTAGAAGGACAGGGGGCATCTGAAAGGATCCAAGTGGAAGTCAGGCTTCCCTGACTTCCCCAGGGCCCTCTTGGAGCCCAGCCCCCACACCTGGCAGACCTGTAAACCTGGCTGAGCTAGATGGCCCCACCCACACACTGGCCAGGCAGGCTGGAATGGAGGTCCCACCTGCCCCTGGGGGCCTATTCCTGCAGCCTGGGCAGCCTCAGACACACTGGTTCCTCTGTGAGTACAGGCAGCCCCCAACCCACAGCCTCTCTCCACCTCCCAGCAAATTCTTCCTCCTCCCTCACCTGGATTGTTATTCCCTCTCAGGCCTCCGGCCTCTTGAGACAGAAAGGCCCTGACTATCAAGCTTCTGGGTGGGGATGACTTAGAAGGTTTATAGGTCTGGGGTGTTCAGGATTAGGTTTCAGGGGAGCCAGTGAATTACCACAAATTTCATCTGCAAGATTTTTGCCTGCGAGTGCATTTGTTTTTTTTATTTATTGCCAAAATCTAGGCATAATAATTTAATCAAAACAGACTAATAGAATGATTTTCCCCCTTGAGATGGAGGGTCTCTGGGCTGGGGATGAGGTTCAGTGGGTGGAGTGCTGGCCTAACACGCAGGAAGCCCTGGGTACACAGGGTGCCCCAGTACCACATAAACTGGACATGGTGGGGGAGTTAGAGGTGAAGGATTACAGGTTCAAGGTCATCTTTGGCTACGTAACAAATTGCGGACAGCCTGGGCTCCATGAAACTCTGGAAAAACAAGATCGTGAGACGGGTGGTTGTACACAGCTTTAGTCCCAGCACTCCAGGGCTCCGGAAGCAGATGGATTTCTACGAGATCCTGGCTAGCCTGGTCAACAGAGTTCCAGGCCTGCCAGAGCTGCACAGGGAGACCCTATCTCAAAAGCAACCCAAAACTAAACTAAAACTGGAGCTGTTAAGGTGTCTCAGTGCCTAAAGGGGCTTGTCACCAAGTCTGAGAATTTCAGTCAGAACCCACCTAATAAAGTTATCTTCCAATTTCTACACACTCATTATGGCACAGCTAACACAAACACACCCACACACAATAAATACATAAAATGCAGTTTAAATAAGTTTTTTTTTAAAAAAAAAAAAACTTAATGTGCAGTGGTGTGAGGCTGTCAGATCCCTTGGAACTGGAGTTACAGACAGTTATGAGCTGCCATGTGACTGCTGGGAATTGAACCTGGGTCCATTGGAAGAACAGACGGTGCTCTTAACTACTGAGCCATCTCTTCAGCCCCAGCTATCTTTATTTTTATATATATGCACATACATGCAGGTGCACCCAGGACTCCAGTTCAGGTCCTCTGCAAGAATAAATACATCCTGCCTGGTACAGGTTACCACTGCCGGGACATTGTCAGGAGGAGGATTCCTGGAGGAACTGGTATAGAGTATATTTAACACATGGTAGGAGACATCTTCACAAAGAACATTCCAGAGGGACCTGTGAGGGCATAGCCCCTGGGGCAGGAACGGGGAGGGAGGTGCAGGTGCCTCATGGGATGAGAAGTCTAAAAGAAGCTCCTAGGTCAGACGCATGGTTGACAAGCTCAGGTGGCTCATTGCGTTCAGGGCTAGCCTGGTATACAGAGAGACTTGCCGGGAGACTAAGGCTTCAAAGGAAAATTCTATTTCAAACTACCTCACCTTCGACAAAAAAGGAGCTCCTGCATTCCTTGCGTCTGATAAACTTCCCGATGTCTCCAGGACCCGGCTCAGTCTCTCTCTTAACCCATAAGACACAAGTCAATGCATCTGTCTGCCAGGCATGGTAAGGGAGCCGGAGCAGCGGATCACTTGAGGCAGCTTGGGCAGCATAACGAGACCTGTCTTGAAAAAAAGTAAAACAAAACCAAAATCTAGGTGTGGTGGTATAAACCCGTAATCTCAATGCTGGGATGGTTGAGGCAGGAGCATTGCTGTGAGTTGGAGATTAGCCAGGATTATATAGTGTTAGTCTGTCTCAAGAGAGGTAGAGAAGAGACGAGAGAGAAGAGGAGACAGAGAGAGAGAGAGAGAGTTTAGGGAAACACCCCTCAAACAGGGATATGGTGGTGAAATAGAATTCCTAGACTCCTAGATCTGGAGTTCAAGATCATCCTCGGCTACACAGTAAACTTGAGGCTAGCTTCTAAGTCATGAGATCCTGTCAAGAGAAGGAGGAGGAGGAGGAAGAAGAGGAGGAAAAGAAAGAGAGAGAAAGAAATGAAGACAGAAAGACAGAGGACTTCTACACTACAGCCCAGTCTCCTCCCAATCTGCCAAGAGAATCAGACACAAGGAGTGTCTGAAAAACTGTCCCAGTTAAAAAGAATCTCAGGAAACTTGATAACTATTCGACACGTGGGCCTGTCTGTGAGTGTGGCTCAGAGAACTGGCCTATCATGTTTGTGGCCTTGGGTTTCACCCCCCAAAATACAAAATCCCAATAAAACCCAGGTGAGCGTCACTTGGGATCCAAGGTGGACCTTGAACTAGAAAAGGGAGCATTTTGGAAAAACTGACCAAAGAAATGAGGGAACTCGACTTAATGATGGTGAGTTAAAATTAGGATTAATATAATGCTTCCTTGATTTTTTAAAATTTGTTTACGTTTTTACTTGTGTGTGTACCTCAGAAAACAAGCTGTGGAAATCATCTCCTTCCACCATGTGGGTTCTGGGGATCAAATAGAAGTCAAGGATTGGGGGCAAAGTCCTCCAAGTTGTCCTCTGACCTCCACCCCTATGTGACGGCGTACACACACCAGCGCTTGTGAATGCAAACACTCTAATAATAATCATAAAATAAAGTACTCTAGAGTGCAAGGAAAGACCTTTGTTGATAGAGCCTAGAAACCGTCATTGAGGGGCTGGGGTGGGACTCTAGAAACTGTCGGTGAGGGGCTGGGTGGGGCTCCATCCGCCAATGAGATAGTGGGGGTGGAGCTTAGCAACAGAAAATTGATCTAGCATGTACCAGGCCCTAGGTTCAATCCTTTAGTGCATCGAAAGGAGGCAGGGAAGGAGGTGAGTGGGGAGAAGCCAAGCATTTATGCAAGTAACAGAGTCTGAACATCTGATCCAAGAGCATTCGAATATGTCCCTGAGGGACCCGCCATTTCTAAGACATTCCTACTGGTACCCAGTGGTCCTCATAAATTCCAATGAAGGAGGCCAACCTTAGGGTGTGGTTTTACAGCCTGGAAGAATGCAGGTACTCAGAACATGTTTTGGAGATAGAATTGACAGAACTTGCCAGTGAGTGCACACGGGAGGCAGGAATGGGAAGGTGGGAGGGAGGAGCCTTGAAAATGTTCCGTTCTCTCTGCCTTTCACAACTAGGAAGCCTCTGCTCCTGGGTGCAGAGATGAGGACACGTGATGAGGGTTTGAATGAGGATGGCTAGAGTCATTTTGTGTGGAGTGGATTCAGTGTCAGGTCCTCAAGGGATATAAGGGTGACCAGAAGTTTCTAACATACAGGAAACTAGATATGTTCTTTTTTTACCTTTTTTCTAGATAGCCATGGCTGCCCGGGTACTCACTCTGTAGACCAGGCTGGCCTCGAACTCAGAAATCCGCCTGCCTCTGCCTCCCAAGTGCTGGGATTAAAGGCGTGTGCCACCACGGCCTGGCTTAGGTGATTTCTTAATGGGATGCTTAACTGTTTAAAATAAATAAATGTTTAATTGTGTTTAGAAAGAAGAGATAGCAAAGGATTAAAATCTGTACACGTTCAGTACAGCATGTCCGGTCCATGGACAGAGAAATAATCTACAAAGGGAAGAAAGCAATCTGAAGGGGCTACTTCCTATGGCTAGGGATGGGCCCAGCTGACAGGGTCCTTGCCTAGCATGCACAAAGAATTAAATTCTATCCCTAGCACTGCACAAACCAGAAATGGTGGCTGTATATATGTCATCCAAAACTCAAGAAGCAGAGGCAGAGGAATTAGGAGTTCAAAGTTATTCTAAGATACACAGGAAATTTTAGAACAGCCCCGGCAACAGGAGACTCCTGCAACTTGTCCATACATGTACAAACAAATCAATAAACATACTGTAATATCAGGATTAAAACTAGAAAGATGAAGTCCTGAGGAATGACTTGATACGTGTGCACATGCACACACACACATTTACACACACAAATGCGTGAAATAAGCATACACGTGGTGGGCATACACACACTGAAATACTACCTATCAACACATCTGTGTTCATCCATATGCCTAATAATTCCACTTAGTTTCTGTCATGAACACAAATACCTATGTGCCCATGTGCTCACACACAACCACACTTACACGCATGTATACTGTGTGTCACGCTCATGTGTACTGTCAATACTGGAGCAGCTGGGGGTCCGGAGCTTCCCTGGTATGTCCTTGGTCATTTATATGTCCTTGATGAGAAGAAACATTCTATCCACTTCATCACTTTCTTCAGTTCCATTCTTCTGGTGGGAGGAGGTGTCTGGGCAGACCGGAGCGAGCGGTGACTTAGCAATTGTGAAAAACAAGGTCAAGGGCTGTGGAGGAAGATCTCGAGCTGCCTAGCCCCACATGCACCAGATGTAGTGATGCACACCTGTTATCCTAGAACTCAGAGATAGAGACCGGAACACTGGTAGTCCAGTGCATAGCAAGTTTGAGGTCAACATGGGGTACATGAGACCCTATTGGGGAGAAGAGACCACAAAGTTACCCTGAAGCCTGCCCCATGACAACACACACACACATACACACACACACACACACACACACCCGTCATCGTCTTCTTCTAAGATTTATTTATTTATTTTATGTATATGAGTACTCTGTAGCTGTCTTCAGACACACCAGAAGAGGGCATCAGATCCCATTACAGATGATAGTGAGCCACCATGTGGTTGCTGGGATTTGAACTCAGGACTTTTGAAGGAGCAGTCAGTGCTCTTAACTGCTGAGCCATCTCTCCAGCCCATCCCCCCCACCCATCTGCTCTTCTGTTCTCTCCAGCAGCTTCATCTTTGACTGTTTACTTCTCCCGTCTTTCCCCAAAACTGAATCTCCTCTGGGGAGTTTCTAAAGATATATTTATTTTTCGTGTGTGTGTGTGTGTGTGTGTATGTGTGTGTGTGTGTGTGTGTGTGTTCAGGAATCCGTGGAGGCACAGAATCCCCTAGAACAGACCGTTGTGAACAGCCATATGGGTGCTCTGGAGGAGCAGCTAGTGCTCCCAAGGACTGAACTGGCTCTCTGTTGAAGTCAGATATTCTTAGAGAGAAAAAGAAACTTTAATACCAGCAAGTCCAAGTCCGTATTTAGAGCTCAGAGAGCCTGATCTGTCTCTGGTTTCCATGATCAGGAAGCTCAGAGACACAGTCTGTTTGGGGTCTGTTGGCTACAAAGTTCTGCCTTAAGCAGAATAATGAGTGGAATCACATTTGTGGAGTCTGTCTTCCAGCTGTGGTGGATAGTTCTGTCAACTGACACAATCTAGACTCACCTGCTGTTCTGGTTGGGGTGTCTGCCCCTCCCCTATCAATGTGATACTAGAGTTATCTCAGAAGAGGGAGTCACAATTGAGAAAATGCTTGCCTAAGATTGCCCTGTAGGCAAGCCTATGGAGACATTTTCTTATTTAGTGATTAACGTGGATGGGCTCAGCACACAAGTGTGGGTGTGTGGGCGGGTGTGTGTCTCACAAGTGCCATGTGGTCCTGAACTGTATAAAAAAATAGGCTGAGCAAACCATGAGGACCAAGTCAGTAAGCTTCCATCCCCCATGGCTTCTGCTTCAGTTCCTGATTCCAGGTTCCTGCCCAGACTGCCTTTGATGATGGACTGTGATATAGAACTGTAAGATGAAATAAACTGTTTGCTCCCCGTGACATTGCTTTTGATCATGATGTTTTATCACAGCAATGGAAACCCTAACTAAGAATAGTCTCCAAAAGGGGTTGTCTAGATTAGGTTGGCCTGCCGTCATGTCAGTGAGGGACTGTTTTGATTGTACCAATTCAAGTAGGGGACTTATCCATTGTAGGTGACACAGTTCCCTGGGGTTGGACTCTAGAATGTGTAAGAATGGAGAAGGGAAGTTTTTTTCCCTAAATTGCTTTTTGTCAGTTTTCTTTTAAAAATATTTATTAATTCATGTCATGGTGTGTGTGTGTGTGTGTGTGTGTGTGTGCGTGCATGCACCTATGTGAGTTTATGTGTAAATATATGTGCTATTGCTCATAGAGGCCAGAAGAGGGCACTGGATCCTTTGGAAATGGAGTTATAGGCAGTTATGGACTGTAATGTGGATGCTGGGAACTGAACCTGGGTCTTCTGAAGAACAGCCAACACTCTTACTCATAGAGCTGCTCTCCAGCCCCTGTTAATATTTGATCATAGCAAAAAATAAAATAAAAATAAAAAATTAAGCCACCAGCTATCCCAGGAATTTCTGGTCTTCATTACCCCAGCTTCACTGTGCTCTCCTCACTTCTCAGCATCTTGATGAAGTACTGAGTCCTAAGCATGAACACAAGGACAACATGGAGTGCCGTAAGAATCATAGGATTGGCCTGCAGACATGGCTCAGCTGGGAAAGTGGCATCTGCATTAGCATGAAGACCTGAGTTTGGATCCTGTTTTAGTCAGGCTTACTATTGCTGTGATGAAACACCGTGACCGAAGCAATTTGGGGAGGAAAGGGCTTATTTGGTTTACACTTCCACCTCATTGTTCATCATGGAAGGAAATCCTTACAGGACTTCAAACAGAACAGGAACCTGAAGGCAGGAGCTGAAACAGAGGCCATGGAGGGATGCTGCTTACTGACTTGCTCCTCATGGCTTGCTTGAACTGCTTTTTTATGCAACCCAGGACTATCAGCCCAGTGATGGTCCCACCCACTATAGGCTGGGCACTCCCCAATCAAAATGCCCTACAGGCTTTGCCTACATCCTAATCTTAAGGAGACAATTTCCCAGTTGAGGTGCCTTCCTCTCCTATGACTCTAGTTGTGTCAATAAGAGACATAAAACTAGCCAGCACAATTTACCCTTTGTTAACTAGAAACACAAACACATCATTGTTAAGCACATTTTCTTTCTCGTTCATCCCCCAAGATCACAAATTAACATAAACATCCACAACATAAAGCATTTTTTCAAGCTTGAAAAGTTCCAGTCTTAGAAATTCAAACACTGTCCCTTATTATTTTTTTAAAGATTTATTTATTATATACACTTTTATTTATTAAGTACACTGTAGCTGTCTTCAGATACTTTTTCTGCCCGCTCCAGCTACACTCCCTCAGGCCCCGATTGCTGTAGCTGTCTTCAGACACCCGAGGAGAGGGCATCAGATCTCATTACAGATGGTTGTGAGCCATTATGTGATTGCTGGGATTTGAACTCACGACCGTTGGAAGAGCAGTTGGCGCTCTTAACTGTTGAGCCATCTCGCCAACCCCTCAACCTCAACCTCCCTTTTTAAAAAACCCAAAGTCTCTTTTTAAAATCAAAAGTCTCTCACTTGTGGGTTCCAATAAATCAAAATAAAAAATAAGTCAAATGCTTTTTTAAAAAATTTTTTTGAGATGGAGTCTCACATAGTTCTGATTGTTCTAGAGCTCACTATGTTGACAAGGCTGGACTCGTACTCACAGAGATCTGCCTGGCTCTGCCTCCCGAGTGCTGAGATTAAAGGTGTGCGCCACGATGCCTGGCAGTTAAATGTCTTACTATTTCCAGTAGGAAGAACCAGAGCGAACCAGAGCACAGCCACAGTCAGATCAAAGCAAAACTGAATATCAACCACGTACGTCACTCAATGTCCAAAATGTGGGATCCACTCATGATCTTCTCAGCTTCTCTAAAGGGCTTGGATCATATCTCGGGCTTTGCCTTCTGTAGCATACACATCTCCAGCTGCCTCCACTTCACTGCTGCTGATACGCTTGATTTCCATCACGTGGTACTGATATCTCCAAAATGCTGGGGTTTCTTCTGCAACTGGGCTACACTTTTACCAGTAGCCTCTCCTGGGCTTTCTTCATGGCAAAGACTCAACTTTCTATGAGCCCTTCAGTCCTGGGTTTGAACTGCTACTGAGAGTGCACCTTCTCCAGTGGTCCATCCTGGTCACTCATAACGCTCAGCCATAGACTCTTTCCATTTCTCTATAACTTCAAAACCAGTATCACCTTGGTGACTCTTACACTTACTCTTACAAGTTTGGCTGCCAGTTTGAGAGAGGTGCAACCTTGGTCACCTCTGGAACACAGCTTCCATGTGCTGACTCTAAGGAAAACTTCCCAGAATATTTCACCCTTTGATGATTCTGGTTACTTTTTTTTTTTTTTTTAATCTATTTATTTTATGTATATGAGTACACTGTAGCTGTCTTCAGATACACCAGGAGAGGGCATCAGATTCCATACCAGATGGTTGTGAGCCACTATGTGGTTACTGAGATTTGAACTCACAGCCTTCGGAAGAGCAGCCAGCACTCTTAACCACTGAGCCATCTCTCCAGTCCCTAGAGGAAGGTATCTGGAGCCTCTAGAGCTGTAGTTACAGAAGGTTACAGAGGGTTGTGAGCCACCTAATATGCATGCTAGAAATTGAACTTGTGTCTTCTACACAATGCTGACTTTCTCTCCAGTCCCTTCATTTAATTTTAAAGTTTAATTTTATCTATTACTGTACTGTGCGTGTATGTATGCAATATGTGTCCATGATTGTGGCACACACTTGTCATGGTGTACTTGTGGAGGTCAAAGAACAACTTTCTACTGTGGAATCTGGGGATTGAATTCAAGTGTACAGGCTTGCTCATACGCATTTTTACCTGCTGTGCTATCTCGCCAGCCCAACTCTATTCTTTGAGGCAGGGCCCTTGGCTGAACTTGGAGCTTACCATTTTGGCTTGACTTGCCGATCAGTGAGCCTCCTACCTTATAATGTTGAGATTACAGATGCCCATGACTGAGCCCAGCTTTTATGTGGGTGCTAGGGATTTAGGCTGGCTGGTTTTATGTCAACTTGACACAAACTAGAGTCATGGGAGAGGAGGAATTCACAACTGAGAAAACGTCTTTATAAGACCAGGCTGTAGGCATGCCTGTATGACATTTTCTTAATTGGTGATCCTTGGGAAAGAACCCAGTCAATATTGAGTGGGGTCCTCCCTAGGCTGGTGGCCCTGGATTCTATAAGAAAGCAGACTGAGCAAGCCACCAAAGCAAGCCAGTAAGCAGCACTCCTCCATGGCCTCTGCATCAGCTCCTGCCTCCAGGTTCCTGACCTCATTGAGTCCTTGTACTGACTTCCTTTGATGATGGACAGTGATGTGGAAGTATAAGCCACCCTGTCTTCCCTAAGTTGTTTTGATCATGGTGTTTCATTGCAGCAATAGTATCCCTAACTAAGACAGACATTCATACTAGGATCATAGATCATTGCTGTGACAGACCTGACCATGTTGGTTTTGGGGAGGATTGTGTAAGGACTTTGGAACTTTGGGCTAGAAAGTCATTGGGTGTTTAAGGCTTGGTGAGCTATCCTGCAGGAACTTGAATGATAGGAATGTTGAGAGCAATGCAGGTGATGGAGACCTGGTTTGTGACGTTCCAGAGGGAAGTGTGAGAGTCATTAAAGACTCTATGGGGCCATTGCATGTTCTGAGTAAAGATTCTATGGTTCTGGTTAGCTGAGGCTGAAGAATCAGCTGTGATCAACAGGGGACCAGACCCACTGAAGTAAAAACCTTTGTGTTACTGGGACAATTGATGGTGGTCAGCTGGTGCTAAGAAATTAGTGGTGATTAAGAAGTAACCAGGGGCCGGGCAGTGGTGGCGCATGCTTTGAATCCCAGCACTTGGGAGGCAGAGGCAGGCGGATTTCTGAGTTCGAGGTCAGCCTGGTCTACAGAGGGAGTTCCAGGACAGCCAGGGCTACACAGAGAAGCCCTGTCTCGAAAAAAGAAAAAGGAAGTAACCAGGGGGCTTCACAACTACCTATAACTCTAGTTCCAGGGAATCCAATGCCCTCTTGGTCTGCCTAGGCACTCTGTGTGTGTGTGTGTGTGTGTGTGTGTGTGTGTGTGTGTGTGCGTGTTGCTCATGAAGACAATGGGGTCTACAGACATATACATAAAATAAATATTTAAATAAAAACTTAAATAATAACCAGGGGAATGGCTCCTGAAGAACTATACCCAAGATAGATCTCTGAACTATATGTGCCTATGTACAGGCGCGCGTGCACACGCGCACACACACACACACACACACACACAAACACGGTCTTACAAACCCCACACCCCACTCCTTACTCCTGCTTGTTACCAAGCCTGATAACCTGAGGTGGATTCCAGGGATCCATATGGTGGGAGGACTGACTGCTGCAAGTTCTCCTCTGAACTCTGCATGCACATATAGACACACACTAACACAAACTGAATAAATAAATATATACTAAAATAATATATATAAAAAACAAGTTGTGTTCATTAACTTTTTTCCTTCCTTCCTTCCTTTTTCCTTCCTTCCTTTCTTTTTATTCTTTCTGAGACAGGGTCTCATTTTGTAGATCTGGCTGTCCTGAAACTTGCTGGCCTGTACAAACCAGGCTGGCCTTGAATACACAGAGCTCTATGCACCTCTGCCTCTAAAGTCCTAGTAATACAGTCTAGGTGTCTTTATCTGGTTCGTTTTCTCTGCCAATTAAATAACTAAAAGGCAGGACAAACCTCAAGCACAACAGGTGGCAGTGGAGAAATCTCCAATCTGCAAACAGCAGCAGACAGAATCAGCAGTTGAGGACAGGCGTTTTTTCTGCAGTGAGGACAAACACAGAGAAAAACCCTCTGCAAAGCAGAGAGGTTGACACCAAAGGCTGGGGGGTTTAAAGTTGGAGTCCTCTTCCCTAGTTTAGGGTTGGTTAGTTTGAAGAAAGACAGGGTGGCTGATTGGCTCAGAACTGTTGTGTGACATGTCCTGAGCAGGCCTTGGATACCTGACCCAGACCACCAGCAGAGTCCTGCTGGCAGGAGACAAAAGCATGTAAGGCATTTGTTTTAAACCTCCAGGCTTTTGTCTCAGCTCAGTAGGGTGAGAAAGAAGCCACCATCTTGGCAGCTTGCTCTTTATTACCTATAGCTCTGCCCCTCCCCCCCACTGTCTGTTTATCTGGGAATCAGTCTAATTTTTAATCTTTCACTAGGATTAAAACTTGTGCAAGCCACATTGAGCACCGTTATTATTTCTTTAAAGTCAAAGAAATAGTTGTTTATTTATTTATTTTGGTTTTTCAAGACAGGGTTTCTATGTGTAACAACCCTGGCTGCCCTGGAACTGGCTTCACAGACCAGATTGGCCTCAAACTCACAGAGATCCACCTGCTTCTGCCTCATGAATGCTGGGATTAAAGAGTGTACCACCACGCCAAGCAAGTTTTTATCTTGCATGTTTTTTATGTGTGAGGGCAGGTATGTAGGTGCCTCGCCTCTCTGTGTGTAGATCAGAGGATTACTGTGGAGTCCATTCTACCTTTATGAGACTGTCCCTGCACTTGGTTGGCAAGTACTTTACCCACTGAGCCATATCCCTAGTCCTATTTGGACATGTAACCCAGGCTGGCCTCAAACTCACTAAATGTGGCCTTCAGTTTCTGCTTCCACCCCCTGAGCACTGTGGTTACAAACATGTCACGAGGCTTAGTTTGATGTTTGATTGGGGTGGGGTTGCTTGGGTTGGAACCCAGAGCCCCGAACATCCTGAATACGTTCTGTGCTTCCAGTAGCACTCTCAGCTGTCCTGTCTAATAATTTCCAACTATGCCACAAAACAGGACCTTCCACCCACTGCCAGGGGGGTTAAACTTTTCCATCTTTTACCAGAGCAACTTAGCCAAGTGTATCAAGCACTACAATGAAACCAGTCAGCCATGAGCCTCTGCTGTCAAGTCAGGTATTTGTTTTTCCTAAGAACGAGAGCAGAGAAAACAGAAGAATGTTCTCACTCATTGATTGCAATAACACATCAGAGATGATGGGAAGGAATTACTGAGGGCTTAGGGCTGTGACTAAGTTGGCCTGTGAGAAGACTTGGGTTCTGTCCCGAGTATTGACTGGACCAGCATGGTGCTATGATCTTAGGAGGCAGAAGCTGGAGATTCAGAAGTTCAAGATCATCCTGGGTCAGCTGAGACTTGAAGAGAGGTCACTGCACAAGCCTGATGTCTGAGTTTAATCCTCGTGGCATAGTGAAAAGAGAACAAGCTCCTGTCAACTGACCTCTGACCTCCTCATATTTGCTGCTGCACATAAATCAATGATAGTTTATAAAAGAAAGGAAGGAAGGAAGAAGAGGAGGAGGAGGAAGAAGAAGGAGAGAGAGAGTGAGAGAGCAAGGAAATAAAAAGAAGTTAGTGGGTGTAGTGCACAACTGTAATCCCAAGATCCCAAAGTTGAGGCAGAAGGATCTCAAATTTAAAGTCATCCCAGGCTTCATAATAAGAACCAACCCGAAAAAGAGAAAAAGAGGAGGAGTTGAACAGGAGGAGGGGAAGAAGAAGAAAAATCTCCACCCCAATCTCATTTATGACAGTGAAAAGCTAAAAACAACCTTGGAGGAGGAGAGGTCACAAGCTCAAGGAATATCTTCGATAACAAGATTTCTCCTGACCTTCCTCCCTTAGACTCCCCTCCTCCACAACACACTGGGGTGCAGAGTTCACTGTGGCCACTTGACACGCGTCTGCTTGCTCCTCGTTAACAGTCGTCTCCTCCGGTGGAATTGCCTGTACGTTCCCCGATTCCTTTTCCATGTCAGTAAACACAGGTTTGCCTCATTCTTTTAATGGTCGCATACCCCGCACCATTGTTAACAACCTCTGGAACTATTTCCCATCTCTGCTTTTGTTAGCTACAGTATCACTGCCCAGACTTTGTTGAGGAGGGGCACAACTCCTCCTAAATGTGCATCCTCAGCCGATGACAGATTGCTGAGTTAGACGGTATGGGCATCAATTTATTTTTTCTTTTGGACTAACGAACTGCATCCCAATAGGAAAAAAAAAAAAACCAAAACTGAGGCAGGGGATTCTGCTGAGTTGGTAATGTGCTTGCCTCCTGTGCTCAAAGCCCTGGTTTCCATCACTCACATAAACCAGATGTGGTAGTATCTTCCTATAAGCCCGCCACTCAGGAGGTGGAGGCAGGAGGATCAGGAGTTCAAGATTGTCCTAGACTATAGGAGTTTGAGACCAGCCTGGGCCACTTGAGACCCTGTTGAAAGAAAGAAAGTAGAGAGGGAGGGATGAGGGAAGAGGAAGAGGAAAGGGGAAGGAATGGGATGGGGTGGGGAAGAGACCAGGGAAGGGGGCCTGGAGAGAGAGAAGGGAGAAATAAGAGGAAGTAGAGGGAAAGGAAAAGATGGAGTGGTAAGAAGGGAGAGGAACGGAAGGGAAGAAATGGTCTTCATTGGCCCTCTCAATGGCTAGGGGGATGACTCAGTTGGTTATGCACTTGCCACACAAGTATGAGAAACTGAATTCAGTTCCCAACACCTACCCCAAACTCCAGAAATTGCACGATGCATTTGTAATCCTAGGTCTGGGGAAACAGATTCAGGCGTAGATCCTGATAGTTCCCTGGCCAGCCAAACAAGCCTAGCAAAGCAAGCCCTAGATTGCAGTAAGAAGCCTTATCTTGTAAAAGCAAGGTGCTGGTTGGGGACTGAGGAGCTGGCTTGTTTGGAAAAATGCTTGCTGTGCAAGCGTAAGGACCTGAATTCAATCCCCAGCAATTACGTGAAACGTGATGGCATGTGCTTGTAGCCCTATTGCTCGGTGGTCAGTGGGAGCAGAGATATGAGGATCCTGAGACTCACTAGCCAACCAGTTTAGCCAAACTGATGCAGTCTAGGCTCATTGAGAGATCTCAAAGAGAAGGTGGGTGAGGCCAGAGAGATGGCTCATTGGTTAAGGACATTTACTGCCCTTACAGAGGACCATGGTTTGGTTCTGAGAAACCATATGGAGTCTCACAACCATCTGTAACTCCAATTCCAGGGAATCTGATACCCTCCTCTGGTCTTTACATGGCATGCACATACACCCATAAGGGCAAACACTCATGCATACAATTAAAGCACCATATTATTTTTACTTATGTTTAAATAACATGTTATAACAATGTAGCAATAATATAAAACATAAAGAGCAACTGAGGAAGAAGACACCTGATATCCACAGTTATTCCCTCACATTTGCATGAATACACACACACACACACACACACACACACACACACGCACGGGGGGGGGGAGGGAGAGAGGGAGAGAGAGAGAGGTTTTAAAATGATCGTCATTTTCTGGCTCAATAGCTTTTTAAAACCCAGTTCCTAGCAAAGTTGGGCATGTTGATATTTTTAGCCTTTTCCCAAATGAAGGAATAAGAATAAAATGTGTGAGTAAGCTCCTGAGGTGGGATACTCGGCTGTCCCAGAGCTGCTTTTAAGACTGAAGAAGCGGGGCTCATCCAAAGCAATATTATTCAGTGCTAAAAGTCAGAGGTTTGTCGTCAGGTGCTGGGGAGCACTCCTGTCACGCCAGCACTCAAGGGAAGAGGAAGGAGATGGGAGGGCAAGGCTAATCTCGGATACTTATTAAGTTGAAGGCCAACCTGGACTACATACAGCCCTATCTTAAGAAAGAGGAGTTGGAGCTGGCAAGATGGCTCAGGGGTTAAGAGCCCTGACTGCTCTTCCAGAGGTCCTGAGTTCAATTTCCAACAACCACATGGTGGCTCACAACCATCTGTGATGAGATCCGATGTCCTCTTCTGGTGTGTCTGAAGACAGCAACAGTGAACTCATATAAATATAATAAATAAATCTAAAAAGAAGAGAAGGGCAGTGGTGGCGCACGCCTTTAATCCTAGCACTCGGGAAGCAGAGGCAGGCGGATTTTTGAGTTCGAGGCCAGCCTGGTCTACAGGGTGAGTTCCAGGACAGCCAGGGCTACACAGAGAAACCCTGTCTCGAAAATAAATAAATAAATAAATAAATAAATAAATGAGGAGTCCGTCTGTGGCACAGATGGCAGAGTGTTACACCAGAGTCCATGAAAGCCTGCCTTCCAGTCCTCAACACTCTCTAAACTGGTGTGCAGAGAGAATCTATCTCTTGTGTACCATATGGATATATCGTCTGCCAATCAAACCTAACAGCAACCACAAAACCAACTTGGCCTGCAGGAAAGGATAGGAGGTGGGACGTCCGGCAGGATTCGGGGGTAGAGTCAAGCACAAGAATTTGCCTCAGGACTTGAAAGAGGACAGATGCATGAAAGCTGGTCGAACATCAGAATTAATGGGATATTATGAACTAGTTGGAGAACAAGCCAAAGCTTATGGCCAAGGTATTTGTAAATATAATAAAGTCTCAGAGTTCTTATTTCTGGGAACAAGGCATAGCTTTACAGTAAACACCCCACAACACTAGTGTGGGCACGGGAGATGTGGAGATAGGAGGACCCGAGTCAGATGCCCAGCACCCATGTGAAAAGCCAGTTGTGGTTTCACACATTTGAGATCCCAGTGCTGGCCAGGCAGAGGTAAGGAGGATTCCCTGGGAATCACTGGCCTAGCTTAAGGGGGTCTCCTCGTGAGACCCTATCTCAAAAACTCAGGTAGGCCAGATGTGTTGAAGCACGCTTTCAGTCCCAGGACTGTGGAGGCAGAGGCAGGGGGATTTCTGTGAGTTAGAGGCTTACATAGTGAGCTACAGGACAGCCAGAACTATACAGAGACTCTGTCTCAAAAAAAAAAAAACAAACAAAAAAATCCCAAAATATCCAGGTAGAGGGGTGGCACCTGAGATTGACCTCTGACCTCTGGACACACAGGAGAGTCTGCAAACATGAGAGGGGTCCGAGTGGGGAGAGGAAAAAGGAAATAACGTAATTGTATTTTAATTTTAAAAAAGAAATACTTAGCAGGACAGTGGTGGCTCACGTCTTTAATCCCAGCACTCGGGAGGCAGAGGCAGGCGGATTTCTGAGTTCGAGGCCAGCCTGGTCTACAGAGTGAGTTCCAGGACAGTCAGGGCTACACAGAGAAACCCTGTCTCGAAAAAACGAAAAAATAAAATAAAATAAAATAAATAAAAAAATAATAATTAAAAAAAAATACTTATCCAGGTATGCGGGTGCACACCTTGATCCCAGGACTTGGAAGGTAGAGACAGGCAGATCTCTGTGAGCTCAAGGCCAGCCTGATCTAGAAAGTGAGTTTCAGGATGGCCAGGGCTACAAAGAGAAGCCCTGTCTTGAAAAACCAAAGCCAAAAAACCAAAACAAAACAAAACAAAAAACCAAAAACAAACAAACAAAAAACAAGAAAGAAAGAAAAAAAGAAAAGAAAAATGGAAAGAAAGGAAGAAAGGAAGGAAGACAGACAGACAGACAGACAGACTTTAAAATCAGTAATGTTTCTAACTCAAAGGTGTGACTCTGGGTAAGTCACTCTAGCCTCCAGACCTACCTGCTTCTATCTGTTAGAGAACTGAGCACAACACCCACCACATAGGATGAAGACTGAGATGTACAACCCACTAGGCTCCAAACCTAAGGACAGAGCCCAAGGCCCAGCCAAGAGGTAAAGTCCTTGCCTGCTGTGTGTAAGGTGAGGTCATAGGTTCTATCCGCCAACACACAAATGAATTACAATGTTTCTAAACAGGAAGACAAAACTGAAATGATACAATGTCTCCTGACAGGTTGTAGCTTTTGTTTGTCTTCTTTCTCTGGCGTGTTTTATAATCCTCCAATCAGTCTTTCCTTTCATAGGCTTGAGTGTCAGTCAAAGCAAAATCAGGATATTTAAATCAAGGGACTGACCTCCAAATGCAAGTCATTGTATGTGCATGCCCACACTGTGTGTGTGTGTGTGTGTGTATATAAAATATACAATGTCTTTTTATGTATCCCTTGCTGTCCTGGAACTCTGTGTGGACCAGGCTGGCCTTAAATTCAGAGATCCACTTGCCTCTGTCTCCTGAGTGCTGGGATTAAAAGTGTCACCACCAATAAATGAGGCATTTTTTGTTTTTTTGTTTTGTTTTGTTTTTTTAATGTAAATAAAGAATGTTTACATTGAGGACAGGACAAGAGGATGACTATGAGAAAAGAAAACTGTTAGCCGAAGTCAAGCACCGATCCTCGACACTATTAATGATACTCTGCTAAGGTTGCAGACAGAAGCCTAGCATCCTCTGAGAGACTCCACCCAGCATCTGAAACAGGCTTAGACACCTACAACCACACAGTGGACAGAGCTCAGGGAGTCCTATGGAAGAGTTAAGGGGAAGGACTGAGGGGACAGGAACTTTACAGGAAGACCAACAGAGTCAACTAAACTGAACCCTTGGGGGTTTTCAGAGGTTGAACCACCATTCAAAAAGTATATACTGGTAGATATAGGCTCCCCACACAAATGTAACAGATGTGCAGTTCAGTCTTCATGTGGGTCCCCCAACAGCTGGAGTTGAGGCTGTCTCTAAAGCTGTTGCCTGTTTGTGGGTCCTGTTTCCCTAACTGGGCTGCCTTGTCTGGCCTCGGTGGGAGAGGATGTGTCTAACCCTGCAGAGACCTGATGTGCTAGGGTGGGGGGATAGCCAGGGGATCCTCCACCCTCTCAGAGGAGGAGGGGGGATGGGAAAGGGACTGTATGAGGGAGGACCAGGAAGGGGGCAGTGATTGGCATGTAAAGTGAATAAATAAATTAATGAAGAAAAGAAAAAAGGAAGGGACTTAAGCTGGGCAATGGTGGGCACGCCTTTGATCCCAGCACCGGGGAGGCAGAGGCAGGCAGATCTCTGACTTTGAGGCCAGCCTGGTCTACAGAGCAATTCCGGGACATCCAGAGCTACTCAGAGAACCCTGTCTCAGAAGAAAAGAGAGAGAGGATCTTACATAGCCCAAGCTGGTCTTAAACTCCCAACATAGCTGAGGATGACCTTGAACTTCTGATCTTTCTGTCCTTACCTCCAGGTGCTGAAGCAACATTTGTGCACAACTATGGCTGATTTATGCGGTGCTGGGGATAGAACCCAGGACCTCCCGGATTCAACACTAGCACTGCACCAACGGAGCCTCGTCCTCAGCTTTTTGTTTTTCTTTCCTTTCTTCTTGAGGCTATAAGCCATGATGACCTCCGACTCCCTTTTACTTTTCTTCCTTTCTTTTTCTTTTGTTTATTTTTTTGAGACAGAGTTTTGCTGTGTAGCCCAGGATGGTCTCAAACTCAGAGAGATCCTACTGCTTCTGTCTTTTGCATGCTGAAATAGCCTCAAATATTCAATCCCTTTTCTCAGTCTCTTGGGTGCCGCCACCTGTCCTTGTCCAGATGACCACCATGGCTATTGGTTCTGTAAGCTGATTTTAATTACACAGTGGTTTTATAATAGTTCTCCCTTCTTCTGCCTCCAATAAAATAAGTAAAATGCAAGGAGATACCCAGCTCTTCCTCACTAGCACAATTTTACTTTTCAGAGCTACCAAAGGAAAGCAGCATTCTTCCTACCAGATTCCCTAATAGTGCCATGGGAGCCCCCTAGTGGCAGAAAATAAAATAAGACATTGGTTAAGTTAATAGTCCCTCCCAGCTGTGGCGCCTCAGCAGCCACCAGCAAGGCAACAAATCTCAAAAAGTACAATAGTGACACTCATTTTTTTTTTTAAAAGAATTATTTATTTATTTTATGTATATGAGTAAATTGTAGCTGTCTTCAGACACAGCAGAAGAGGGAAGAGGGCATTGGATCCCATTACAGATGGTTGTGAGCCACCATGTGGTGGCTGGGAATTGAACACAGGATGGCTGGAAGAGAAGTCAGTGTTCTTAACTGCAGAGCCATCTCTCCAGCCCCATAAAACTTTTTTATAAAAATTCTCTGTGTAACAGTCTTGGCTGTCTTGGAACTCACTCTGTGGAGCAGGCTGGCCTTGAACTCACAAAAGTCCATCAGCCTCGGCCTCCCAAGTGTTGAGATCAAAGGCATGAGCCACAATACCAGTGACACTCATTCTTCCTGGTAAACAACAATTGTCTAATTGAACTCAAGGTCCTCTCAACAGGAGCCAAATCACGCCTTGTACTGGTATCATACATAGCCAGCTTCCCAGGGTTAGTGAGGTCATGGATCTTACAGGAGAAGTTATAACTGCCATTTTCCTAAACCAGCATAATTCTTAGCTGCATTCTAAATACTAATCCTGGCATCCACAGATAAGTGTAGCTCTCGCCACTCATTAAAGAAACTTCTCTTTCCAGCAGATGGAGACTATTCTAGAAAGCCACAACTAGTCAAGACACAGAGAACAACTAATCACAGGTGCTCAGTTCCGTTAGCTGCATCTACGTTACAACTTCTGCACCCAGGGCTCAGAGATCATTGTGGAAGAGAGAGAAGAAAGACTGTAAGAGCCAGAGGACCAGGACATGCACTCTGAGATGGTGTCTCCTAGCAACGGCAGGAAGTTTCACCTATAACACCTCAACAATATGACTGCCAAAACAAGACATGAATAACTAGAACACCGGTATACAATGCTAATATGGAGGGAGGAAATCTCACAGGGCCCCAACCCTAGACAACTGCAAGCAACTAAGGAATGCTGAGAGCAGGAGAAACAGTCTATCCAAGGGAAGAGTCCCCAGTTGGTTATCCAATACCAAGTGATCCACCCTGAAATCATATGTGTTCAAGTAGTGCTAAAGAACTCCATCCCAGAAACTCAAGCTTGTGTCACTGATTTGGAGGAAATAGTTCAACACACAAGACTCAGCAATTCTACTTCTAGGTGTATCCTGAGAGATATCCTGAGAGAGTAGGCAGGGGTAGACCAGACACTTTTGCTCAGCAGCACGATTTAAAACAGACTTAAAGTGGAAGTCATCCAAACATCCGTCAGTGGATAATGAATAAATGAGATGTCATTCATTCACATGATGGAATATTACTCGACTTTAAAAAGGAAGGAAAAGTGAGCCATGTTTTGTTCTAAACAGACTGAAAATGTGACGCTTGGTGAAATAAGCCAGACACAAAGATATGCACTCAGGAGGATTCTGTGCACAGTAGGTCCTCAGACTTGCCAGACCTACAGACAGGAAATACAGTGTTGGGTACTGGGGTCTGGGGGTGGGGAGTGGGGGGTTGTGGATTGGTTCTAATACTTTGAATTAATCCAGCCCACAAAACCGGGAATCTACGTGTTCAAACTCTGAAGGTCCTTGTCCCCAATTGGTTTTTGGTTGGTCAATAAAGAGCCAACGGCCAATGGTTGAACAGAAAGACTGAGGTGGGACCTTTAGATTTTCGCTGGCTGGGGACTGGGAGAGGAAGGAGAATCACCATGATTCGGAGGGAGACGGATTGGATTTAGAGCTGCAGAAGGAAAATCATCCGAAATGTAGGTGAGAAGGAATGTAGCCTCCCTCCGAAGAAATGTATGGGAAGGATTGCCCATAAACGGCTTGGGCAGCAAAGACTCGGGGGCCACCCTGCAGGAGCCACGGCAACAAAGATAAAATATAGAATTAGAGGGTGGTAAGCCAAGAGTACCCGGGGGTGGGGGTGGGGGTGGGGGTGGGGATGGGGATGTGTGCTAGCTGTGGGGAGGATTAGAACTGCCCAGCCTGTGTGTGTGTGTGTGTGTGTGTGTGTGTGTGTGTGTGTGTGTGTGTGT
>JADRCH010000137.1:5219690-5254003 GCA_019843965.1 Rhynchomys soricoides | reverse complement strand
TGTGTGTGTGTGTGTGTGTGTGTGTGTGTGTGTGTGTGTGTGTGTGTTTCATTCGTGGATCCAGAGAGCTCCTGGGCAGGTGCAGCGAGTGCGCATGACCCACGGGGAGCAAAGCAGTTAGCATTTACCGCTTCAGGGGGTTCATGGGAAGCTAGTGACTAATGGAAACGGAGATTCAGCTTGGGAAAATGAAAAGGCTCTGGAGAGGGACAGTGGAGATGGCTGCACAATTCAAATGTAATAAATGTTGGGAAACTTTACATTTCTAAAATGGTTAAGAGGCTGGAGAGGTGGCTCCGTAGTTAAAAGCAGTCGATGCTTATGCTGGGTTGTTGTTTTGACAATGTTGCACAAACCTAGACACACCTGGGAAGAGTAGAAGGAATTGCCTTCATTGCATCGGCTTGTGGGCTCTTTCTTGACGTTAATGATGTAGGAGTGCTCAGCCCAGTGGTGCCTAATCTAGGCAAACTGAGCAAGTCAATGGCCTTTGCTTCTGCACCTCTCCACAGGTTCCTGTGATAGAGTCTATCCTACCCTAGTGATAGACCTAGTATGACCTAAGCATCGTGTGATGAAACAAAACCTTTCCTTCCCAAGTCGCCTGTGGCCATGGTGTTTATAACAGTCAGAGAAACCCACCTCAAACACTGCTCTTGCAGAAGACCTGAATCAGTTCCCAGTGCCCATGTGGTTCAGCTCACAACTGCCTGTAACTCCAGCTCAAAGGGGAATCTGACACCCTTTTCTGGCCTCTGTGGGCACCTAAATGCACATGCCCATATTCCCGTGCAGCCATATACACATAAGTAAAAACATAAATAAATCTCTTTTTAAAGGATTAAGGTAGGGGACAGCAAAATGTCTCAGGAAATAAAGATACCTGCAACCAAGCCTAATGGCCTGAGTTTGATCCCCAGGTCCCACAGGATAGAACCAATACCTGCAAGCACTTCTACTTATGAATCATAGCTTGCATGCACCACTGCCACAATAAATAAAAATACAATAATTTTTTTTTTTAAATACGGTTAAGATGGTGCATTTTAGAGCTGGAGAGATGGCTCTGCAGGTTAAGAGTACTGTTGCATTAGCTTACGACTTGAATTCAGATTTCCCCAAACCACGAAAGACACAGGGAATGGGCAATGGGACACTTGTAACCTCAGTGCTATGGAAGGTGGAGACAGGAGGATTTCTGGGGCTTACTGGCCTCCAGCCTAGTTCCATGTTCCATGAGAGACCCAGTCTCAAAGAAATGAGGCAGAGAATAATAAAGTAGGACACTGTTTATCCTCCTCTGGCCTCTCTGTGAGCGCACACACACACACACACACACACACACGCACACACGCAGGTTCATTTGCTGCAGTGTGCATTTTCCAAGGTCTCTTCCACCAGGCCCTAAAGAAATTTCTCAAATGTTCCACTGCCCCATCTGGTCCAGCCTGTGGCAAGGCCTCAATTTGGAGTCTTAAGGGATCCAGGCCCAGGCTGTAGTCCCATATAGTGATATCTGATGAGGCATGTGTCATAACCAACTTACCCAGAAACTTGTGTGGTTTCAATGTGAAATGTCCCCTTAGGCCCACATGTTCTCCAGCTGGTGGTGCTGTTGAGCAAGATTGTGAAAGCTTTAGGAGGAAGTGAGTCACTGGAGTTGACCTTAAGCTTTTGAATCTCAGCCCTACTTCTCGCCCCCTCTCGGCTTCCTGACTATGGATATAATGTGACCAACCAGCTACCATGTCTAACATGCCTGGGACTGTAAATCACCCCATGTTCCCCTTCCCTCCCTCCTTGTCAGACATCTCATTACAGCTGCAAGGGGAGCAACTAAGGCCTGTAGAGATCTACAGCCACTTTACAAAGGCTAGGTTGGGGACCCCTCTTGTCCCCAAGGCAGCATGGTTCGGTGGCCTAAGCTGGAACAGTAATGAAGAATCTGAGACACATCTTAGGGTCCAGGGTAATAGGTTCATTTTGGGAAACCTCCTTTTCTGAGCACACAGTAGGGACAATGCTTAGGAGTCACATTAGGGTTTCGCTAAGTTGCCTAGGCTAGTCTTGAACTCCTTAAGAAGTCCAGGTTGATCTTGAACTTATGACCTCCTGAATATCTTGGAAGGACAGGCCTTCGCCACCCATGTGACTGAAAAGAAACTTTCAGAAAGTCCCATGTATGCCCACATCTTGAGCAGAAGTGGCGATCTTTTAGGACTTAGTTTGTAGTATATACTGTCACATCTGCACACAGTAGGACTGCTTGAGGTACATAGGCCGCAGGAACTTTTTATTTTTCATTTTGTGTAAGTGTATATGAGAGGTAGTATGCCCATGACAGTGCAGGAAGAGTAGGAGTCCAGAAGAGGGCGCCGGATCCCCTGGGGCTGGAGTTAGAGCCAGTTGTGAGCCCCTTGGGGTGGGTGCTGGCAGTCCAACTCAGATCCTCTGCAACAGCAGAGCATGCTGTGCCCCTTCTGAGCTGTCTCTGTCAGCCTCTGGCTGTGGGGATTTAGTAGGGAGAGTAAGAGGTGCCTGAGACACCCCGGGATCACCCAAAAGCCGGGTAAGAAGAGACAAAGCATGCTCAGAGCTTGTCTGGAGCCAGAGTGCAGTATACCCACATGGGAATTGTTACCGCAGTGGGACAAGCTGTAGGCTCCTTCAGACCCAGCCCAGCACGCGAGCACAGTGTGGTGAGGAGCCCCAGAAACCCAAAGACAGCACCAGGCTGCTTCGAAAGGGGTGGGAGTTTATTGGGGGGAAGGTAACATAGTTGGTCAAAGGTCGTCAGTGCAGTTCTGCCCTCCCCTTAGGGACAGGGCGAGTTAGTCCAGTGTGTGGTCCTTGGGGCCAGGGGGGAAGGGCCCAGGGAGTGTCGTAGTATAGCAGCAGGAATTAATAGTGTGAGCTCCCCCAGAGGCCCACCCATAACCCAGTCTAGGAGCAGGGGTTCCCTGTCAAGGTCCTCAGGCATCTGCTACTGAGCTGGGCGTCTCCTGAGGCAGAAAGCGTCGTTGCCGGAGTGTGGACTTCTCCTCTTCCTATAGGGACAGGCAATATATGTGTGTTACCCAGACTGAGTGAATGTCAGCCATGGTATCCACTTCGGGACATCTACATGATAGCCACAAATAGAGCTGCCCAACCCTCACCACTCAAAACTAGTTTCATCTCAAGCCTTGCTTGATAAATGTCATTTTAGAAACAACCAGTTTGTGTATCGTGATACACTTCCTGGCCCAGGGCCATTACCACACTGTGATGGTTAATTTTAATTGTCAACCTGACATAATCTGGAATACCCTAGGAGTGGAGTCTCAATGAAGTAGTGCCTAAATCAAGTTGTTCTGGGAGCATGTGGTGGGGGGTATCTTTATGCAGTTAATTGTAGTGGGAAGATCTGCCTACTATGGGCGGCACCATTCCCTACATAGGGCTTAGCGTGGAGAAATAGAGCTGAGTGCAGGCATGCATGCACCTATTGCTGTCTTCTGGCTACAGACCTAATGCCACCAATTCTCTCAAGCTCTTGCCTCCCTGACTTCCCTGCAAAGACTGAGTGTAACCTTAAATTATGAGACAAATAAACCCTTTCTTTCCTGAGGTGCTCTGAAGAGTATTTTGTCACAGCAACAGAAGTAAACCTCTGTGGGTTTGGTTCTTCAGTCCTAAGATGGGGAGACATGAATCTCATCTCCAGACTTGTGTTCTCATGTCACCCAGCATCACCCACCCCCAAGACTTCATTTAGTTCCTTCCCACTGCACATGTGATCTGCTGGGGATGTGTGATCTTTGGGCTGTCCATTCTTACCACCTCTGAGGCAGTGCTAGGGCTGGCACCCTCAGGGGAGCCCCCTTCATCTCTCGAGCAGTCAGGTCCTGCATCTTCCTCATACTCTGTCAAGCAATCCGACTCCTCCCCTGGGATGCGAAGTATCAAGGTGTGGGTGAGGAGACTTGGGCTGAGCTGGTATTTCCTGCCACGCATGCCCCCCATCTCCAGGCCCAGGACCCCCAACTCTCAAGGGCCCCTCACCATCAGCACAGCCATCAGAGACGTAGCTTGTTGGGGGCTCAATCCGGGACACGATCTCAGCCAAGTCAGTGAAGCCAGAGCTTGGGAAGGCAAGAATCTGTGGGGTGGGGTGGGTGAGACTTTAGGAGTAGAGATGGTCTGAAGGGTTTTAAGAGCTCAGAGGGGACTCTGAGGTGGTGCCTGGGACCTGAAGGGCTCAGTAAAACCCAGGGATGTAATGGATCATCTGGGGTTTCCAGAATAGAGCGGCTTGGGGTTCTGGAATCTCTGACTAAGTTTGGTCCCAGCAGAAGCAGCACAGGCTTACATCTGCACGGCGACTCTCATTAAGGTCTGTAGATCTTCGGTCTGTGAGCATTTTCTCAATGACTTCACCACGGGTCCAGCCTCCAAACACAGCCTTCCCATACTGGTATCCTACATCCTGCAAGAAAAAAGGAGGCTTGGGACTATGCCTGACATCATCATCTGCTCCTGTACCTACACACAGCTTCCTTCAATACCCCCATTTAAATGCTTGACTTCTGGGAGAGCAGACATCTGAATCAAATCTATTTCAGAATGGTATGTAGCATATTTGCCCACAGATTTCCAGTTGCTGTCCCTGCCAGAAATTACCAATCAATCTCTTCAAATCTCTTCCCCACTCAGCCCCATGAGGTTTTTCAAGCACCAACTAACACAAGATGGTAATGTGCAAAATTACTTTCAAGGTCTGAAACTATGCACTACATTTGTGAACAGTATCATGACCCATGTCTACAGTAGATATCAGTCCATTATGGTACATCCTTCCAGTAATCAAAGAGGGACATCAGACATTTTAACTTGGAGCCTCTGGGCAGCAACTACTGATCAATTTCGGTTGATGAAGGCTATGACATGTTTTGCAGGGTCAGTGGCATACAACAAATTGCTACATCCCTTTTCAGACCTATGGCAGACATCACTAGCTGATCCCTGCTTTCACCCTTCACTTATTAGAAATGACATTAGAAACCACTACACAGTGCAATGCACACAACAATTTTAGTGCAAACGTAGAATACATCCAGCCATATCCATATTATATCTACTGCGAACATTACTGTTCAATCACCAATATACTTCCCACAGTCCACCTACTCACATAGATCTGGTCAAACTTTCCAAAGTCCATGGTCTTGAAGCAGTCAATGGATGGACGAAGGTACTCGCAATAGGAGCTGGACTTGACGACTTCCAGCTGCCGCACACAGGACACGTAGGCCAAGCGAGACTGGATCTCAGCCATGTCTGGAACCTTTACCTTGTCTGCCCAGGGGTTTAGCCGTTTCCACAGCAACCACCAGCCAGACAGGCTGTCCCCATAGGTGCTGAGATCTGTCTCATCCTGGCTTCCCACGTCGATGGCAATGACTGTTTTGGCTCCCATGCTGCGGGCGATATCCGCTGTGGAGCCAGGAGGTCAGCAGCCTCTCCCAACGGGAGCCCAGCAGGGCAGGGATGCCCAACCCAGTCCCACAGATACCACAATGCAAATGGACACAAGAGGGTTGGGGGCGGGGCGCATGCAAACACCATGCTGTCATGCAAATGACATGGAAAATTTATGCAAACAAAGCCCAGAGAAGGAGTTCCAGTGAGAATGGCAGTTATGTTTGTGGCTGTCTGTCTGCATGTCTGTGTACCACACAGCCAATCCCAACCCAAACCCAAGGAAATACCTGACTGTCTATTCAACTTTGTGTACTTATCCTTGGGTTTGCTGGGTATACATGTCACCTGCATGTGCCTGTGAGTGTCTGTTTACACCACTCTTTTCTGAGACCCAGTGGGAAGCACTATATGTCTTCCTGTGCCTGCCTCTCCGGCTAGGCCTGTCTGAATGCATGTCAGGAAATATCCACCTGTGTGTGTTTGTGTATGTATTGTGTGCGGGCTGGAGGTTAACACCTTAAAAATAAAAATAAAATACTAGGTGATGCACACTTTTAATCTCAGCACCCAGGAGGCGAGGCAGGCAGATCTCAGTCTACAGCCTGGTCTACAGAGTGAGTCCCAGGACTGCCAGGACTACACAGAGAAACCCTGTCTATAAAAAAACAAAACAAGCAA
Source organism: Rhynchomys soricoides (assembly GCA_019843965.1). Taxonomy (NCBI): domain Eukaryota; kingdom Metazoa; phylum Chordata; class Mammalia; order Rodentia; family Muridae; genus Rhynchomys; species Rhynchomys soricoides. The sequence goes on along the minus strand of JADRCH010000137.1, from coordinate 5,247,862 downwards.
AAGATTTATTTCTGTGTATGTATGTGTGCCTGCATGTGCTTATGAGCATATATGTACAATGCCTGCAGAGGCTAAGAGAGGCATTAGATGTCTCTGGAGACAGAGTTACAGGTAGTTGTGAAGATGTAGGTGCTGGGAACAGAATTTAGGTCCTTCTTTACTGCCGAGCCCTGCACCTTCTTTTTTGAGAAAAGGTATCCCACTCAGCCTGGAGTTCATCCATTCCGCTAGACTGGCTGGCCAGTGAGCCCTGGGGATCCACAAGTCTACATCTCCCGCACAGTGCTGGGGTTAAGGATGTCCACCACTGTGACCATCTTTACATGGGTACTGGGATGGAGCTCAGCCTATGTTTGTGTCATCCATAGAGCCACTGTATGTGTCTGCATATCCTGTGTACCTGTAGGTCTGCAAACACCTATGTGAACTCCATGTGAGGGATTGTGGCAGCGTTTACATGTATAGTACATGTCCGGCGCTGGCATTAGAAAATGCTTACAGTTCTGCTCTGAGTTTTCACCCCTGTTGTTTTGCAACAGAAACTGCAGATAAGAGGTGGATCATGGGGTATGGCTATCCCAGTGAATCCTTATTTATGAGCCAGGCTCATGTCTAGAATCCCAACAGTTGGGAAGTGGACGGAGGAGGACTATAAATTCAAGATCTTTCTCAGCTATGTAGCAAGTTGGAGGCCAGTTCTGGTTTAACAAAAACAACTAACTAAATAAACAACTAAACATTGAGATGACTCGGCAGGTGGGGCTCTTACCTAACCATTAGAACCAGAGTTCAACTCCTAAGACCCACATTTTGGAATGAGAAAAATAACTCCTATAAATTGTCTTCCAACCTCCATATGTTGTGTGCGCTCACACACAAATAAATATGTAATTATAAAAAATCCTTTATTCATAAAGTCAGGCCCAGGCCCAGATGCACACAGTGTGCTATAGCTGGCCATATCCTGGTCTATGAGATCAAGTGTGTGTGTCTGTATGTAACTTATATTTCTGGGGAATACGCCTTTGAGACTGAGGGGGTTTTTTGTTTGTTTGTTGGGTTTTTTGTTTGTTTGTTTGTTTGTTTTTGAGACAGGGTTTCTCTGTGTAGCCCTAGCTGTCCTGAAACTCCCTCTGTAGACCAGGTTGGCTTCAAACTCAGATCTCTGCCTCTGCCTCTTGAGTGCTGGCATTAAAGGTGTGTACTACCACCTCCCATGAAGAGAATGAGGATTTTTTTAGAGCTGTACTTGCATCTACCTCCCATCTATGCTTGTGAAGTCAGTAGCCATGCTAAAAATGTAGGTCAGTTAGTAGTGCCTGCACAGTATGAAAGCCCTGGATTCCGTCCCTAGCACCATGTAAACGGGTCATGGTAGAGCACATTTGTCCTCCTCCCAGCAGCCCAGAGGTAGAGGCAGAAGGATCAGAAATTCAAGATCATCTTTGATTACCTATCAAGTTTGAGGCCACCATGAGCTACATGAGATCCTGTCTTAAAAAAAACAAAAACAAAAACAAAATACAACTTTAAAGTTGGTGTATGCTTATCTTGGCCACACAGGCACCTTATTAAGTCTATACACGAATATTCCAGAGGGTGTGCAGGGAAGGCATAAATGAACACACTGGTCAGTGTGGTTAATTCCATCTCAAGTATGTGCTTATTCATACACATGCATGCGTTCTACCTATGCAAGCACCTGAGAGAACAGGTGTGCGTGGGGAGCTGGTGTGTACGCATAGAAGTGTGTACTCTGTGTATGTGAACGGGTAACCAGGCACCAGCTCCTGTCCCTCCTATGTCCATCTCTGTGTCCACTGTAACGCATGAGGATGGAAAGGTATTTCATTTGTTATTTATTTACAGACAGGGTATCCTATAGCACAGGCTCGTCTGGAACTCGCTTTGTAGCTTAAAATGGCCCTGGATTCCTGATCCTCCTGCTTCAAATCTGAATCCTGGGATAATGGGTATGTAGCAGCATGCCTGGTTTTGTGTAAGCAGGGGAATAGAATGTAGAGCCTTGTTCATACTAGGCAAGTTCTCTACCAATATTGAGATAGGGTCTCATGTAACCCCGGATAGCCTCAAATCCATCTTGTAGCTAAGGAAAGCCTTGAACTTTTTTTCTCTTTGTTTGTTTGTCTTGTTCTGTTTTCCAGACAGGGTTTCTCTGTTTAGCCCCTGGGTGTTCTGGAACTCATTCTGTAGACCAGGCTGGCCTCAAACTCAGTAATCCACCTGCCTCTCTCTGCCTCCCAAGTGCTGTGATCACAGGTGTGTGCTACCGTGTCTGATGTGTGTACTTTTCAAATGTTCATGTTACTGTCCACATGCACTCACATATCTGTATGTATGAATATATGTATGCTTGCAGGTGTGTCAGTCTATATCCCTGTGCAAGCTGTGTGTGTTCTCTTGAGGTTTTCCATCCATATGGACTTGTCCCTTCTAGTCTGCATGTGCAGAAGTCAGTATGGGCATGTGCCTGGTGACAAATGTCCATGCAGATGTGAGCGGGCAGCCACTTGCCTGGCAGGTTGTTGATGTAGCCACCGTCCATGAGCAGGTGCCCATCCTTCGGGTCGCACAGTGGGGGCAGGTAGCCCGAGAGCGTCATGCTGGCACGCACATACCGCCACAGGGAGCCTGCCCGGTGGGATACACAGACACAGACACGCACAGACACGCTCAGACACACTTGGAGGCCCGGCCAGCCTGTGGGCTCGCTGACCTGGAACGTTGTTAACGTAACACCCGTCCACCAGCAGGTGCCCATCCTTGGGGTCGCAGAGTGGGGGCAGGTAGGGACAGTAGGAGGCACTGGCCCGGACGTAACGCCACACGCAGCCTGTGGGGGATGGCGGGAGGGGGTGAGGTGCCCGACAAGCCTCCTGGCCCCCACCCCTAAGAATGGACATACCTGGGGCCTTCGGGACATTAGTGGGTGACGGTTAGTGATCGGTGGATGGACCCAGGTGGACGGTCACTTGTGTTAACAACGTCCCAGACGCTCAGCTGCCCCTCCCCTACAACCCATCCCCACACAGCTGGCCAACATGGCTGTAGCAGGGTTTGGCAGGATGGCACCCACCATCTTTGTGGACACGCATGGCGGAGGCAGTGATGTCTGTGGTCACATTGAAGTAAGGCAGCCACAGGTCCTGGGAAGGGGTCAAAACCAAAGTAGAAGAGAGTGGAAAACCCATGGGGAGAAGAGGCAGCAGGGCCAGGTGGAGGGAATGAACGTACCTCAATCTGTTTATCCTGGAAGACCCGGTGGATACTTCGGTTAAAGGCCGAGCCGGTAAACATGGAGGTGACAGGATATGTGAGGTCCAATACAGGCTCCAGTACAGAAGTCATGCTCTAGGAATCAAATGGTCAAAAGGAGTCGCTTAGAGTCACAGAGAGATCATCGCTCCAGGAACATCTGTGCACACACAGGGCTTGTGAGTGTCACTCAATACCGTGATTGCTCTAATTGGAGTTTGGGGACTAGAGTCATTGGCTAAGAAGTCACAGAGGGTGCATCTAACGTCCCAGTGAGATTTCTGTAAGGATCTAGGCAGAATTTCCAGAGTAGAGGAGCCCTACCACACACTACCGGATCAGGCTATGGCATCTTCACAGGTCTCTCCCCCCCCCCCATGCTTCTTGGGCCCTGCAACCCCATCTCCTCATACCTCCTACAAAACACACCTTGGCCCACTCCCGGGCTCGTTGTTTAGTACGGCTGGCGCTGCGTTCCTCCGCATACAAGGCCCCAATGAAGGAGCCTATAGATGTGCCTCCCACAAGGTCGACTGGGACCCCTGCCTCCTCTAATGCCTTCAGCACCCCAATATGCGAGCAGCCTCTGCAGAATGGAGGGGACCCGATGACAAGCTGGGGATCTGTGGGGACCTACCCCCAGGAATTCTCTTGTTCCCACTTCCCCTCCCGGGAAAGAAAAACTGTAACCAGCCTGTGGGGGTGTCTCCCAGGTAATAAGCTCCACCCCTTACACATCCTGGTCTTACCCCTTAGGACACAGTCAGAAAGCTGTGTCTTAGAATGTGCCCGTCCCTTACCTGGCTCCGCCCCCACCCAGCACCAGAGCAATAGTGTTTCCTGTGAGCACTCGTGCCAAGCGGGAGAAGTCGCTGTGACGGTCTGCACGTCTGGAGAAAACCTTCTCATACAGCTCATGCTGGGATCCAGGAGAGAATGAATGCATTAGATTGAGGTAATAGAGAAAAAGTCTAGGGGATCACTCAGGCACATCCTGATCTTTGCTACCTACCCCTGACTCCCACAAGTGGTTCAGGCTCTGTCTCAGTTCTAAGTCCTGATCCTAGACAGAGGAGGGTGTGCCTCCTAGGGGCCCTTCCAGGTGCCACCCAAGCCCTGGTCCTGTTTCACTGTGGAGCACGCTGTACCCCTAAACTACAACCTTTGGCAGGTGCACCAAACACCACCCAAGGTGAAAGAGGGCGTGGCGTCAAGCCACGCCCTCATGCGGAGGGGCATATCGTGCCTCTCAGGACGTTTCTTCAAGACACACCCAAACCTCAGTCCCAGTGGAAGAAGTTATTTTCAGGCCTCAACTCCCACTTGGGGAGGGTGGTGGGGTGGGAAGAATCGCTCAAACTATACTCCCAAGCAGAAGGTGTGCTTCCTAAGGCTATTCTTGATGGTACACCCAAGCCCAATCCCTTAGGTAGACGAGGGAGTGTTCCCCTGGGTTCCTTTGGAAGGTTCCCACCCCTTACAAGTTTAGCAGGGCTGCGACGTGAGAAGAGGCGGCGAGGACAGCGCAGGTGCAGGTGCCCTGAGCACCAGCTGCGCATATTGAGCCACTCTACAGTGCGTGTGGGCCCAGGGCCTTCCTCCCGGTGCAGCAAAACCAGTTGCTTCAAGGCACGTACGGCAGTGTTCTCCAGCATTTGCTCCAGCTATGGAAGACGGAGACAGGTGGAGGACATTGATACCTTCTCTACCCACACCTGACCAAGCTCAACTCCCTCACAGAACACCAGTATCAGTGTACATGGCCTCACACAGGCACAGAAAGACAAGGGATGAGATCCTGAGGAGAAGATTGGGTATATGTGTGGGTAATCAGTGTGTATAGTCCAGACCTGACCAACAGTGGGTTCCTGGTCCCCCAGGCCCACAATGAGGATGCAGTCGGCCTGGCGGAGGCAGCGGACGGTCCAAGGCGTCAGGGATGTGTCAGTTTGGTAGAGCACAATGCGATGGGCATCTTCCTGCTGGGCCAGCCACCCTGACAGCCGGAATTCTTGAATGCTGGGATAGAATGAGGGAGTGTTATCTTGGAGCTGGCTTGGAGTCCCACAACCTCTCCCAATATAGAGATATCCCAATATTGTGCAATCCTACTGATGGGAATATTTAGATAATTCCAGGCTCCAGCAATTAAAATTCATGCTAAATGCCGGGCAGTGGTGGCGCAGGCCTTTAATCCCAGCACTCGGGAGGCAGAGGCAGGCGGATTTCGGAGTTCGAGGCCAGCCTAGTCTACAGAGTGAGTTCCAGGACAGCCAGGGCTATACAGAGAAACCCTGTCTCGAAAACCAAACCAAAACAAAAAACCAACCAAACAAACAAAAACCCAAAACAACAAAAAAAAAAATTCATGCCAAAGCAGGGAGTGAGGGGTTGGGGTTGGGGCGCTGAAATGGGGACTCAGATGTTGCAAAGGTATATGTATATTTTTTTTCACATATATTAGATTTGCATTACTTTGCCACATGAAATTATCAACAATGTTAATGCTCAAGAATCACATAATCAAATTACAAAGAAAAAAAACCCCAAACAATTAAAAACAAAAACAAAACAAACCTTATAATTTTTTTTTTCTTTTGTTTTTTTTTGAGACTGGGTTTCTCTGTGTAGCCCTGGCTGTCCTGGAACTCATTCCGTTGACCAGGCTGGCCTGGAACTCAGAAATCCTCCTGTCTCTGCCTCCCGAGTGCTGGGATTAAAGGCGTGTGCCACCACTGCCTGGCAAACCTTATAATATTTTAAGTATGCTTTGGGCCACAGTCATAACTAAGCGAGATTCATATGGCCTCTGGGTTTCCAGTTTGGCACCCCTGCTACCAAAAGAGATTTGCCCATATTGTCTCCCTATTGATCCCACAGACAAGACTCCTCGATTCAGAAGCCCTAGTCCAGCCCAATCTGAATCTCCAATACAGGCCTTTCACCCTTCCAGCCCCGCACCCCCAACCCCTACACACCTATCCAGCGCTGAAGCCCCCAGGCGTGCCCGGATGATGTCACTGTTGAGGAGGAGCGTGGGACCTAGTGGTTGTTGAGGAAGGAAAGTTAGAAACCTAGTCCAACGCTTGGGAGGCCTCTCCTAGAACAGAGTACTTGTCACCTACCCCTGTGGCTTAGAATCCCTTTTCCATCTCACCCACCAGCCACTCACCCACCACTTGTACGGATGACTGGTGTATGTACACATGGTTCCACTGGACAGATCCCCCACTCACCAATAGCTTGCAGAGCATGCTGCAGTTCCAGAGTAAAGGCCATCATGGGCACCTCAGCACACACAGGGAGGATAGCTACAGTGGACAGATTGCTGGCTGGGTTGGTCAGTTCCGAGTGCTGCGGAACACTGAGCCCGGAGCCTGTTGAGACATCAATCGCTGGTCGGCTGAGCAGCTCTGTGTTCGGAGAGGTACCCTCTTTCTCCCCACCATCTCCTCTTCTACCTAGCTTCCTTCTCTATCTCCCCCTCTTCCTCTTCCCTCACAGCCCCGCCCATACCTCCTCTACTTCCTTTTCATCCCCCTCTATCCCTGCCTTTTGTCCCCCAGCCTACAGCTTCTCCCTGCTCCGAGCTATGATAACACCATCCTGAGGCCATGGCTGTAGTGCCCAACATACAGTTCCTCCTTGGGAGCTTCTTAAGACTTGGCCGGTACCCTTCCCTCTGGGCCTTAATCTCCGTGAGACCCATTATGCGATTTTGTTTTGTTGTTCTTTTCTGAGATGTGGTCTCATCTAGCTGAGGATGACCCTGAAACCCTGCCTCCTGCATCCAACCTCTAAGTGCTGGAATAACAGACGTGTGCTACGATACCCAGCTATCCACTAAGCAATGTTAGATCCATTCAAATTCACTGGGCCTGTGCAGAGCCCATCCCATTCTGACTCAGGCTGCTATGCCCCAACATCGACTTAGACAAGAACATGCTTGTGAGGCTTCTAATAGCCCAGATGGAGTTGTCATTCCCACCTCTTGCCCGGGCCTCACTTGGGACTTTGCTTGCTGGTTGGTTCTTCTCTCCCATATGACAACCTCAGTGAACTTAGATCCAAGGCCCTGTTTTCCCTCTCAAGTTACTCCTTGCCCTGGTTCAAAAGCACCAAACCCTGGACTGGGGCTATAGGTCCAGTGCTTGACTCAGCATGCACAAAGCTCTGGGTTCTACCCACAACATAAACCCATGTGGTCACCTAAGCACTCAGAAGGGAGAGGCAAGAACATCATAAATGGTCTGGAGAGATGGCTCAGCGGTTAAGAGCACTGACTGCTCTTCCAGAGGTCCTGAGTTCAATTCCCAGCAACCACATGGTGGCTCACGACCATCTGTAACAGGGTGTGATGCCCTCTTCTGGTGTGTCTGAAGACAGCGACAGTGTACTCACAGACATAAAATAAATAAATAAATCTTTAAAAAAAAAAAAAAAAGATCATAAATTCAAGGCCATCCTTGGCTACACAGTAAGTTCAAGGCCAGCCAGGGCAACATGAAGCTCCAAACCACCAAACCTTCCTACCTCTCTTCCACATCTACCTTTAGGTAAACTGTGACGGCTCAGCACAGTCCTCAGAAATCCCGCTTCGATCCATCCTTCTCTCCGGCTTTCTACCTGCAGCCCTGTGTAATCACTTTGCTTTGTTTCCCTCCATATTTACCAGCTCCTGACACTGGGGTCTTTGTGTGTGTTTTAAACTACGTCTTTCCTACTTACATGACTTTGACTTTTATTTCCTGAATGTGAAGGTTAGGTGGGGGAAAGGTTAGCAAATATGTAGAAGCTCAGGTGTGTTTGGTGGCTTGAACAGACTGTACCATGGCTTATTTATTCTAGCTCACAGAAACTACACTCCAGTATAAACAACCACATCTCCTAGCAGGCCAGTTTAACTTCGAAGCCATTTGCCAATGTGCCCCTCGTGCCATATGCCACCCACGAGCTCTTTTGTTATTGTATTGTTATTCTTTCCCAGGATGCTCATGTGATTCCACTGGGACCAGGAACCAACTTCCCTGCTGAAGCATCTACCCCCATGGACCTGAGAGATGGCTCAGCAGGTAAAGGTGTTGCTATGAAGCCTAGCGTCCTGAGTTGATCCCCAGGATCCCCCTGGTGGAAGGGAGAAAACTGATTCCTCTGACCTTCACACATGTGTGGTCACATGTGCGTGCAGTTGCACTTGCGCACGCACTCACGATAAATAAGTAGTAAAAATGTTGCCCTTACTTAAAATTAAAAAAAAAAAAAAAAATTCCGCCCGCTAAGACTTTAGACCAATTAACAAACTGCCTAGAAACAAGGACTACATTTCCCAGCAAACACTACACCCAACTTCCGGTTCCAATCCTGCCTCCAGTAAGATTTACAGTTGAACTCGGTTTCCCATCATGCCATTTGATAGCTTGTTCAATGCTTGCCAGACTAAATCCCTCACTATGCCCTGAGGCTGTCAAACTCTCACCTGGAAAGGGTCCTTGCAACTGCTGCAGATTGCCTAGGATTTTCTGGCTCAGCAGATGAATAAGGCGGGTCACGACCTAAGGCAGAGGGGTTAGGGAGGGGGAAGAGAATGGTGTTCAGTGACACCGAAAGGTCCCACCTTTGTTTCCTTCACCTGGGAGGTTAGAAATCCTGTTACTTAGGCTGCAGTAGGGCAGCCTGGCACACGAGAGGCCCTGGCCCCTGCGGTCCCCAACCAGAAGATGTACCTGAGGGTACCGACGTTTGATGTGGCCTAAAGTGCCCTCGGGGAGCTTGGCCAGCTCCGTGTCTCGTACAGCGTGTACAGTGGTGGCTCGTGGCTGCCGGGTCAGTGCCTCCACCTGGGATTCAAAATAAGAACTCACCCAGGTGATAATGGGGACCTGAAGAGGCACAGAGGGTGGAGTCCAGACTCCTCACCCACTGGACTGATTGCTTCTGACTCGTAAGAACAAGCCAGGGAAGATGTCTGGGTAGGCGCTAAAGACCGGGTTGCGTTCTCCGATTCCATTAGATTATTCCGATGATGTGCACGTGGGTGAAGGGTCAACTACACTTGGAAAGATATGGGGGCTGCCCTTACCACACCAATGAGATCCCCTCGGCCATACTCCCCAACCAGCTCCTTCTTGCCACTGCCCCGCTGGATGACACTTCGGAGACGCCCATTGAGTACAATGTAGGTGCAGTCTGAACGGTCTCCCTGCCTGGGATGGGTGAAGAATGGAGAGTCAGACAAAACTGTAGATTGGGTTTGAGCAGTGAGGTAGGATAAGGCTGGTACCTGTAGAGGGCTCGACCAGCCTCCACAGCTGTCCAGTCAATGGCAAAGTCCATCTGGCGCACGAAGGGGGACATCCTAGCAGCTACCGTATGAGCTGCACTCAGTACCACACTGGGCTGTGCACGCATGATCCTGAAAGCAAAAGGGATTGTGGGACCAGGCCTTCTTGGAGCCCATTAAAAGGAATGAAGAAAATGGGTGTTGGTTTGGGAGTGAAACAGAATGAACTCATATCTGCTCTAGAAGGTGTTTGGAGGTCTGATTTGGGGGTGTGTGTGTGTATGTCCTACCCTTCTAGAATGGGGTGGGGAAGTATGTTTTGGTCTCTTCCCCCTAGGGAAAAAACTAACTGGGCTTCGGTCATCTAGGTGCCATACCTACCCCGTGTCCAAGCCTTACTCATAGAAGTCGGATTTGGAGATGCGCAGGAAGGTACAGTCTCTCTGGGCACGTAGTGTAAAGATGAGAGGTTCCCCGGTGAGCACCGCCAGTTGCCCCACCAGCTCCCCTGGCTGTGCCACAAACAGGCACACTTCCTCAGCCTTGTCAATCATGCGTTGATACACATGCAGGCAGCCCCAGAGCACAAAGTGCAGGCTCACATCCTGTGGGGGAACGGAGGTTGGGAAAGGAGATGGGCCAGCCACAGCATTTCTCCCCTCAACTCAGGTTAGTGCACCCCACAAGAAAGCTCCTATGGTAAAGAGCTCGCCTAGGGCACAAGAAGCCCTTGGTTTTCATCCCCACCACCACACACACAGACACGGTGTTGCACACTATAACCCTGGTACTTAGCATTCTGGAACCTGAGGTAGAAATGCATGTGGAAGAAGGTTCAAGGTCACCCTTGACTACATAGCAAGTTTGAGACCACGCTGGGCGTTTTGAGGCCCTCAAACAACATAAGTAAAAGAACGAGAAATAGTAAAAACCAAGCAAGCGTGATGTCACACCGACAATCCTAGCACCTGTGAGGCTGAGGCAGGAAGCCAGCGTGAGCTTGAAGCCAGCCAGATCGACATAGTCTTGTCTCAGAAATAAAATGGAAAAAACAGAAGAGGATGTAGCATAGTCGATAGAGTGCTTGCTTAGCATGTCAGAAGCTCCGAATTCAATTCTTACCACCATATTACCGGGTGATGCATGACTCCAGTCCCAGCACTCAAACTCAAGGTCATCCTCAGCTACAAACCCAGTTCAAGACCAGCCTGGGATATGTGAAACCCTGCCATAATTTAAAATGTAGCTCACTAGAGCGATTTCATAACATAGATGAAGCCTAGAGTTCAGTCCTCGGCACCAGATAGATATACAGGTGCCTTGGTGCCTATCAGTAAGCCCCATGATCAGAGAATTCGAAAGTAGGGAAAAGAGAAAGACTGGATATGAGCAATCAGTGTTCGCTTGATGTCCAATGTAATTGTTCCCAGGGATACCTGGTGGATACCAAAATTCTCAAAGCTCAACTCACCTGGACAAAATGGTGCTGGATTTGCATAGAACCTGTACACATCATGCAGGAGACTCCTGCAGTCTCCTGCAGACTTTAAACTCTGCATCTGGGCAATGATTTATACTCTACTACCGTGTAAAAATTGCTAGACTATATTGCTTAGGAAATGTTGTGCCTGTCCAGTACAGACACACTAGTCTTAAGCCTATCTATGCTTTATTTGGTTTTTTTGTTTTCTTTTTAAAGACAGTCCCACTATTACTTGTCTAGTCCTGGAAGTGCTATGTAGACCTAGCTGGCCTTGAACTCTAAAAATCCACCTATCTCTACCTCTAGAGTGCTGAGATTAAAGGCATGTGCTACCATGTCCAGCATTTTTTTTTAAAGATTTATTTACTTTATTTATATGAGTACACTGTAGCTGTCTTCAGACACACCAGAAGAGGGCATTGGATCCCATTACAGATGGTTGTGAGCCACCATGTGGTTCCTGGGAATTGAACTCAGGACCTCTGGAAGAGCAGTCAGTGCTCTTACCCGCTGAGCCATCTCTCCAGCCCCAGCATTTTTTTTTTTAAAGATATATTTTTGTTTTATGTGTATGAGTGTTTGCTCGTGTGTATATATGCACACCGTGTGCCTGCCTGTTGCCTTCACAGTCCAGAAGAGGGCAATGAAAGCCTTGGATCTGGAATTACAAGCCATTGTAAGTTATGTGGGAGCTGGGAGTTGAATCTGTGTCCTTTGGAAGGGCAGTAAGTGCTCCTGAGCCATCTCTGCAGCCACACTAAATAATTTTCAGTCCTTGTTGGTTGAAGTCTGCAGACAGGATGATCCTATGTATGTATTTACATCTGCACCTAGGACAGACACTGCTAATGGATCACCGAATTCTTAGCCCAGATTAAGGCCTATGAATCCTTTTGAAAAGAAACCCAACAGGAGGTTGCAAAAGCCTACACAGAACCAGGCCTGTGGGAGATGGCTACAATCCCAGTACTTTAAAGGCAGAGAAAGGAGGATGGGAAAGGCCCCTGCCAGCCATGTAGAGAGTTCAAGACCACACTCAGCCACAAGAAAGAGCTCAAGGCTAGCCTTGGCTATGTGAGAACCTGTCTCACAAAAATAAAACAGACACATTTATGGAGACAGAAAGATTAGTGATTGACCGGCTGGCCTGTAGTGAGAGGTGGATAGCTAAAGGAATGAGATCTTTTCACGGTGGATCAAATGTTTTAAAAACGATCCCACAACTCATTGAGTGTACAAGAACTCAGTAAAGTGTACACTTTAAACAGGCAAACTCCATGAGTTATGAACTACTATTCAATAACGGGATCCCCGTTGAAAAGATCCTCTTTGGGGCTTTTGCCATGACTCAGAGTAAAGGCCCTTGCATGCTCCCAGGTTTGACAGCCAAATTCAATCCCTGGGCCCCACAGAATAGAAGGAGAGAATTGACTTTCAAAGGCTGTCTTCTGATCAACACATATATGGTGTGGCACGTATGCCCATATATACTCACATACAAAAGAGGAATAAAAAACTTTAAAGCAATAGATCTCCGTTGCTCCTGTGTAACTATTCCATTTGATCCCCCAACTGCTTTTGTTTTCTACATGGAGCATATTTCGTTCCATCCCAAGATATTTTAAAGCATTTTTCTTTTTTCATCTCCCCTCCTACCCAGTGCTAGGGTTCGAACAGTTTTCAGCCAGGTATGGTGCTGACGCCAGCACTCGGGAGGCAGAGGCAAGAGGGGTTCTGGTTCAGGGCCAGCCTGGACTACACAGTGAATTCTGGGCTAGCTCTAGGGATTCTACTGAGAATCCCTGAGCTACTTGGGGCCTCAGCGGGGACAGGCAAGATGGCTCATGTGGTGAAGGTACTTGCTGCCAAGCCTGACAACTTGAGTCCAATCCCAGGTCTCACATGGTGAAAGGAAAGAACAGGTTCTTCCAAGTTGTCCTCTGTCCTCTACATTGCATGTATATACACACACACACACACACACACACACACACACTAAATGTGTGGAAAGAAAAGAGTTCTGGACATTCAAAAGCTAGGCAGTGTCACCCCAGGACCTTGGCACAATTTGCTCTCTATCTAGACTGAACTTTGCTCTATCTATACCTAACTAATTTCCTCACCCTACCTCCTTTGCTGGTGGTCACATCCTTAGAGGCACTGCCCTGTTTAATCCAGTCTTTGTAGTGCTGAGAATGTGCTCTCTGAAGCTCTAAGCCCTCTGAGTTTACAAGGATTTATATGCACCTTTGAGTGACGTCCATCAAAACTGCTGACTAATTGTATACCAGAGACATACAATTTTCGTCTTGCCTCTGTCTAGCAAGTAGGACAGGATCTTCGATATGGCATCTGCCCAGTAAATTCATCCCTCTTTTGTGGTTAGCCTGGCCATCAAGACGCACCCGAGCCCCGCCCCCTTATAAACGAGGAACTGAAACTACCCGGAGATGGGAAGATCTTTCTCTGTCAACCACACCAACCTGTCTGATGCCAAAGAACCAACAGTGCCGTGGGGGCAAAGTGAAATATGCATACATGCATATAGCCTTCTAAGACAATTTCCAGGTGTGTGGGTTACCATGAGCATTACTAAAATCAGGCTATCGCTTGTTACTGAATTGGGAGCATGTGTGTGCACAGGTGTATGTGTTCGTATAAAAGCCAAAGGGATAGCTAGCCTCAGGTGTTATTCCTCAGGTGCTGCCCATCTTTTTGTTGTTATTTGTTTGAGACAGAGTCTCATTATGTTTCCTTGGGACCCAGGACTTGCTTAGGTTAGGCTAGATGACTAGCAAGCCTCAGGTCAGCTGCTCTCTCAGTTTACAAACATTACCCTGGTTTTTCATGGGTGCTAGGGATTCGAACTCCGGTCCTTGGGATTACATACCAAGTGCTTTACCAGTGAGCATTGCCAACCCTAGATTAGGAACATTTCAGTGCAGAACTTCTCGGGACCTTGAACAAGCTAATGGATTCACTCAGAATTTCCAAGGAAGGATAAAACAGCATTTTCTCAAAACCTGTCTCACCAGATCTCTTGTTATAATACAGGCTGAGAATCCCTTATTCAAAGTGCTTGAGTGTTTTGTATTTTGAATTCCCCCCCACCCCCTGGATTTTGGGATATTTGCAGAAGAAAAATGAAGTATCTAGGAGACAGAATACAGGTCCAAACAGGTGCTATTTTTGTCTCATATACACCTCATATGCATAACCTTAGGATAATTCTTTTTAGTTTACTTTTTAGAGACATTGACTTTATAGCCCACGCTGGCCTCACTCTTGCTATGTAGGTGAGTAGGATCTTGAACTCTCTCAATTGTCCTGCCTCTACCTCCCTAGTGCTGGGATTACAGGCAAATACCACTACACCAGGCCTTGCATTTTAATGTGGGAATGTGGTCCCAGGGATCAAACCCTATCCCTGTGCTTACAAAGCACACACCACTCCAACTAAGCCATCCTTCCAACCCCTTAAAGGTAATTTCCTTCTTTCTTTTTTTAAAAGTTATTTATTTTATGTATGAGTACACTGTGCTGTCTTCAGACACACCGGAAGAGGGCATCGGATCCCATTACAGATGGTTGTGAGCCACCATGTGGTTGCTGGGAATTGAACTCAGGACCTCGGGTTAACCGCTGGGCCATCTCTCCAGACCCAGGTAATTTCATACACTGTATTTACTGCTTCTATTTGACTACAGTCTATCCCAGGTCAGGTGTGCACTTCCCTACTTATGATGTCATGTTGACACAGGGTTTTAGATCTGGGAGCACTGTGGGTTTGAAATTTTCCATTACGGATGCTGAGCCTTAGAGATGGTACAGAACCCTCAGGTGGGAAGATTCTTCTGTACAACAGGGTTTCCCAGTGTTGACACTATTGATACTTTAGTTTGGATAAGTCCTTCCTCTCCCTGGGGATTCTAGTATCCTGGAATAAGGAGCCAACACGTGATTCTTAAGTCATAGCAGTCAAAAGTGGACAGGGTATGTGCACTAGCGACAGTGACTCAGTGGCTGAGACTGCATAGACTGCATAGGACTATTTTAGGGACCCAAGTTTGCGTCCCAGGACCAACGTAGACCACAACCACAACTGCTCATGACTCCAGATCCAAGGCAATCTGATGCCTCCCGCCTTCACAGGCACCTGTACTTACCTGCAAATACCAACACACATAATTTAAAAAAAAAAAAAAATTTTTTTTTTGACACAGAGTCTCACTATGTAGACCAGGCTGGCTTCACACTCACAGAGGTCCACTTGCCTCTGCCTCTCAACTGCTAGCACTAACATGTGTACTAACACTCAATTAAAATAAATATACCATTTTTTAAATGCTGGAGCAGGGAGGGGTAGCTCAGTGGTAGAGGTAGAACACTTGCATGTGCAAAGGCCCTGGGCTACATCACACACACACACACACACACACACACACTCACACACACTCACACACTCACACTCACACACACTCACACACTCACACACACACTCACACACACTCACACACACACTCACACACACTCACACACACACTCACACACACACTCACTGTACTGCCTCATTTTGTGTCAAACTAACACAAGCTAAAGTCATCACAGAAAAAAGAGCCTCCCTTGAGGAAATGCCTCCATGAGATCCAGCTGTAAGGCATTTTCTCAATTAGTGATCAAGGGGGGAGGGCCCTTGTGGGTGGTGCCATCCCTGGGCTGGTAGTCTTGGGTTCTATAAGAGAGCAGGCTGAGCAGGCCAGGAGAAGCAAGTCAGTAAGGAACATCCCTCCATGGCCTCTGCATCAGCTCCTGCTTCCTGCCCTGCTTGAGTTCCAGTCCTGACTTCCTTTGATGATGAACAGCAACGTGGAAGTGTAAGCTGAATAAACCTTTCCTCCCGAACTTGCTTCTTGGTCATGATGTTTGTGAAGGAATAGAAACCCTGACTAAGACAACCCAATTTCCCTCTTCCACATCTGAATGTGAGATCCCAGCCTCACAGTTTCTTCCCTTAGTGGGCCTCAGATTCCCCATAAAAAGAATGGAGGGATGGGGAGACATACTGCCACACTCCTGATGCTATCAGGAGGCTCCAAAATGGTGCCCCAGGACTACACAGCAGCCTACAAGTATGTGAATGGAAGCAGACAACAGAAACAACACAGATGGAGTTGGAGTGTTGGTCAGTGGCAAAGCACTTGCCTAGCATGTGTGAAGTGCTTGAACTTACTAGTAGCAATCCTAATTATAATGAAAGATCAACCTAACTCCATGCCAAGTACCACAACCAAGGCAGAAACAATCAATCGATGACTACTGTACCCTTCTTCTGTATTTTTGTTAACACGGGTGAGAATTTATGGTCTATGGGTTAACTTCACACACACACACACACACACACGATCTCTATTTTTATATAAAGATATATAAATAGATTTTTTTTTCTTGGCTTTTGGAGAGTAGGTCTCAGACTGAGTATGAGCTCAGCTGAGGATGACTCTGAATTGTAATCCTCCTGCCTCTACCTCCCAAGTGCTAGGATGACAAGCATGTACCACGACACCTATGTTGTGCTGGGGGTGAAACCCAAGGCTTCATGCATGCTAGGAGATCACTCTTCCAGTTGAGCCCTATTACTAGTCATACCTATCCAAGCAGGCAGGCACCAAGGCTGGAAGGAGGACAGAACATGGAGGTACACCACAGGATCATGGAGGCCATAGGAGAGAGTTAGAGGTTGGGAATGCCAAGAGGGAACAAAAAAATCAGGGATGAGGGGTGAAGGCTCAGCAGCCCAATGGCACTTGAGGTGAAGGTAGAGGGTGAAGATCATAAAACCCTGTATGGATAGGCCATACATGGTGGTGCACACCTTTAATCCTAACAGTCAGGGGCAGAGGCAGGTGGATTTCTGTGAGTCCAAAGCTAGCTTGGTCTATACAGTGAGCTCCCAGAAAGCCAAGGATACACGGTGAGACGCTGTTTCAAAACAACACAACATAACCTCCCAGGGTAAGAGGCTAAAAACTACAGGGATGAGAAGTTGACCACTGGCAAAGGAAAGCAGCAATCCCTACATAAAGGTCAGGGGTCAGAGGTCAGAGGATGAGATCTGGGTACCACACAGCTCAAGGGTCAGCCTTACCTGGTCCCCCTGACGGGCTATGATGGTGCCGGCTTTGGCATGATGTAGCAAGACTCTGCTGTTCAGTAGAGAGGGGTCCTGGGGAGGGAGAGGAGTGGAGATGGGCCTAGCCAGGCCTTCCACCTGCCCCCCTCCTGTCCTGCATCCCTCGACAGCCTGCTCACCTCAATCCGCATCAGCTTGGCTAGCTCTCTCTTTGCAGCCTCAAAGATGCTGCTTGTCTGACGGCCCTGGTAGGGCCCAAATGGACATCCACCTGTGGCTGACTCATCTTCACAGTAGCTATATTCACAGGCACCTGCTGGTTGCTCCCGGAGCTCCTGAGTGGGGGTCTGGGTAAGGCAGGACTTGTGATTTCCTGTGTGCCCTCCCAACTGACCTTTTCAAGTGTCTTGCTTTGGCTAAGGCCAGAGTTCTGAAAGGCGGGGTGTGGTGAAATGGGAGAAAAGAGAAGGCCTCACCCTAGGGGATGCTGTCTGAGGTCCCCCAGATGCCTCTTCTTGAAGGGAAACAGATATCCGGCCACGCTCATAGGCCATGTCAAAGTCAGAACGAGGGCCACCTTGCAAGCCTATGCATGGAGGAGAGGCAATAAAGATGCGCTGGAGTGGAACTCAGTGATGAAGTATTTGGCTAGAATGTGTAAGGTCCTGGGTTCTACCTCCAAAGCAAATAAGTAAAAAAGGTAGATTAGTAACCACAGCTATATCCATGTTAATGCTGCAACCATGACAGACATGACTAGTTGATGACCACACTTTACCCCTGCATCTTTCTTAACACAGTTGGGAGGAGAACAATCGCAGAGCATATCCACCAAAAAATAAGAACCAAGGAAGCAGGATCTATACACTCATTTTGTAGGTAAGAATACAAAATCAGGACTGAAACCAGCATGTCCTAGATTCAAATGTGGGCTCTTGATAGTTCTCTCTGTTCCATCCACCCTCTACTTCCCGCCCACCAGGGCTCCAAACCTGAGATGTCTACTGGCATGGAGATGCAGCGGCTCAAGAGTGGGGCTGGGGGGGCTTCTAAGGACGTGGGCTTCACAGGATCCCCTAGGGAGAGACAAATGCTCAGGATCCTGCCCTCAAATCCCTAGGCCTCGAGCTAGGACTAGGAAGAGTGAGGAACAGAAAGCATCTGGGGATCTAGGATCAATTTAAGTCTGCAAAATTAGCCTCAGAGAGTAAGGGCTTGGTACATCAAACTTGCTGACCGAGTTCTAGCTCTGAGACCCCCAAGGAAGAGAGAGAGAACCCCTGCAAGTTGCCTTCTGACCCTCACTGCTTTCTATGGCTGTGGAAGAAATAAATGTTGGAAAAAATACACAAAACTGAGGAACTAGAGAGCACAGAAGCCAGAGCCTGGGCTAAGCAGGCTGCAAGTTCCTGGCAGAGAGCAGCAGGTAGGAGCCACCTCACGTACCTGCAGGCCCAGGCAGTGGAGCTCCAGTGGGGTCAAGGGGCCGGCCAGATGTCTCCTTTGTGGTTTCCTCGGTACCTGAGGTGCTGAATACCCGTTTAGAGCCACGGACAGGGCTGGTTCGGGTTGGGAGGCCAGGGCTGGGGAACAGGCGTAGGGGCTGGATCTCCTACAGTGGAGTGGAGGGCAGAGAGTCATTTATAGCATATCTAAGTGTCCCTCATTGAGTCTCCACATCTTCTCATGCTTGTGTCCAACTCACATGGCTGAAGAGTTCATTGGTCAGACCCAGGTAATTGTGAAGTGCCAGGAAGGTGACTCTCTGCAGCCTCACCATGATGATCTGTAGGATCGAGGGCAGGACCAGGAGAGAGGTGTGGTAAAGCGAGTGAGCAGTCAGCAGCCTCCACAGAGGTCTGGCTGCTCAGGACTGATAAGCAATAAGTACTGCCTGACCACCACTTCGCTGATGCCTAGGATAAGCGGGATGGTACAAGGGCGGAGGAGGTGGAGGCTGGCTGACCTGCACCACTCGCACCAAACTCTCAGGGTACTTGGTGAAGACAGCGGAAAAGGCTTCTACTGGGAGTCTCAGCACTGTAGAATCCCGTGCGGCCCTAGCTGACACAGTCCGCTGGGGATGCTGGTGACCCTGGGAGACGGATGTGTGGGAAGAAGAGATGAGATCAAATCTGTGAGACTGTTCCCTGCTCCTTGCACCCTTCCTGGTTCAAGCGAGGAGAGCAGCATCAGGGCTCCCACCCTTCCTACCCAGCTTAAAGCTATCACTCACCGTGATGACATCAAGGATGCTCAGAAGGCTGTTGACACTGTCTCCAGGGACCACTTCCTTCACCACACACTCCTTCCCATCCTGAGACAAGGGGCCACAGACCAATGCCAGCCTCCTCCTGGTGGCTGCCACTAAATCTCAACTCCGACTCACCACAATAATAACCGAATTTACAGACCTCCTAACCAATTGCTGTTTCCTGCACATGGCTCTCTGCCCTTCTGCTGGATCTTCCCAAATGGCCACTCAGTCCTCTGATAGCATCAGAATTAGAACCCAGAATCCTACACATATCAGGCAAGTACTCATCAGTGAGCACTTTGCTGGGGGATTCTACACAGGGCTTCTACCACTGAGCCCCACCTGCTGTCCCTCACTGGGCAAAGGCTCTACCATTGGGCTCCACACTAAGCCATCATTAACCTGACTTCTGACTACACATCCCCAAAAGCGGTATCTGACTCTGGGAGAAATGCCCAGTGCCTGGCCTCCTACAGTGGCCCTGCAAGGTCTACTCACAGGCCCTGGTAGGCAGAGCTCCAGCAGTCCATCTTGAACCACGTAGATACTGGCATCTGGCTGACCAGGCCGAAAGACGTAGTCCCCCTGCCCGAGACGCTGGAAAACCATGTGCCGGCACAGCTCCAGGAAGAGTGGCTTCTCAAAGTGACCCAGGACCCTACACGATGGGCGGAGGGATACAGGCAGTCAAAGTAGTCCCAGGCCCTGAAGGAACCCTCAAAACACCCAGACCCCGACACTTACCGAACATTCTTAAGCATGTAGAGAACCTCAGAAGGTAGATGGGAATTGGCCAGGTCTCCCTCTGTGAGGTCAGCCTCCAGCACCGAAGGTGGGGGCTCCTTCCGTTGTAGGGTCGGAGTCTCCTTTTGGATACGCAAAATCCTGATGGGAGGAGGTTAGAACAGTGGTTCTCAACCTTCTAATGCTGTGACCCTCTGTACAGTTCCTCATGCGGTGGTGACCTCCAACCACAAAATTATTTTTGTCGCTCCTTTACAACTGTAATTTTGCTACTGTTATAAACGGTAATGCAAATATCTGGCACACAGACGGTCTTGGGCGACCCCTGTAAAAGGCGTGTTTGACTCCCAAAGGGGTCACAACCCACAGGCTGAGAACTGCAGGGTAACAGAAGGCTTGGGCAGATCTAAGACACCCATTTACCCTTTCCCTCTGGTTTATCTAAAGCAAACACCAGCCCACTGTCCAGATCAGGCCCTCTTCTTTCTCTTGTCATTGAATTTATTAGCACACTGCCATGTTAATTCATTCATCCATTTCTCATGGCCACCTTCTCACTCCAAAGGCAGAGTTGAATAGCCAGCAGAGAGAGGCTGTATATGGCCTACAAAGCCTAAAAAGTTTAGCAGATGCCCCTCCATACAGTAAACTTATGATGGAAGCTTCAGGGACTTCCACCCCCCAGTCACAGGGCTCTCAATGGACCCTCTAGTTTTATTCATTCACAATTTCACACAAATATCTGATGTGCTCCTGTCTCGAAAAACAAAAAACCAAAAAATCTAATGTGCTTTGATCACACCCTCCTCGATCCTTCCTAGCCTGATCCTCTTTCTGCCAGATGCCCTCTTTCTAGGAAGTCCCCTTCCTACTTTAATGGGGGTTTTTGTTTGTTTTTGTGGCCCACTGTGTTTAGTTAGGAGTACTTGCATTGAGTATGGCTTGGGAGTTATTTACTTGAGCACAGACAACTTCCTAGTGGTGACACCACTGAGGATTATGGCTCAAAGCAAACACTGACAGCTCGTACCTCCTCAGGAGGGGGAGAGGCTCGGGAAGCCCATCCCCTGGACTCTGCAGTTTCAATGACTGAACCCTGAGATTTAGGCTGATGGCATTTGTACTTGTCACAGGAGACCTGAAAGTCATTTTAGCCAATCTAGCCAAAACCATCACCTGCAAGTTTAGTGAGAGACCCTGTCTCAAGGGAAGAAGGCTGAGAGCAACTGAGCAGTACATCTGATATTCTCCTCTGTGCACGCACACACATGGGCACATACACCACACATGCCTACACACTAAATTAATTCATTTAAAAAAAAAAAAGGCAGGAAAGGGAAACAAAGAGGAGAGAGAGAGAGAGAGAGAGAGAGAGAGAGGGAGGGAGAGGGAGAGAGAGGAACAAAAGGTCCATGAGATACTCTCAGGTCTCAGTGAACCCCACTGGAACTTTTCTGATCCTGACAGATAACCTGAGCTACCACTCTTCTAATGTGGAGAATTTAGGTACAGCTGTTCTGCTAAGAACTTGGGGAAAACCCCTTCCTGCAAGTCAAAGTGGCTGTGGGGCAGGCCCTGTCCCTAGCACAAGAGTCCTGAGATAGACCCTCTCATATGAATTAAATTCAGTGATATGAAGAAACCTAGATAGAGCTCTTTCATTTTGCTCTCATTGTTTTGTTGGTATTTTTAGACAGTGTTTCTTGTAACCCAAGCTGGCTTCAAACTTAACGATGACCTTGAACTGCTGATCTTCCTGCTTCTACTTCTTTAGTATAAAGATAGCAGGTGTGTGCAGTACCAGGCTTGGAAGAATCCTTCTATTGAGGAAAAGCCTTTCTCCAGCTCATTGTTCTGAGATACTCATCCTGCACTCAAAAGGACTTCAGGGTAGCTTCTTAACATTATGTGATTACCACAGCCAATTCATGGTTCAGAAAAGCTAGAGATACACTTGTGTGTGTGTGTGTGTGTGTGTGTGTGTGTGTGTGTGTTCTGCAGGTCAGAGGTCAACTTGCAAGAGTAAGTTTTTTCCTTCCCCTGTATGGGTCTTAGGAATGGAACTCATAACAAGTGTCTTTACCCACTGTGCTATCTTACTAGCCCACAGGCCTGTCATTTCAGTTACCCAGCAAGCTGAGAAAAAAGAATCACAGGTTCAAAGCCTACCTGGGCTATAGAGAAAGTTTAAGGCCAACCTGGATAACTTAGCAGGACCTTGTCTCAAAAACAACAACAACAAACAAAAACAAACCCCCAAAAGTATAGGGCTTAAGTTTAGCTCACTTGTAAAAATGCTTGCCTACCATGGCCAGTCGCTGAGTTTGACACTGTGTACCATAAAGTAAATTAAATAAATTGAAAAAAAAAAAAAAAAAAGTAGGGCCAGCAAGATGGCTTGTGGGTAAAGATACTTCTGCCAAGCCTTACACCCTGAGTTCAATCCTTGACATCCACATGGTGGAAGGAGACAACCAATTGCCATACACATGCTATAAGATGTATACATACACTCACATACAAACACATACACAACAAATAAATTTTAAGTAATAAAAATTTAAGTAAAGTAGGGGCTAGTGATATATAGTTCAGTGGCAGAGTGCTTGCTGCAAAAAATGAATGAATGAATGAATGAATGGGGATATGGCTCAGTTAGTAGCATGCTTGCCTGGCATGCAAAAAGCCTTAAATTTAAACCTCATGATCATATAAACTAGGCATACTGACACATATCTATAATCCCAACACAAAGGAGGACCGGAAGACAACGTTAGTCTTGACCATACAAAAAGTTCCAGGTCAGCCTGGGTTGAATGAGACCTCATCTCAAAAAACAAAATAAGCCTGGCAGTGGTGGCGCACACTTTAATCCCAGCACTCGGGAAGCAGAAGCAGGCAGATTTCTGAGTTCGAGGCCAGCCTGGTCTACAGAGTGAGTTCCAGGACAGCCAGGGCTACACAGAGAAACCCTGTCTCGAAAAACAAAAAACAAACAAACAAACAAAACCCAAGCAAATGATATCAACAACAAAAACACAACACACACTACTTGAGATAGTCCCTCAGGGCAAAGAACTATACAGGTTGAACGACACAGACAACTCCAAGAGAGATGCTCTCCTGTATGGATAGAATGATGCCCCTGGAGAACAGAATTGTGAAACAGCCCCTCTAGCTAGCCATATAACTGCAATAAGTCACGTTGAATAAACTCTCCAATATGGCAAGACACCAGGTGTAGATTCCTAAATATGCGGCAGATAGCCTCCAGGGACAGGGAAACATTATGAGACAAGCCTTAAGTGACGAAACATGCCCACACCAGAAGTGTCATGTCTGGGATGGCAGAACTCTGAGATAGATAGCCCCTGCCAAGTGAGGGCCTTGAGATGTCCCTCTGCTGTGGGAATATTTCCCAGAAACCCATATGTTTCAAGAACTCTGAAATACAAAAGCCCCCATGTGAGTTGACCCGACTCGCACCCAATACACTCAGTGTCAGCCTTACTTCTTGGCAATGTTAAGCATCTTCAGTTTCTTCTTCATGCGGGGCCGGGAAGTAGTGGAGACTGATGTGTCCACCAGGGAAGAAGTGGATTGTGACACCTGGGAGAATTTAGAATATTGAGTCAATTGAAGAGAGAGGAAGGGCAGATCTAAGGAGACCTTAATAAAGGCAGAGCTGTCCACTAGTAAGTGTAAATAAGAAAAGGGCAGGGCTTCTGTGGTCAGCCAGGCCAGCAGTAGGTCTTAGAACTCACCTTCCTCATAATCTTCCGGCCATAGAAAAGCACTTTGTCCCGCTTCCGGAACCGATACCGGGGACCCTCCGGGGCTGGAGTTTCTGGGGATTGGGGGCGGGGGTGGGGGGAGACGGTGCTTTGAGCTCCTCGCACGCTTCAACAAATTTCCCACCCCAGCCTCTAGGTCTCTCCGGGTATTGCGGCTCCCCCTCCATCCAGTATTCCCCCAGAGGGGCCCTCCGAATCCTCACTCTGCACCCGCAGCCTTCGCACCACCAAGAGGATGAGCACGGCGGTGACCAGCACCGCCACTCCGGCCCCGATCATCACGCCCAGCACCTGCGGAACGAACGGCACAGGCTGGGCAACGCATATCCGTCTCCCCAAACCCTCCTTCGGGGCCTTTCGAATCACCTCTGCCCAGGAGGAGGTTGTATTCAGCTCGTGACTCGGCGTCCCCATCTGCAGAATGGGTCAACGCCGGTTTCCTTCCCACCCCGTACAGGGAGCGACTAAGCCTTCCCAGAGACTAGGTCTCCCGCTATGCATGCCGGGAAACGTAGTTTCGCCTGCACATCCATGGTTCTCGGAGAGAATCGCGTAGTGCACGGCAAGCCCGCCGGGAGTTGTAGGCCGGTGCAAAAATTCCCCAACCCTTACCATTCCGGTTTGCAGTGGGGCCTCCATTGATTGTTTCGGACTAGGTAGCAGGTCTGGTAGCCTGCAGTCCTGGAAATCGAGGAGCAGAAGGGACCAGAACAAGATGTCAATCAAGACTACCCAGCCCTGACTACCGGCTCTTCCCCTATCTCGTCTCACAAGCCATGCCCCTAGATACCTTTGGCTGGAATGACTCCTCCATTCGCCGGGGTTGGGGTGAGAGCGTCTACAGGGGGTACTGCTAGACAGAAGGATAGGGGCAAATTGACCTCCCAGCCCAGATCAAGAGGTGAGACCAGCTCCCAGTTCTTTGATGTACTTCACTTATGCATAAGGCCGTCCAGACGCCCCAAAGTATTCATCTGAACCCAATAGCCGAAGGGTAGCAGTCCTGCCACCCACAGTTAGCAGCTCGCTGGCAGGTGCTCTTAAGCCATGATCTTTTCTGGCAGTGGCTCCTACCTTAGCCTGGCTGGCCTTCCAAGATAAGTCTTCATTAACCAACCCTCAGGCGAGACCCCCTCCTATACACCCTGCAAAGATTTGATGTTCCACTCCAAGAGAAACCAGGACCTGTAAGCCAGGAGGCTGAGTCAACAATTGGACTTCGGGTTCCTGACTCAAGCCTGCCCCATCAAGGAAGCTGGGAGCTGGGGCGTAGAGGAGCACTGCTGTGGAATCTATTGAAAAGGGGGCTCTAGGGCCATCGGAGTAAGATGAACTCCCAAGGTTTTATAGGTTTGAGCTTAAAGATTTAACTGTCACGTAAAAGGGAAGTTACGGGGTCTCGAGGTGCGGGGCATCCCTGGGATTAGTGGAATGATGCAGGAGGTGTAACCAGGGACGCCGGAATTGGGGGAGGGTAGGAGGAACGACGCACTGGAAAGTTACTGAGATCCGGAGGTACACATAACCACTAAGGAGTCTGGGAGCTTCCAGGAAGATACCGAGAGAGGTAGGAATGCTACTGGGACTCTTCTGGGACGCTGGAGATCTTTTAGATGCCCTTAGATTATTAATGGAAATTTAGAGGGATCACAGGGCCCTGAGATGTTACCTGGAAAATTGTTAGATTGACTACTCCCTTTCGGTACTCCAGGTCGCATCTGGCTACCGATGCGAAAACACCGGGAGAAGGAACTTAGGAATGGGGGTGGGGTGGTATTGGAGCATCAAAAAGTCGGGACCTACCCGGAATCAGGACAAATCGATCCGGGGCAAAGCTGAAGCTCGCTAACGGCCCTCGAAGGGACACCTTTGCTCCGTCGATGGAAACTCGGACCACTGAGGAGCTGCAACCAGGTCCACCCAGCGTCGGCCAACACCCCCAGTTTTCTGTCTGCTGCCTCAGACGCGGGACCTTTAAATTATTCCGCTGCAGGGCACGCCCCATCCCCGCCTCCCGCCATGCTTGGAAGGTCGCACTGCGCCAGCCATGCCTAGTGTGGCGGCCTCTTAAAGGAGCTGACAATTTATGAAAGGGCTGCCTCCCCTGTTACAAATTAGACCACCACATTCATGTTCCCTTTTATTTAACAGCCGCCCTATATGCCCTCCCTTCCCCAGTGTCCGATTCGATCAGCTCAAGCCCTCACAAGGCCTGCCAGGAGCAGATCTTTTAAAGCAAATTCTAAAAATAAATAAGCTGGGGTCCCAGCAGTCCATGGGGGATAAAGTCTAGTGGCAATCGTCTTGGTTCAGTTCACCAGCAGCGAATGGTCCTCCGGGGAGTCCCTGGAAGAGAGAAACGGAAAGAGGCATCGGATCTCTCTGGCACACACTTCTTCCCCCAGCCTCTATCAATCCACAACCCAGACCTGGGGCTCCAACCTTCCACAGCAGCAGAGAAGACTACAAGCTGAGCCACTTCCACGACGGAACTTGCCGGATGTGGGACTATCCTGACACTGCTCGATGTAGGCCTGGAGCTCACTCTTCTCTGTGCCAATGCCTCCTGGGTGCTGTAAAGAGATGATCGGATTCCCAGAACTCAGCATGAAGTTGGTCCTGACCTCTGAAGCCCTTTAGGTCCAGTCAGCTGGATGTTCTGCTGTTTCTCTGGGTCTCACTCCTGGACCTTTGCTCTACTGCAGAAATCTTCCCTACCCATGGATGTGGCCACAGGTCTCAGGTTGATTGGTTTAGTGCCCTCTGCTGCAGGCCAGACGCCTAGACTGTTATTGAGCAATCTAGCTTCTCAACTGGAACAATGTAACACATGGTTAATGGGCATAGGCCTGAACTCCTACATCCAAGGGTCCTGCCTGTATGTGATATCTGAGTGTTCCGGGAAGACTCAGTGTAGCTGCTTGGGGCCTGGGTGACAGTAATGTACCTGTGGTATGGCTATAGATCAATCCATGTGGGAAAGAGTGCACACATCTGCTTCCAGTGTCTTAGAATGAGACAGAGTCCCAGTAAAATCCCCCCCCTGCCCTCCCCCCCGCCACATAACTTCCTGGCACCACCGCTGAGTCCCAGTAAAATCTTCCCCTCCAGTAACTTCCTAACACCAAGGCTATTTCTCTGAGTCCTTTCTGTCTACCAGTCTTTGGATGGTCCTTTCTATAAGTATGCTCTCCCTTGGGCTCCCATCTCCCCAATTCAGAATTCTCAAGAGATGAAGGGAATGTTCTAAGCAGCCACCCAGCCGCACTGACTTTTGGATAGCTATGGATATTTGCCTTGTGTGTGCGCACACTCGTGCGTGTATGTGTGTGTGGTGTGAAACTCCTGTGTCTTATAGGGTACTAAGAAAAGTAGTTTTCCTGCAGGCAGTGGCGGCCTAAAAAAAAGGAGAAGATCACTGTGTGGTGGCAGAGAGGTAGAATTAACCCAGCAAGCATGTTCTAAGGGGTGTGGAATGCACTGGGTATCACGGAGAATCAACAGTGATCTTCCATCTAGAGCTAGTGAGGCATATGAGTGGTCCAAGGATGGACAGCCGCTAGCAAACGTGGAAGTCTGTACAGACGGACCCTGCTGTAGTTGGGTATCAGGGTGGTCCTGACAAAGCTTCTGAGCTGGATGAGTGGCTCAGAGCTGGTAGAGTGATTACATAGCATGCAGGAGTGCCATTCCCAGCACCACATACACTGGAGGTGACAGTATGCATCTATCTATAAGCCCAGCTCCCAGGAGGTGGACACAGGACATATTCAAGGTCACCCTTAAAGGAAAGATCGTAACAGGCCTGTAAGATGGTTCAGAGGGGAAATAAAAGTTTTTGCCATCAAACCTGGATGACTCCACATGATGGGCGGAGAGAATTGACTTCCACAAGTTGTCTCTAATTTCCAAATACACTGTGCTGTGCCTAATCTCCTTCCCCCACACACCCCCAAATAAGTAAATGGTTATGTGGTTTTTTTTGTTGTTTTTTGTTTTTGTTTTTTTAAATATAATATGAGAGAGGGAGGAGGCCAGTGAGACGGCTTGACAGGTAAAGGCACTTGCTGTAAAACTGATAGCTCGTGTTCAGGTCTACGATCCATACAGTGAAGGAGGAGAACCAATTCCTGCGGTTTGTCCTCCAATACATGTAACAAGATGCACACATGCACACAGAGAGGGAGAGCAGAGAAGACTGTACATGT
>JADRCH010000137.1:5190295-5210989 GCA_019843965.1 Rhynchomys soricoides | reverse complement strand
GAAGAAGAAGAAGAAGAAGAAGAAGAAGAAGAAGAAGAAGAAGAAGAAGAAGAAGAACACAACAACAACAACAACAAAACACAGGTCAGGAGGTTGGGTTATAACCTGATCCAGAACCCCAAAAGGGGCTGGCAAGGTGGATCAGTAGGTAAAGGTGCTTGTTGCCAAACCTCTGTTCAATCCCTGGGACCCACGTGTCCAAAGGAGAGGACAAACTCCTACAGGTTGTCCCTACAGTCAATCACCCTGCAGGGAGTCAAGTCCTGGGAATCCCATAGCCAAAAGCCAAATTCCAGACTCAGTCCACCTCCCTCAATTCGTCCAGAAAGTGGAAATTAAAACCATCTACCCCTAAGGCTGAGATCCCAGAAACTACTTTGAGAATCCTGCCAGACCAACCAGAGAATAGCCCATTCTTCAGTGCATAGCTAGGTCTGAGGGGCATGCTATACAAGCATTCTGTCTGTGAGCCATTTTTCCAGGCCCAAAGCTGCCAGGATTAGGCTGGGCCAAGTCACTACCTGTGGTTCCTACCTGGCTCCTCCCCTTTTAGTCTAGGTGAGCTTGTTTACAAGCTAGTAGGAAGGAAAGCCAAAGGCAGGCTGTAACTCCTTGGCTAAGATCATAACTTAACCCATCCCAGACACTACCAGCCAGGATTCCCACTGTCTGCAGTCAGCACACAGTGGAGATCAACACGGGATGTCATCCCCAGACTTCTCAGAGACAAGCCTGGAAGCTGGGAACACACAATCTCATTTTAGGAAGGCAAGACTGCATGGGTTTGGGGAACTGTAATTTAGTTCCCTAGTTCATGGAGGCCATTCCTCTAGCTCTCTTCCTGACTGTGTTTAGGGAGGTTGAGCATTTGGGCGCTGGCTTCCAGAAGGGAAGCCTTGGGTCTCATGTGCAGGTTACTGTCCGAGTTCCAGCAAACTGAGCAACTAAAACGTAGGCTACAGCTCAGGACATAGCTCAGTGATAGTGTGGTACACGGCCCCGAGGTTCAATCCAGAAGGAGGGGAGGAAGAGGAGGAGAAAGACTGGATTAAGCCTGCGATCCAGTACTCAGAGGCTGAGGAAGGAGTTATCACAGATTCAAGTCTGGCAGAATTCTGGAAGCAAAGGAAGGCAGATCTCAGAATTCCAGAACTGCCAGGGCTACATAGAGACTCTGTCTCAAAACAGACAAAAACAAAAGTAAAAGAAGTTCAGGGTCTATAGAATAAGAACCTGGTCCAAACAAAACGAAAACGAAACTACCACCAACAAAACCTTGGTCTTCAAATACGGTCCTAATGGAAGAAGCTGGCTGCCTGCCTGCTGCCTGTTTACAAACAGAGAAGAGTCTAGGTTGGGGAAGGCGACACTCTTACAGGTCACAAACAATTCTGGAAAGAAATACACTGTAATAACAATAATACAGCCATCCATGGTGACACATGCTTATAATCCCAGCACAAAGGAAGTGGAGGCTGGGATTATCAGGAGTCCTGCCCTCTTAAAGATTGGGGGATCTTAAGCCCACCCACAGCCTAAGTTCTCATAAAGTAAGTAAGTTTGTATTGGCCTTCAGGATCATCATCATCAACAAAAAGCTCTCTGCAGAGGTTTTAAAGGCTGGGGCCCACCCACTGGTTCTAAGAACCAACTGCAGGTCTGTCCTCTATAAGTCTGCACCACACTTTAAGGGGAAAAATGGAGAGCTTGGTGCAAGAGGCTGGGGAAGATGGTGTCCACCCACCACTCAATTCTAGGAACTGTAGAACCTCACTGCTTGAGGTCAAGAGACGCTGGTACCCATCTATTACCTAAGTTCTGGGTAGTATGCAAGCTGTCCACTTGAGGTTAGAGATGTTGTTGGTACCCACCCACCACCCAGGTTCTAGGATTCGATTGTCTATCTCTCTCCTATGGGGACTTGAAAAACTTGAGAATTGGAAGCCCAGGTTCTGGGAGCCATCTGCCCATCTCTCCTCTATGGAGCATCTGAGAAGTCCGCATTGGATTTGAGGAACGGGAAGTTGAGCGCTTGACGTCCAAGGTCGGGGATGTCGATGCGCACCCACTGCCCAGATTCTGGGAGGCATCATATGTCAATCTCCCATAGGAACACTGAGAAGTCCACACTGAACTTCAGAACGCTGGAATTCGCCGCCCAAGGTCAGCTATGTCGATGCCCACCCGACGCCCGGATTCTAGGATCCGTAGAAGCTCTCCGCCTAAGGTCGGAGATGCTGGTGCCCACCCGCCGCCCAGGTTCCAGAAGCCGAATGCCCATCTCCCAGCATTGGACTGGAGCGGAAGGCTGGGCGCTCGTCACCCGAGGTCGCGGAGCCGGGCGCGCCCTCCCGCCGCCCGCGCTCACCTGAGCCGCGCCGGCCCGCCGCGGTGGCCATGGCCGCAGGGTGAGCGCGGGACGCGGGCGGGTCCGAGCGCGCGCCGCGGTCACTGCGGCCTCGCTCCCTCCCGGTGCCGCTTCAAACCCTCCCGCATCAGCTGACATGCGCCGCGGTCACGTGAACGGGGCGCCTGCGCTGAACACGTGACCGGCTCGACCCTGTCTAAGGGGGCAGGGCAGAGTCTCCCAGCAGTGCGCATGCGCCCCTAGCTGGCCTCTTGTGGACGAAAAACAAATGAGCGGTCCTAATGCGGATAGCAACTGTAACAAAAAGGTCTGAGGGACCTGCTGGCTTCTAGGTGTGGTAGGAACTGGATCCTATCTGGTTCGGCGTCAGCCTTGTAACTTCTGTGTCCAGAGCTTGACCTGTTACCCTCAGTGGTATCTGGTGATGACCCTACGTCCTAAGCCGAAAATATCTTCCCCTTTACTCCCAGAAACCTTTTCTGTCTCCCATCTGAGCTACAAGCAAACTGTATTTCCTAAACCAACTAGAACCATTTTTTAACAGTCCAAAGACATGGGCCTTTCTGCATTACTGCAACAGCCTGGGTTCTATCTTTTACTGCCAATCTCTTCCTACGGAGAATCCAAGACCTCCAAAGAATGCCTACTTTCTAGAACCTCCTAGTGGCTTCCCATGGCTTTACAACGACCAGAAAACTTCCCACTGAAACTGACCACTGGCCAGTTTCCATCTTCTGCCATTCACCTCTTTATGGCAGCCTTGCTTTGAACTTGATAGTTAAAAACACAGGTTCTACAAGGAAAGGCAATTCGAGTTTAAATCTCACCATCACTTCAGAACATTCCCTAGTGCCTTAAACTGTGTGCTAGTTCCTTTTATTATTAATAATAATCAACTGAAATTTTCTTGTCCTTTGCAAAACGGGATTCACCCAGAATTACCTGCCTCCCAGAGCTGTACAAAGGATATAATAAAATAATTCAAGACCATCTTACAGTGCTGGGGATGTAGCCCAATTGATAGGATGCTTGCTCAGCATGCACATACTGGGATCAATCCCCAGTGCTGTGGAAACAAGGCATGATGGCCCACGCAGTCAGTGATATTGGTAAGTATTATGATACTTTCTCAAAAGCCAGGCATTGAGGCTAGGGAGCTGGCTCAGCGCAATGGTACAGGGAGTTGGTTCAATGGCTCAAGTGCTTGCCACGAAAGCATGAAGACCTGGATTCAGATCCCTAGAACTCAGGTAAACACTAAGGCCTGGTACCTATAACCCCAGCATTGAGGGGGCAGGGATGAGAGGATCCCTGGGGCCTGGGGCCAGCCAGTCTAGCCAGTCTGTGAGCTCCAGAGTAAAAGTGAGGGGCTGAAGAGATAGCGCACCAGTTAGGAGAACTGGTTCTTGCAGAGGACTAGAGTTCAATTCCCAGCCCCTACATGGCAGCTGACAACAGTTCATAATTCCAGTTCCACTAGATACAATACCCTCTTCTGACCTCCAACGTCACCAGTCATGGGACACAGACTTCCCTGAGAGCAAAACACTCATAAATCTATAATAAAAATAAAATTAAAAAAGAAAGTGAAGAATTGAGGAAGACGTTAACCTGGATCCCTTGCCTCTGTGTATACACACACACAAGCACTGGCATCCGCTCCTACAAGTACATATGCTGTGTGCGCGCACGCACGCACACGCACACGCACACACACACACACACACACACACACTGGGGCCATGCTGGGCTGTTTAGAAGATGGATTTTGAGATCAGCTAGGTCTGTGTAATGATATCCTAAACAAAGCAAAAGCCTTCCTCAGGAAAAGTGGTCCTTCCATCTAAATCAGAAATCATGCTATGGTTTTAGAATGTTCCACCCTCTGTCCTTGGTTTTGAGAGATTTCCAAATTAGAAGTGTCCAAACTGTGCTGGTCCTTCTGAGACCTCAGCATTATTAGGGCATAATGGTTAACACCTGTAATGACAGCACTAGGAAACCGAGGCAAGCCTGGACTACATAGTAAGTTCTAGGCCAGCCTGGGTTACAAAAATGAGACCCTATCTCAACAAACAAGTAAATCAACAAATGAGGTGAAGAGAGGGTTTCAGTGGTTAAACTTGGGTCGGTACACAGGACCCACAGGGCAGTTCAGTTCACAGCTGCCCATAGCTCCAGTTCTGGAGGATCCAGCACCATCCTTTGGCTTCCCAGTGAGGCATCAGGCATGCACATGATGCACTTACATGCAGGCAAAGCACTCATACACAAAGATTTAACTAAAATAGGGCAACCTGGTAGATGGCTCATTAGGTAAAGGCACTTGCTGCCAAACCTGATGACTTGAGTTCAATACCCCAAACCTTCATGGTAGGAAAACCAACCCTTGAAAGTTAACTGACCTCCACATATGGAAGCTATTCCATGCACGCACACACGCACACGCGTGCGCACACACACACAATGTACTTTCTAAATATATAAGAGATGGCTCAGTGGTTAAGAGCACTTACCTGCTCTTACAGAAGACCTGGCTTTAATTCCTAGTACCCAGATCATGGTTAACTCTGTTAACCCAGATCTGTTAACTCCAGCTTGAGGGGATCCAATGTCCTCTTTTGCTCTACATGGGCACTCCCACTCCATGCACACGGTACACAAATATATACATACATACAGGCAAAACATTGATACGCATCAAATAAAATAAATATTTTAAGATAAATCACCATGCGATAGTCTAGCTTTTCGTGACAGGCTTCCTACATAGCCCAGTCTTCCTGCTGCTACCTCCAGAGTGCTTAGGTGACAGGCCTGCACCGCTCCCCAGGCTAACAGATGTTTGTTAAGCACAAAAAATGTGCAACCTCCACTCCTCCAGTGGCTTTTCAAGGGCAAGGAGGTTAGCCCAAGGATCCAGTGGCTTGTCTTTAGTGCCCTTTAGTAGCCTCTGCGATCAACCTACTAAAACATCATCATGCCAGAAATCCCAGCAGTGGGGCAAATACCTAAGGAAAATACCCACAGAAGTTGTGTGACCTGACTACAGTGACGAGACCCAGGAGAGCAGAGACATAACGGGTGGACTCTCTGTGGGGTCTTGTATGGTAAGGAAGCCTAGAGAGTACCTGGCCCGGACCACACCCTCCATCCCCACCAGCAGTAGGAAAAATCAAAAAAAAAAAAAAAAAAAAAACAAGCAACAACACAGAGCCAGGAGGCAGGAGGATTTTACTGTGAATATTATACACACCTCCCTCAGATCACCATAGATACCAGTGCTCCCTTTATCCATCAGGCCCCAGCAATGCCCCTTCCTCCTTTACCCACTTGGGACTTTCTCCAGTTGGAAGGGCTGGGCTGGGACTGTCATGGATGGGAGAGCAGGGGTCAGTTTGGGACTTGGGTTTGGGGTCAGGACTGGGAACAAGATCGGGATTAGGGCTGGGATCAGATTCTTGGTCAGGACTGGGTACCACATCGGGATCAGCATCACGGCCTGGCTTAGGGTCAGAAGACAGAACAAGATCAGGACTGGAGATAGATCCTGAGTGGGTCTGGAGGATGGGATTTTGGAGTGAACCCAGCACAGAAGTAGGGACAGAACTTCGGGCAGAGCTGGCACCAGAACTGAGGCCCAGGCCAGATTCCAGCACAGAAACAGCATCAGGACCCAGGAAAGAGATCTGCCCTGGCCTCATCATAGATACTGGGCTCAAACCAGGCCCGAGGCTCAGCCCAGCTGCTGCTGCTGCTGCGGCGGCGGCAGCAGCCGCTGCGGCTCCCTCATGCACACGCTTATGTTTGGTGAGGCTGGAGGCTTGGCCAAAGGCTTTGCCGCAGAGCTGACAACGGTAGGGGCGCTCGCCAGAATGCACGTGGAGGTGTTGTAGGAGGGCAGAGCTCTGCCCAAAGGCCTTGGAGCAGTGTGGGCAGGCGTAAGGTCGCTCACCAGTGTGAATGCGGAGGTGGTGCTGCAAGTTGGAGCTCTGCCCAAAGGCCTTGCCACAGTGGGGACAGCGGTAGGGACGCTCAGCAGTGTGGGTGCGCTGATGCTGGAGCAACGCTGAGCTCTGCCCAAAGGCCTTGCCGCACTGCGGGCATGGGTAGGGGCGCTCGCCTGTGTGGGTGCGCAGGTGTTTAAGTAGCGCGGAGCCCTGCCCAAAGCCTTTGGCACACACTGGGCACTTGTGGGGACGAGGACCACCGTGTGTGCGCAGGTGTTGGGCCAGCAACGAGCCATGGCCAAAGGCCTTGCCACACACGGGACAGTGATGTGGCTTCTCCCCACTATGGCTGCTGCGATGCTTGAGCAGTGTGGACCGCCAGCCGAAGGCCTTGCCGCAGGCGGCACACTGGTAGGGCCGTGCACCCGTGTGGATGCCACGATGCTGGGCCAGTGTGGCGCCGTGGCTGAATGACTTGCCACAGTCGGGGCAGCGGTAAGGCTTCTCTCCACTGTGTGTGCGTCGGTGCTGGCTCAGCCCAGAGCTGCGACGGAAGGCTCGCCCACAATCAGGACAGGAGAAGGGACGAGGTGGACTGGCAGGGGCAGGAAGCACCGCTGGGCTGGTGGCCAAGATTTCAGGGGTGGCAGTGAGGCCAGAAGGAAGGGAGTCCACGTCTGGAGCAGCAGGGCTGAGGGTGTCGTTGCTTGGGTCGAGAACTAGAGGCACGGGGCCAATCACATCAGGATCGAGGTCAAAACTCGAAGACATGGGATCCAGATCTTGGGAATCTGTCTTCCCCAAGATGGATCGTGGATCTTCGTCTGCTTCAGGGTCCAGATCTTCTAAGCTGGCGTCCCCATCTTCTGAGACAGTGTTGAGGTCTTCCGGCTCTGGCTCAGGGCTTTCAGAAATAGGATCTGGATCTTTGGGACTGGAGTCTAGGTCTTCTGGGTCTGAATGAAGGTCTCCATAAAGGGGCCTAAGACTCTTGTGGCCCGGGTTCCTAACGAGGACTGAGCGCCTCATCCTGTAAGTAGAACTGCTTGCGGCTTCTGGAACAGGATCTGCAGTATAAGGAAAGGAGGTTGGTGGAGGGAGGTTCCGGGGGAGAGGGGACTGGCCATGCCACACCAAAGTTCCTGGTGAACGTATACAGTTCCCGTTCTTGTCTTTAACCACAGGAAGAGTTCTAACTGGTGTCCTAGCCAGGATCAGGAATAGAAGGGTCCTAGTGGGACATGCTGGGACCCTCACTTTTCACCTCAAACCTGGATGGGGGCCATTTTTGGAATCTCGTTTTTTTAAAAGCAGGGTCTTGTGTAGCCCCAGCTGTCTACCGACTAGTTATGTAATCAAGGATGACCTTAAATGTCTTATCCTCCTGCCTCAACCTCCTGTGTGGACTTACAGGGCGTGCACAAGCACATTCAGCTTATGGGGTACCGGCTTCCTGCATGGTAGGTGAGCACTCTACCCTTTGAGCGGCATTCCCAGCTCCATCCTGAGCTCTATGTAGTATGGGAACTTGGGTGTTATGGAAGGCCGTTCTAAGATCTGACACTCTCAATCTGGGGAAAAGGGTGTCAGGATTCTCTTTCATCATGAGGTCATGGTTTGAATTCTTGCCCCACCTTGCAAAGTGGTAGATCTGGAGGTCCCCAGTAAAGAGGGGAACGTGGGTGGCTCATCCTACAGAAGTAGAATGGATAATGGTAAGGATGGGAAGTAAGGATATCTAGTTTTCCTTCTCTGTCACGGTGAAAAGTGCAGGGACCCTTGTTTGCTTCCAGGGAAGAATTCTAGACCTCACAGCTTGAGTGAGGTCTATCCTCTCCTAAACCAGAGGACAGGGAGAGGAAACCTGAGCTAGCAGTGGTGGTACACATCTGTAATCCCAGCAGTTTTTGAGGATGAGGTCGGCAGATCTGGCCAGCCTGGGCTACCAAATAATAATTTTTTTTGGTTTTTTGTTTTAAACTAAGGAAGGGTGCACACGTGGCCCTCTTCTGGGGAAAGGAGCACAGCCAGAGGGTGGGTAGAGCGGTTGTTAATATAGCAATTTTCCAATGGCTAGAGGATTGTGGATCGATCCCTTGGTGAAGAGCCTGTGAAAACAATAGCTGGGACCCTCTCGGGTTAGAGAGAGAACTGGAGGGTGAGGCAGCAGAGGGTTGAGGAGGAATGTCTCTAGGGAAAGGAATTCCTGAACCACAGACTCCTTGATTAAGGTATAGGGACAGATGTGGAGAAAGAGTAACACATCTCTACCTTGGGGCTAAGTGAACTCTTTGTTGGGCTGGGTGATTAGGGAGACCTACCTGACCCCAACCTTACAGCCAAGAGACAGTACACAGAGGGGATCTGACTTCCCCCAACAGTTTCTCTACCCAGGCCCCACTGCTGGAGACTAGTGGGCAATACCCCGGGCCTCCGCCCAGGTTTCTGGAGACAAGGTATTTTTAGATTGCCTTCGAAGGAAGCAGCCTCTTGAACTCCCATCTTGGATGGAAACTCCCATCTATCTCTTAGATGAAACCCTGTGGAGAGGGCAGGTGCAACCAGTTCATAGCTCTACATCCCAAGACTGGAGATGGAAGATAACAATAACTGGGATTTTTCTTGGGATCCTTGAGGTAACAGGACACCTCCCTCCTGGACACACACACTATGGAGTATAAAATCCCACATAGGAAGAACAATGCCTCAGGCTTCTCTTGGTTTCCAGAAAGAAAGAACCCCCTATCACCTCCTGAAGCAAGGAGGTGTCCTGCTCTGTGGGACCCTAGCTAGCGGGCACCTCCACCCATCCGGATCTCAGATTCACTGTAGATTAGGGGGTGGTCCCGGCGTTGGCGGGATAAACGTACTAGGCCTGAGCTCCTCGGGACCCCCCCTCCCACCGCATCCGCCACCTTGATCCCCCAAGTCGAGCACTGGCACCATGCACTCTGCAAGGAGTGCACAGAAGTAGCTTGGAGCCGCACCCCACACCCTGCTCTTAGTGTTGGGGGTCTCCTCCCAACCACCTCCCCCTTTTGTCCAGCCTTCCCCAATCCGTCCCGATCCGCTTTCAGGGTCACTCACCCGATGCCCCTCGCCCCTGCCCGGCCTGGCTGCACTCGCGCTGGCCAGCCGGTATCTCCCCGCCCCGGGCTTGCAGGAAACCCCACCGTTCGCCAGCCCCGCTGGCGGCCCCCTCGGCCCTGCGGCCCCGCCAGGCGCTCCCGGGGAGCGAGAGGGGCCGGCCGAGGGCCGCTGCGGGAGCTGCTGGGACTTGTAGTTCGCCGGCGCCCTCGGCGGCCGGCGCCATCGCTGCCCCCGCCCCCCGGGCCAAGCCTTTGTCCTGGTCAGGGCCACCCGGGCCGGCGCGCGTCCAGTCTTTGTTTGCGCCCTACCAACCCCGCGCCACCCTAATCCCTCCATGCACCCATGTAACTCTTCCGGTCCCTTCTCCGACCCTGATCTTGACTCTCCATCTGTATCTCTGTCTCCATCTGTCCATCTGTTTTCCATTCTGTCCCCTCCTCTCTCTTTTTTATTTTCTCTTTATCTCCTTAAAGCAATTATTTGATCCAGAGCCTATGAGTGCATATGTGTTGTGCATGAGGGAATCAGTGGACAACTTGCAGGAGTCCGTTCTCTCCTTATTCCATCTCAGGGATGGAACCAGGGTCCACATGTTTGGCCGTGCACATGTATCCGCTGAACCATCTCTCCGGTCCTCCGGATTTTTCTTTCTCCATCTCTACCAGAATCTATTTTTCCTCTTTAAATTTCTTTGCCTCTGGTCCAGTCATTTTTTCTACCTCTGCCCTTTTTTGTCTCTGCCTGTCTTTGTCTTGCTCCCTTGTTCATTTATCTTGTTTCAAATACCAGCTATCATGATATTCAAACACGGAGGGGGAGCAGGGGGAGGGGCTTTGAGAAGGCCTGCAATTTAAACGTTCATCTGTCTTTTTTTTCATCCAGTATTATCTTTAAAAGTTTAGGGCTCTCAAAATGGCTCAGTGGGTGATGGTTTGTGATGAGACCAGTGGTTAGAGAGGTGACCCGGTCCATAAACAGCTTGTTGCAGAAGCTTAAGACCTGACTCGAGACCTTTGTCACCTATGTGGAAGGACAGACTCAGTAGTAGGTATCTAGAATTCTAGCTTTGAGGTGGTTGAGGCAAGAGGGTCCAGGGGCTCACTAGCCAACCAATCTAGCTGAATTCGTGAGCTCCCAGGGTCATTGTGAGACTCTGTCTCACAAAGTAAGGTTGGAAGGCTGACCAGGTGGCTCAGTGGGTAAAGGTGCTTGCTGAAAGGTCAAGAACCCAAGTTTGATTCTTTAGGACCAACATGGTGGAAGGATCAAACTATCTTCCGACCTTCACATGGAAGCTATACATACATACCTTACTACATAAATATAATTTTTTTAAAAAAATAAAATAAGGTGGGGACCCATTGAGGAAGACACCTGAAGTCAATCTCTGTGGCCCACATACATGTGTATGTACAAGTTCTCACCCTCCTCTGTCTCTAACACACACACACACACACACACACACACACGCAGTTTTTTTGTTGATAGTAGAATCTTTCGATACTTTTAGATAACCTTTCGCCCTCTGATCCTTCCATCTTCTCAGCTTCTTCAAATGGCAGGTGACACCAGAGGCAGACCAGGAGGCTGACCCAAGAGCTGATTTCCGGAAAACCTTAGCCAGAACTGAGGAATGCTCTAGAACAAACTTTAAAGACACAGCTCCCTCCACCCGCACAGGGAGTGAAAACAAACCCAGGGGGAGCTGGCCGCCTGGCCCCGGAAGTTCCTGCCTAAGTAGTAACAATGGTCACAGGGTGAAACAGATGGTACAGCAAGGCCACCCTCTGACCATATCTGAACTAAGATAGACACAAGAATAGGTTGCGGCTGGAACAATGACCACAC
This sequence comes from Rhynchomys soricoides, assembly GCA_019843965.1. Classification (NCBI taxonomy): domain Eukaryota; kingdom Metazoa; phylum Chordata; class Mammalia; order Rodentia; family Muridae; genus Rhynchomys; species Rhynchomys soricoides. The sequence continues at coordinate 5,199,733 of JADRCH010000137.1, read as the reverse complement.
ATCCCCTCTATTCCCTGTAGCACAAATGACTGCCGCTGCTTGCCAGCCACAGCCCACACTCCACTTTGAACTCACCCATATCCCTGAGGTAAAAGTAGCTGGAATCCCAGCTACTGCATCAACCATAACTTTCCTTAAAACGACCCAGCACGAGTCCATGCCCCCACCCATTCACAGCTGACTCCCAACACCCCCTGCTAGAGAGCCTCCTTTCATCTTGGGGTCTTTCTCTCACTGTACACAGACACGAGTCTCCCTCCCCTCTCTCCCTCCTTCTTTCCTCTACAAGGTCTCTTGTAGCCCAGGTTGACCTCAAATTCACTATGTAGCCAAGGATGACCTTAAACTTCTAATACTTTTACCTCCACCCCTCAAGTGTCTATCTTAGTTCAGATATGATCAGAGGGTAACCTTGCTGATAGGCATGTACCACTCCACCCAGGACTTTGTGTAGGCTAGGCCACAAAGCCACACTAAGCCACATCATCCTATTCCCTTTTCACATTTTAAAAGAAAATTACCTGTATGGAGCTGTTAAGATGGCTCGGCAGGGGGACTGGAGAGATGAGAGATGGCTCAGTGGTTAAGAGCACTGACTGCTCTTCCAGAGGTTCTGAGTTCAATTCCCAGCAACCGGTGGCTCATAACCATCTGTAATGGGGTATGATGCCCTCATCTAGTGTGTCTGAAGACAGCTACAGTGTCTTCATAATTCATACATAAGATAAATAAATCTTTATTTTTTTTTAAAAAAAAAACAACTCTGCAACTCCAGTTCCAGGGGATCCAACATCCTCTTCTGGCTTCTTCAGGCACCAGGCATACACACAGTATACATGAATACATGTCGGCAAACATTTATACTCTTAATTTTTAAAATAATGTGTATATTGTAGAGAAGGCACCAGTGCATACCCATATGCGCAAGTCAGATGACACAACACAGGAGAGCCAGTGTTCTTCTGTCACAGGAGTTTCAAGAAATGAACCCCGGTTGCCAGGCTTGGCAAAAGGTGCCGTTATCCACGGACCCATCCCTTCACCCCCTAACACTTAGGAGATAGAGGTAGGAGGATCAGAAGTTTATGTTCATTCTTGGCTATATAGGAAAAAAAAAAAAACCAAAAGAAACTAAAAACAGCCGGGCAGTGGTGGCGCATGCCTTTAATCCCAGCACTTGAGAGGCAGAGGCTGGCAGATTTCTGAGTTCGAGGCCAGCCTGGTCTACAGAGTGAGTTCCAGGACAGCCAGGGCTATACAGAGAAACCCTGTCTCGAAAAAACAAAAAAAAGAAAGAAAGAAAGAAAGAAACTAAAAACAAAATGTTCCCAAATAAAACCAAAATAAATGGAATCATGACCTGGAAAGAAAAGAATTTTGAATTGTGGAGTGGACCAGATTTGGAATTGTCCAAAGGGAGAGCCAAGAAAAGAGCCACCTCATACAGAAACTATAAAATCAATGGGAATTCTCCAGTGTGTTAAGTACACAGCCTATGTGGATGTACACAACCTCCCTGTGGAAAATATTCCTCAGGAAACTAGAAATCTGCTAAGTAGGAAAAAAATATTAAATAAGCAGTCTCCTATTTCATTTTGGAAATTTAGAAATATGTTTTTGGTGTTGTGGCTTTGAAGAAAAAGATCAGGATGTTGGACAAAGCCTTCAGTGTGGTCTTTTCTTTCTTTTATAATTTATATTCTTTATTATTATTATTATTATTAATTAATCAATTAATTATTATTTTAATATAGGAGTGCTCTGTCTGAATGTACACTGCTTGCCAGAAGAGGGCATCAGATCTCTTTATAGATGGTTGTGAGCCACCACGTGGCTGCTGGGAATTGAATTTAGGACCTCTGGAAGAGCAGCTAGTATTCTTAACTGCTGTACCATGGTCTCACCAGCTCTAGTGTGGTCTTTTCTTGTTATTGTTTATTATTATTACATGAGCCAGGGCATTTGTGTGGAAGTTAAGTGTAAATAGCTGATGTTAGTCTCTCCCTCTGCTACATGGGTCCTCAGGGTGGAACTCAAGTCTCCCTAGTTCCCCAAGTTGTACCTGCTAAGCCATGTATGTCACTGGCACCTTCAGTGGGTCTTAAAGGACATAAGCTTCTTGTAACATTCTTTGCCAAAGACAAGATGGTTTCTGTGCCATGTGACATTGCTAGAGCTGAATTCTCTGTCCACCCTAAAAGAGCAAAGTAATGAGTTAGAGACAAAACTAGGATTGTCTAGAGAATATCGAGGGGGATTTTAGATGCCTGTCTCTTCTGACATACTAAATACTCCTTAGCCACAGAACCTAAGTGTCATTTTCAGTAGTGAGAGCTCACTACAGGCTTTATTTATATCCCAGTTATGACTTTCAACTAGATAGATGGTCTAGGCAAATTTAGGTGTCTTGCTAGGAGACAGGACTCAGTAATATTTGGCCCTAGACTGAAAAGACTGTGAAGTGGCCAGGCATTGTGGTGCACATCTTTAACCTAAGCACTCAGAAGGGAGAAGCATGCAGGTCTTTATTAGTTCGAGGCCAGCCTGATCTACACAGTGAGTTAAAAAACATGAGGTGAGGGCTTAGTGGGTAAAGATGCTTGCTGTCAAACCTGACAGCGCCCTGAATTCAATCCCCCTCTTTACTCACGTTGTAGAAAGAGAAAATCAACTCCCACAAGTTGTCCGCTGACCTCTACCCAGGAGCCATGATATGTGTACCCCCAACACCCTGCATTAAGTAAATGAGTGTAGACCAAATAAAACAAAACAGCAACAAAAACTTTTAAAAGCCTTGCATGGTGGTATTCATCTTTAATCCCAGTACTCAGGAAGCAGAGGCAGGCAGATCTCTACGAGTCTGAGATCAGCCTGGTCTACACAGAGAATTCCAAGCCAGCCAGGATTACATAATGAGACCTTTTCTCCAAAACAAAAACAAAGTAGATAGTGGTGCCCTGAAGAGACAGCATAGAAGTTAAATACTCTCACACTTGGGAGCAGAGGCAGGTGGATTTCTGAGTTCGAGGCCAGCCTGGTCTACAGAGTGAGTTCCAGGACAGCCAGGGCTGTACAGAGAAACCCTGTCTCAAAAAACCAAAAAACAAAACAAAACAAAACAAAAACCCTCTCTTTCTGCTCTTGCAGAGGACCAGAGTTCAATTTCCAGCATTCATATAGGATGGTTCACAACTCTAGGAGTATATAGGCGCGCACACACACACACACACACACACACACACACACACGTTTTTCTAGACAGAGTTTCTTAGTGTTGCAGCCCTGGCTGTCCTGAAACTCTCTTTGTAGACCAGGCTGGTCTTGAACTCACAGAAATTTGCCTGCCTCTGCCTCCTGAATGTTGGGATTAAAGGCAAGCACCATCATGCCTGATATGTGTGTGTGTGTGTGTGTGTGTGTGTGTGTGTGTGTGACCAGAAGGAGTCAAGTCTGGATTGTTCCTGTCCCTGGAGTCCTAGGACTCTTCCACATTCAACATGCCTGCTCAATGCCTCTGTCCAACACCAGTTTTTTGTTATTGTTGTTTTGTTTTTATATCAACTATTTTAAAGATTTTTCTTTTAAAAAAAGATTTGCGTACTTTTATTTGTGCATATGGCTGTTTTACCTTCATGTATGTCAGTGTACTGCATGGATGTAAGTGCCATAAAGGCCCAGAAGAGGGCATCAAATTCCTTGGAACTGGAGCTACAACTGGTTGTGAGCCACCACGTGGGCACTGAGAATTGTACCCAGGTTCTCTGGAAGAGCAGGCAGTGCTCTTAACCACTGAGCAATTTCTCCTGCATGATTTTTAATTTTTAATTATGCATCTCTGCTCATATCTCTGTGTGTCTGTGTATGTGAGTGCAGAACACTCAGAAGGTAGGGCCATGGATCCACTTGGTCTAGAGTCATAGGTGACCCACTAGACATGAGTGCTGAGAATGGAACTCTGGTTATCTGCAAGAGCAGCTGGTGCTCTTAACCAATGAGCCATCTCTAGTGCCACCATCCATATTCTCTGTGACACTCAGACATCAGAAAATTTGCTCAAGTGTCTTATTTTGTTTTGCCTTTCATTCTGGCTTATTCATGTTAGGGGTCTTGTTCTGTAAAACTGGCACTCAGGCTAGGCCTAGCTTCTCCACCCTCTTACCTGAGTCTCCAGGTATGCTGCACCAAATATAGCTGCTCAGGTGTCCTCATGAAGTCATTCTTTCTAGTACATCCCCTTCTACTGGTCCCTCTCTAAGTCTCTCCTTTCATGATAACTGGTAGAGAGGGCAAGATGCCTTCTCTGTATTAATTACTCGGGTCATCATTTATGAGAAAATAGCTCATAAAATCTCACAGTTCAGTGTTGTAGAGATGGCTCAGCCATAAGGATAACCTTTAAATGCATGACATTGTGCCAACTACATTTAGGGTCTTCTTTCCTCAATTAAACCTAATCCAGAAACTCTCTTGAAGATGTGATTAGGGGGTTTGCTTCATGGTTGTTCTAAATTCTGTTAAGGGCAGGCAAGATGGCCCAGCAAGTAAAGGCTTTGCCACAAATCTTGGTTCCTGGGGATCTGAGATCAATTCCCTGGAACTCACATGGTGGAAGGAGAGACCCAATTCTTACAGATTGGCTTCTGACACCCCTCCCCCACCGTGGCATGCGCATGATCATGCACGAACACAAAGTAAATAAGTCAATGTAAAATAAAGTAAGAAATACAGACTGTCAATTTGACAATCAAGTGATATTTATTGCTGGCTCAGGCAAGGGTATATAGGGATCTGGGGGCCCCGGGGGTCTACTTTCTCATGCCAGCAGCCAAGGTAGCTGGGTGTGCCCAGTGGCAAATGGCTCTCTTGCTTGTTACTTAGCTTCTGTACCAGTGGGCTCTGGTACTTGGAGGGATACTCATCTTGATATTGAGTGGTGAAGAAGCGTTGTCTACCCAGCGGGGGCTCTATGTGGCTGTATTTACACTGTAAAGTGAAGGTAGGCAGTTTGCCAGACAGTCTTGTGGTTGCTGACCCACCCTGGCCACCTCAAGACCACTCTGGTGAGGACATTGGAGGGTGAGAAGAGGCTCAGTCAGTTGAGAGAGAGGGGGAGAGAGAGAGAGAGAGAGAGAGAGAGAGAGAGACTCCTAGCTTGATCCTCAGCACCGAAAAGATTACTTTCGGCATGTGCTTGGCTGGTGATTGAACCCTGTGTTGGAGAACCTGAGTTTGACCCTTGGGGCTCACATGGTAGAAGAAGAGAACTGACTACTACAAGTTGCCCTCTGACCTTGCCATATATACCATGGCACATGTATGCTCATGGGTGCACACACAGTCAACCCACTAAAATGAAATATCATAAAAATTTAGAAAAAAAAAAAAAGAAAAGAAAAAAGAAAGAAAGAAAATGGTCCCTGGAATGACCCCAGGACTTTGGACGGTCCTAGGTAGCTTCTAAGTGAACTCTTCTTTGAGGCTTAAACCCTGTTGGGTAATAAATGTATCTCAGTTGTTAGGAACCTGAGCCTTGGAAGAAACTAGGTATGATCTTGAAGCTGAGTTGTCATCATTGAGATCCTTGAGTTCTAAATGTGGTGAATGCCTGAAACCTCAGCACTGGGGATGTAGAGGCAGGAGTTCAAGGTCACCAGCAGGGAATTCCAGGCCAGCTTGAGCTAGAAACCTTGTCTCAAGGGGGTGGGGGAAGGGAGAAAGAGAGAGGGAGGGAGAGAGAGAGAGACAGAAAAAGAGACAGAGAGAAAGAGAGAGAGAGACACACACACACACAGAGACAGAAACAGACCCTAGGCCACTTAACTGATTCTGAGACTGGGGTTAACACTAGTTTGAGAGATACTGATGGGGGGATGCATCCCTTCCCCATGGCTCACCTTCCGTAAGGATTCTTCAGTGATAGGAGCTCGAACCACTCCATGCGGCTTCATCATCATTTGGTTCGTGGTTAAAAAGTCTAATTCTGAGATTTGGGTTTGGGGAAAGTTGGGTGGGTAGAGAAAACAGATCAGACAGGCGAAATATGAGGGACTAAGTGTGGAAGATTCAGGTCTCAAGCGCCTGTGTCTTACAGGGGCTGAGGATTGTCTGAAGTGTGGGCGGGGCCCGAGAGAGCACCCTGCAGAGCCACGTGACGAGGAAGGTTTAGATAGGGATGAGGGAGAATAAGGAAGGGGGAGGAGCCTTGGCCAGATCAGAGGGTTGGAGTTACACAAGGGGAGGTACATAGCCCGGGAGATGGGGAGTTGTCAGTCCAGGATGGAGATGGGGAGTTGTCAGTCCAGGATGGAATCAATTCATAGGCATTTTGAGGGGCAGAACTTTGAGGGAATGGGGTGGGACTTTAGGAAGGGGAGGAACTTGGGGACGTGGGTGGGGCTTTAGGGAGCAGTGTTTGGAGATTGTTAAGGAGTCTTCATAAAAAGCAAGGAGTTGGTGGCGCACGCCTTTAATTCCAGCATTTAGGAAACAGAGTCAGGTGGATCTCTGAGTTTGAGGGCAGCCTGGTCTACAAAGCGAGTTCCAGGACAGCCAAGGCTACACAGAGAGACCAAACCAAACAAACAAACAAACAAAAACAAACAAACAAAAAAAATGGGGGATGAGCTTCCAGGGGCAGAGCTTTCAATTATGGGCAGGGCCTTTGGAACAGGAGCAGGTTCTTGGAGATGGAGAGGAGACGTATGGAATGGGCAGGTCTGTGGGAATAAGCTGGGAAAACTGGGACTCGGGGGTGTTAGTGCTGGTGCGGTGCTTTCAGATGGGTGAGGCATTAAAAATGAGGTGTTTTTTCAGCAACGAATAGGCCTTCCAAGGACAGAGGCAAGTCTTTAGTGTTAAAGGAGGGGATGGGGTGCGGGAGAGCTACAGAGGGACAGGTTTTTCAGGACTTGGGGAAGAGGGAAGCTTTCAGTGATGGGCGGAGCTTCCAGGAACCAGGGAGGATCTTTGGGGATGGGACGGGGCTCACACTTACCTGTACCCTCAGGGAAGTTACTGACCAACATAGAGTTGTTGAGGATTCTTTGTTTTATGGGGGTAGTCGGAGGGCAGTAGTCTGAGCCCATGGAGGTTTGGAAGAAGTTTCCGAGCAGCTTTGAGTCTTCGAAGACTATGTGATCCTTCAGTTTCTCTTGGGACACATGTCGGCCTGGAGGCTGCGTCGCAGGAGGTGGCTGTAGGAATATAGGTTTCAAGGTATCTCCAGTCCAGGGATTGGAGCCCTGGGAGTCATTCTGTGCCATGTGGGTAGCTTCCACTCACTGAATTCCAGATGGGCTTAAATTGTTGGCTGATTGTATTTTACAGATAGAACCATTGAGGCTGATATTTGTGTTTGTCAAACCCAGGATCTGTGGTCTACACTGAGTTCCGCTTCTTGTTCTGCCTTTGAGACCCCTTCTCCCCCATGAGAGCACACTGCCACCTTCTCCCTCTTCCTACTGACCTCACCGTAGAAGAACTCTGAGGAGGTAGCAAGGCTGCCAGGACCGGGGCACCAGTTTCCTTTCATGATGTGTGACTCCAGAGTCTTATCGTGGTGAAGAACGAAAGGCTCTGCCAGGGGAGAGGTATGTCAGTGTTAAGCAATAGAAACGAAGCTGGAGTAGCCAGAAGTGCTCACCTGGCTCCTTGTAGTCGAAGTGGTCATTCATGGTGGTTCTACGGTAGAACAGGCCGTCTCCAGGACCAACGTTCACCTGGTGGATGTGGGCTGCGGCCTGGGCCTTGTCATACCTTAGGCAAAGTAAGTTAGGATCAAGGTAGGTCGTCAGAATTTTCAGGAAAGGTGATAGGGACGGGTGAACCATGACTAAGTCTGGGGGTGCATTAATTAATATTCGTATGAGTTTTTGAGAAAGTCTCACTACATAACCCTGGCTGGCCTGGAACTCTCCAGATTCGCTTGTCTCTGCCTCAGAGATGTGTTGGTTAGTTTTTGTTAACTCAGCACAAATTAGAATCACCTGGAAAGAGGTACCCTCAACTGAGGAATTGTCTCAGATTGGCCTATGGTGCCTGTCTGTGGGGCATTTTCTTTATTAATGATTGGTGTGTGAAGAGCTGGGCCTCTGTGGGTGGTGCCACCCCTGGGCTGATGGTTTGAGATGTATAGAAAAGAAGGCCGAGCCAGCCCTGGGGAACAGGCCAGTAAGCAAGCAACGTTTCTCCATAGTTTCTGCTTCAGTTCCTGCCTCTAGGTTCCTTCTTGAGTTCTTTTGACTTTCCTCAGTGATTGAGTATAACCTATAAACCAAACTAACTTTCCTTTCAAAGCTGCTTTTGGCCTTGGTGTTTATCAGAGCCACAGAAAACAAAGTAGGACAGGAGTTTCAGAATTAAAGGCACATGCCACCTTTTTAATTTAATAAATTTGAAAATTTAATAAAAGGCTTGCCCTGCCTTTTAATTTATTTTTAAAGATTATTGTTTTGTGTGTATGAGTGTTTGCCTGTATTATGTAAGTATATCACATGTATTCTTGGTGCCCACGGAAGCCAGAAGAGGGTGTCAGATCTCTAAGAACTGGGGTTACAGATAAGTGTGAGCCACCAGTGGGTACTAGGAATTAAACTCGGGTCCTCTGTAAGATCAGCAAGCACTCTTAACTGCTGAGCCATTTCTCCAGGTCTTATTTCTTTCGAGACAGGCTCTTACTATGAAGCTTTTTGTCCAGAACTGTGTAGACCAGGCTAGCCCAGAACTATGTAGACCATGTTGGCCTCAACCTCACAGTGAAGTACACTGTTTTCTTTGCCTCCTGTAGGGATAATGTTTTTGTGCGATGTGTAAAGATTATCCTTGTTAAGAAAAAAAAAAAAGATTATCCTTGTTTTAGTCAAATGCTGATTTCTTTGCCCCCTTATCAAGTTGCAATCCAGGACGTAGATGTTGCGTAAACATTGCTCCACGTGCTGATTAGCCAATGGCTGGGCAGAAGGGGGAATAGGGCGGGACTTCCACCTGTAAGGGGAAGGAGGGAAGGAGGGAGAGCGAGAGTGCGCACATGTGCGCACATGTGCGTGCACTCGAGCGAGAGCAAGCTACCGTGTGGACGCAGAGAGAAGAGAAGGGGAGAGGAGAGAGGATTTGCTACAAGAAAGAGGTCCAGGAGAAATACCATGGGAATACACCGGGAGCAGAGAGAGCCCAGACCACTACTAAAATGCAAGTATCTTGGGGATTTTGGCTGGGAGGGAGCCAGATTAGTTTAGAGAACTAGAATAGAGCAATGACTGCCCAGTTATTGTTCCATAAAGCTTGATTAAAGAAATCTTATAGTCTCTCATTTATTTGTGAGCTAGCCAGAATAGAGAAAAATTATCAACTTTTAAAAATGCATTTACGGCCTCCCGAGTTCTGGGATGCAGGGCATTCACCAGCACATCCAACTTTCCTTTTAAAAAATGTTTGTATTTG
>JADRCH010000137.1:5074668-5190195 GCA_019843965.1 Rhynchomys soricoides | reverse complement strand
GGGGGGGGGGGGGGGGGGGGGGGGGGGGGGGGGGGGGGGGGAGGAGTGAGTGTTCTAGGACATCTGGGGCTACATTAAAAAAACAAACTACCCTAAAAACAAAATGAAAAAGTTTATTTATTTTTTTATGTGTATGGGTATTTTGCCTGCATATATATCTGTACAGAACACTCATGCCTGGTGCCTGAGGAGAAGACAAGAGGAAGGATCCAGATTTCCTGGAACTAGAGTTAGAAACACTTGTGAGCTGCCAGGTGGATACTAGAAATCAAACTTGGGTTCTCTGCAGCAGGTGACAATGAATGGTGCTCCCGAAATTTGTTTTTTTAAAGATTTTAAAAAACATATCCGTGTGTAGGTGCCCCTTGTGTGTAGGGGCAAGCAGAGGGTGTTGGATCCCCTGGAACTGGAGTTACAAGTCATTGTGAGCTACCATATGGATGCTGAGATCCAAACTTTGGTTTTCTGCAAGAGCAGCAAGTGCTCTATGTAAAAGTAACTTTTATTCGCCTGATGTAACTGTTTGAGGCTTACTGCTTCTGTCTGCTAACCTAGGTCTAGTTGTGAAAGCGTCTAGCCTCCGAGACTTACTGCTGAATAAGTTCACCCTTTATTGTTCTTACTGTACTCTGGCTGGCTGGTTCAACTCAGCTGTACTGACTCAAAGTTCTCTCTAAGCTGAGTGATTAAATCTGATTTCTTTCTCAAGCCTCTGACTGAATTGCTCTGCTTGGCTTCCAACTCTCGAGATCTGTTCTGATCTGACGCCTCATTCTCTGGTTGCTTCTGTCTTTACCTGGGTCCAGCTCATTCTTTCTTCAACCTGTCTCTGAAAACCTCTCCCTCTGGACTGCTTTCCTCTTACATCGCCTCTCTCTCTCTCTCTCTCTCTCTCTCTCTCTCTCTCTCTCTCTTTTTGTGAGATGGGCAGATCCTATTCTGTCAGATCTTTCTCTGATTTGTCGCTTTCTCTGCCACTCAATTAGACTTCAAACATGGGTGCTTCCTTGTACAAACTAACTTTCCTTTACTGGTTGGGATTAAAGGTGGGGATTTAAGGTGAGCCACACCCACAGCTAGAAACAGGTTTTCTTTCTTTTCTTTTTTCTTTTTTTTTAGTAAATAGCACAAACTTGGGGGTTCACAATGTGATCAACTATCTTGCAACTCACTTAACCATGAAACATCTCTCTTCCTGATTTTGGCGTTTTGGTATAAGTGTGCTGTGTCTATGCAGGGTATGTGCAAGTGTGTGCCTGACTCTGTGTGTATAGGTACCTGCCTGTGTTTTTTCCATCGTACCAATGTGGAGGTCAGAGGAGAGCTTATAGAAATCTGTTCCTTCCGCTATGTGAATCCTGGGTATTGAACTCAAGTAGGTATCAGGCTTGCACTTTAACCATTGGGCCATCTCATTGGCTTGTACCTTATTCCTTCTGAGACAGAGTCTCACTGAACCTGGAGTTAGGCTGGCAGTTGACAAGCTCCAGTCATCCCCCTTGTCTGTGTGCACCACTCCACGGGGATGACAGGCACATGGCCAGAGCCAGCTTTTTAGGTAGGTGCTGAGACTTTGAACTCAGATCCTTATGTTCAGGCAGTTGAACACTTAGATGCTGAGCCATCTTCTCAGCAGGTGCTTTAGTAGAAAATGTGATCTCGTGGTGGAGCTTGGAATGAACATTTCTAAGGCAAGTAAACCCACATGTTGCTGAAAGCCAAATGCGGGGAGAGAGTGGTCTTTCGTACCTGTGTGGGGACAGCCCCTGAGGTGTGTAGGTCTGCTTCACAAGTGAGCACAGGGGACTATAGCCAAGCTTGCTGTCTCCTAGGTTTATACTGGAGGAGAACTGTGGGCAACATAGGGTGAAAGGTCAGAACTACCCTAGTCGCCATGGCTGCCACCCACTCCCAGAAGAGCCAATGCCACCTTGATTTACCCTCTTACACATCAAGGCTGGTGGGCTTGGGAGGGCTTGAAACTGCTTCTTGTAGGAGGTGTCATTCTGTCCTTTGTAGTTCCACTTCAGGGTGTTAGGACCCCCTAGGGAAGAAGAATGAGGAAGGGCTGGAAGGGCATGGGGTTGATTTTTCTGCAGCCTTAAGACCACCTGGCACTCTACCCACAGGGAGGTATGTTGGGCAACCCTGATCATTCGAGACTGAAAGATCTCTCAAACAAAACAAAACAAACAAAAAAAACTAAAAATAATTTTAAAAGAGGGGGAGCTGTTGAGATGGTTTGGTGGGCCAAGATGCTTGCTGTCCAGCCTAATGACCTGGTTAGATCCCTGAGTTTCACGTGGTGAGAGGAAAGAAGCGCCTCTTGCAAGCCCTCCTCTGACCTCCACACTCACACCCTGGGACCTGAGAACATACATATAAACACAATAAATGGAAGGAAAAATATAGCTGCCAAGTATGGAGACAGGCACCAAGGCTAAGATCATTCCCCTTCCCTTTCTCTCCCTTCCTCTCTCTCTCCTGCCTCCTCCCCCAGACAGGGTCTCCTGTAGTTCTGACTGGCCTCAAACTTTTCACATAGTTGGAGATGGCCATGAACTGACTACCCTGCTTCTGATTCTCTCTTACAGTGCTAGTTTTACAGGCTCGGCTACCACTCCCAGGCTCCTCCCCTCTTTCTTCTGTATTTTGGTTTCTTTCAGGTTGGTTAGGTATGTGTTGATACAGTATTTTGATCAATAGCCGCAGCTGCTTAGCAACTCTCAGTGTTCAGCCTTCTGTGTCCTGGGTCATAGGCCTAGCTTGGGGTGAATTAAGTCTTTTTACTCATTTTATACTCTTGAGGCTCAGATACTTAAAATGAGGTCTGATAGAAATGAGGGGCATGGTAGCTGGACCATGGTAGAGCACTCGCTCTGTATATCTGAGCATATCTGAGTATGTCTGAGACCCTGAATTCAGTTCCCAACAGGAAAAAGAAAAGAAGGTTGAGGAGACTCAGTAAAGCACTTGTCCCACAATCATGGGTTTGGATCTCCAGAATCCACATAAGAAATTCAGTAATGGTGTCACAAGTTTGCAGTCTCAGCCTAAGGAGGCAGATCCCGGGAGCTTGCTGGCCAGCCAGTGTAGCCTATTGAGTGAGCTCCAGGCCAATAGCAGACCTTGTTTTATGAACTGAGAAACTAGTTCTGGAAGCCAGGCCCTTCTCCCATTTTAGACCTCAGCATGCATGCCTTAGACTGTTCTCCAAGGGTGGGCTGTCCCCTCTAATTCTGACAAGAGGGGAAAAGCAGCAAAATAACCCAAGAATGGAAACATACACTTGAGAACCACTAGGAGGTCAACCATTTCCAACAGACATTATTATTGCTCATCTCATGATGGAAAAACCCTTGCAGTGAGGAAGCTCACCATGGAGAGACAGACAGCTCAGTCAGGAACTCCCTCTGACTGCCTCAACTTCCCCAGTCTCCCCACCCTCTCTTTCTCTCTGTAGACCAGCCTGTCCTGGAAGTCACAGGAATCCATCTGCCTCTTCTGTCCCCACTCCCAGACAGGACTCAAACTTTTTGCTGGGATAAAAGGCATGTGTCATCATCATGGAAGTTTCTGCTGCAGGTTGTAAACACCTAGTCTAATGTCATTTCCAATTGTTGTTATTGGTTCTTTTACTTGGAAGCCTCACCTGAGGGGACACTGCTCTACCTGGGACTATCTCTGTTAAGGGCTCCAGGTACCTACCTTGATGAGGATTCCCTTGGTGGGTCTCTGATGAATTCTTTGAGCACCTAATATGAGGATGTTTTACTAGTTCAGGCTAGTTACTATAGGTTTTTTTGTTTTTTGCTTTTGTTTTCTGTTATTTTGGCTTGCTAATAATCTCAGTAGTTCAAACCAATGGCTATCACAATTCATTCTCTGGACCCACAAAGGTGGAAGGTGTCTGATCTCTGACACCCAAGGTTGCCCTCTCATTTTTACAGTCACATCCAAACACACAAAAGAAGCACATAGAAACACACCCCCCCCCCCCCAAAGCCCAACTCAAAGGGAGTTCTCTTACTGATGACAACTACAATTGTACTGGAGACATTGCCAGAAAATTCCCAAAAACTTGGGGCCTTGCCCAGTGCTCTACCACCGAGCTATACCCATAACCCTTTTTATTTTGGGAATTTCATTAAGTCACCCAGGCTAGACTTGAGCTCATGCTGTAGCCAAGGCTTATCTCGAAATTCTTTATCAGCCTCTGAAGTGCTGAGACTACAGGCATGCACAATCATGCTTGACTTGTTGTTGTTGTTGTTGTTGTTGTTGGTGGTGGTGGTGGTGGTGTGTGTGTGTGTGAGAGAGAGAGAGAGAGAGAGAGAGAGAGAGAGGTCTTAGCACAATTTGATATTTCTGCCTCTACTTCCTCAGTGCTGGAATGATTGCTGTTGGCCATCTTGCCTCTTTTACATAGTGCTGGAGTGGAATACCAGGGTATCATGCATGCTAAGTAAATATTCTACCCACTGAGTCACATCCTCAGCCCTGGAGGTTTTAGCAGCAGCATCTCTACTAGTTGGCAACTAAAAGCATTTTCCTCTCCGTGTTGACAAGTGACCATTCATGTTGGGGGGCCGGGGCGAGGGGTGACGACTCCTGAGGTGTCCCTGAGTGCCTTGGGTACAACATGGCTAGGGTATGAGCTCACCTAGATGGCTGGAGGGAGCACGGGGCTGAGGGGTGAAGGGATCGTATGGTGGATAGTGTGCCTGGTACGAAGTGGGCGGCATGCGCAGCTTCTTCCTGTCACCCGAGGGCATCGAATCCCGGTCAAAGGTGAGGCCCGCGCCTCGGATGTCCGCGCGGGCGCTCGGTGGTAGCTCTGGCCAGCCATAGTCAGCACGTGCAATGGACAGGTTGAGGACAGGACGCATATCCGCGTGCAAGTGCAGGTTGCTCATCTGCATGGCTCGCTGTTGCTCCATTGTGCGCCGCCGCTGCTCGTCCTGCGACGGTAATGTGGGCGGTGGTGAGAACGCACTGCGCATCTCGGATATACGCTTCTGGGCTGCCCACTGCTCTTCCCTTTGGAAGATTGTGCCTTGTGGTGGTGGTGAGGCGGACTGGACCAGAGTGACATAGGAATAGGCCGGGAAGTCCTTGTGCATTGTGCCCTGCATAGTGCCTTCATGCAGGCGTGGATCAGGACCCAGAGAGAAGTGTGAGGCCTTGAGAAACTCCTGGGACAATGGGCACACGGGCATGGTGAGGCCCCGCTCCACCTGCAAGAGACAAAGACAAAGGCTTGCGCTCATGACAAACGCCTCATCCCACCACAGGACAATGCTGGCTTTCATTTTTTTGGCCTGACCCTAGAAAGAGTAAAGAGACAAGTCCCTTTATTTGGCACCTACTGTGTAGAAGGTATCGTGGTTCTCTGCCAGCTAGTTTAGCTTAGAGCTTTTTTAGAAGAGGAACTTTAATTGAGAAAATACTCCAACTAGATTTTCTTCATTGAATATTGTGGTAGGCAGGCCCAACCCACTGTGTGTGGGGCCATTTCTGGTGGTTCTGGCTTCTATAAAGCAGCAGGCTGAACAGAGCTTGAGGAGCAAGCTCGTAACCAACATTACTACATGGCCTCTGCATCATTTCCTGCCTCCAGATTCCTGCCTTGAGTTCTTTCCCTGACTTCCCTAGATGATGGACTACAAGCTGTAAAATGAAATGAACCCTTTCCTCCCTAACTTAATTTTGGTCATGGTGTTTTATCACAGGAAAAAAAATATCCTGAGACAGGTTACCTCAGACATCAGTTAACAAAAATAGACCAACGATTTTGTTAATGATGGGGCTAAAAACTACACATACGTGCGCACACACACACACACTCACACACACACACACACAAATGAATATTTAAACATTGTGATGTCCAATGAATCTGAAATCATGCAGGAGGCAAGCCTCCAAGCAGGCCTGTGGGAAATGTTGGAAGTTGATTGAGGTAAGAAGATGCACACTAACGGTGACCTTGAACTGGGTCCTGGTTTGTATAAATCAGTGGTTCTCAACCCGTGGGTCAGGATGCCTTCGATGCTGAATGACCTTTTCACTGGGGTCACCTCAGACCACCAGAAAACACAGATAATTTACATTATTATTCATAATTGTAGCAAAATTAGTTATGAAGTAGCAAGTAGTTTTGTGGTTGGGGGTCATCCCAACCTGAGGAACTGTATTAAAGGGTTGTGGCATTAGGGAGGTTGAGAACCACTCATATAAATGGTGAAGTTGGGGGGCTGGAGAGATGGCTCAGTGGTTAAGTGCACTGATTGTTCTTCCGGAGGTCCTGAGTTCAAATCCCAGCAACCACATGGTAGTTCACAACCATCTATAATGAGATGCTGAGGACAGCTACAGTGTACTTACATATAATGAATGGAAGGATCTTTTGGGCTGGAGCCAGAAGGAAAGATATGCTTGGCCCAGGGAGTGGCCTTGTTGGAGTGGGTGTGATCTTGTTTGAGGAAGTGTGTCATGCTACATACCACATTACTATGATAAGCCTGGCCATGCTTTTGTTTGAAAGAATGTGGATTTGGGGACTTTGTTTAGAAGTTAGGCCTGGTTCTGCCTCCCAGCCTCATGCTCCCAGAAATAAGACTCAGACTCAAAATATATTTACAGATACCTTGGCTATATAGCTAGACTCTTCTCTGAATAGATCATAACTAAATAACCCGATTATTTTAACCTATGTTCTACCACGTGACTGGTTACCTGTGCTCAGGTGCCATGTATCTGTCTCCTCACATCTTCCCTTGCAATTTCCTGCCTGGCTCTGTCCCAGAATCCTTTCTCTGCCCAGATGTACCACCTCTATTTCCTGCCTGAGCCATTTGCCATAGGCTTTTTAATTGACAGGTGATGCGTTCATACAACACACAAGAGATTCTCTCTACCACTTTGAATTTGGAAAGCAGCGGAATGTTCTGAGGGGGACTTAATGGGCCATCCTAGTAGGAAAAAGGGAGACGTTGTTGCTGAGGATGATTTGAACTGTGGAAGCCTGGCCCTAGAAGTTTCAGAGGAGAAGAATTTTTAGTACGTGGCCTAGAGACTGTTCCTAGTGATATTTTGGTGAAGATGTGGCTGCTTTTTGCCCTTGTCCAAAAAGTCTGCCTGAGGCTAAGTGAAGAAAGTCAAATTAATTGCATTGAGAAAAGAGGTCTCAAAACAATCCAGTTTTGACTCCTTGTTATGATTTACTCTCACGAAGAGCATTTTGATAAAGTGTAGTGAAAGACCCCCGATTTGGGGAGACCCTCACTCAAGCCACGGGAAGACATGACCCCCCAATGACTCACAAGAGACGGAACTTGCTGCAAGCGCACGAGGTTTATTCGGGGAGGCAGTGCACTGGGCCGAGCTCATAACCCACACAAGGGCAGAGGAGATCGACCCCGAGCAGCTGAAGTTAGGGGTATTTAAAGGGAAAAATCACAAAGCAAAAGGGGGAGCAGGAGGGAACATGCATCATGGGAAAGAGCAGAGGGTCTCAAAACAGAGGTCACTGTAACATTTTTGGTTGATCAACAGGATAGGAGTCAAGTCAAAACAACTACTTTACCAAAACAATTTTCAGAACAGAGTTCATCATGACAGTTCATGGTGGGCCTGTTTTTGGAACAAGGTAAAAACAACCATTCTCAGAACTGTCTAAGGGGGGGTGAGTTAAGCCCATCTCAGGCCCCTGGGTGGCCTAGGGCTCTAGTGCTGAGTCTAGGGGCATTTTTCTTCCAGGGTCTTTCAGTAGCAAGGTTAGAAAGGAAAGATACAAAATGTATGGTCCACAGAGTAAAGGGGCACCAGGGAAGTGGAACGAAGCAACATCCTGCGTTCCACGGTATTAAGTGGAGTTAAGGGGGTGGTGACCACCAGGAAAGATCTCACCCAGCTAAACTTATGCTTTTGCACTTGAACTAGAGATAATTTTATCAAGTCAGGCGTTATTAACTGGTCACTGTTTTCATTTGGACTTTAATCTGGAATGATTACAATCCAGAAATCGAGGGCACGCCTGTGATCCAGACCTTAAGGCTGGAAGACACAGGCTTTTGATCTGGATATTGAGGTATAGTGGTCATGAAAAGCTTAGGCTCAGGCATGGTGGTACATGCCTTTAATCCCTGGAGAAAGAGGCAAGCAGATCTCTGAGTTCAAGGCCAGTCTGTGGCAAAACAGAAAAGCTTAGGTCCAGGTGTGTTGGTACACACCTTTAATCCCAGAACTGAGGAGACAGCGGCTTGTAGATCTGTGAGTTCAAGCCCAGCCTGGGGCAGAGCAAGTACCAAGTAGAGAAAAGCTTAGGTTCAGGTGTGTTGGTACACACCTCTAATCCCAAAACTGAGAAGACGGGGGTGGGGGTGGGGGGGGAGGCTTGCAGATCTCTGAGTTCAGGTCAGTCTATAGAGCAAGTTCCAGAAAAGCCAAGCTTAGACAATGAGGGAGTTGGAAAATGGAAAGCTGGTAAAGATGTAGTAAGACAAGAGGGGGCATGTTCTAGCTCCAGCAGGCAGCAGAACTCAGCAACTTCAGCCATATGGCTCTGGCTTTAAAGTCAAGAGTAGAAGGGGTTACTGGGATGATTGACGCTGGTTAGCTGGAGCTAAGAAATTAGTGGTGGTTAAGAGGTGAAACCTTCTGGAAAGTGTTTTCTAAGAGCACAAAGAAGCTCTTAGAAAGTTCCAGAGATAGACCTCCTACTGGCAGCTGGACTTGGTAATGTGTAAAAATCACCTGGGTGGTACTGGTTTTGAAGGCATGAGGGGTCATGGAGAGAAGCTGAGACTTGGCACTATGGGAGGTCAGGAAAGGCCATTGGTGAATGTACAGCCTCAGTTGCAGCAAAGAAGTTGAGGCTGGACATCATGAAGAGAGCCTATAAGAGGCTATTGGTGAAGCTTAGTTGCAGCAGAAGACCCCAGTGTATTGGTGATGCTAGTACCATAGAATGATCACCAAGCAGCATCAGAAGAAGAGTGGAGCCAACCAGGGCCTAGAGTGCCACCAAAGGCAGAGCTGGAGAAATGACACAAGCCCTTTGGAGGAGCCTAGAAGATCATGTGCGGATCCCAGACACTGGAACAAGAAGCTGTAAAGTAGAAGTTGCCTTGGCTACCTCAAGATGTTAGAGATGCCGGAGATGTGGGATATCTGCTGAGGAAAGCTGCTAACAGGGAGTGGCACCAGCCCAAGAGAAAGAATTGTGTTGCTGTTAACTAAGCCAAAAGGAGTTAGACATCAGACATGGAGATGCAGTTTGGAGTTTTCCCAGCTGGCTTTTGGTCTTGCTTTGGTCCAGTATTTCCTCACTATGACATTTTGGAATGGTAATGTGTATCCTGTGCTGTGATCTGTTGGAGGTGTGTGTTTGAACAAGCCTTTGGGGGTCAGGGTGTGGAATGTAGTGGTTTGAATATGCTTGGCCCAGGGAGTAGCCTTGTTGGAGTAGGTGTGGCCTTGGAGGAGGAAGTGTGGGGTGGGCTTGAGACCCTCGTGCTAGCTGCCTAGAAGCCAGTCTGCTCTTGGCTGCCTTTGTATTAAGATGTAGAACTCTCAGCTCCTTCTCCAGCACCATGTCTACCTGGACACTACCACACTTCCTGCCATGATGATAATGGACTAACCCTCCGAAACTGCCAGTCCCAATTAAGGTATAAAGGTATAACTATAAGAGTTACCTTAGTCATGACAACAAAACTCTAAGACAGTAGCTTTGCCTGGTGTGTGTCTGAAGACACTGTGTTCGTATAAATAATAATAAATGAATACTATATTTTTAAAAAGTCAGTAGCTTCGCTTGTTGACTGCATATGCTATATGTCAGCAGCTTCCCATAACTCCTCTCCACCTTCAACTTTAGATGACCAGCCCTTCTGATCAATCAGCCACATGCTTCCTCCCATATCTTCCTAGATACTCACTTCCTCCTGAAAGCCCTCCCTGACTTCAGCCTGCTATGTGCTCACACTGGACTCTGATAAAGATAAAAAAGGAAGAGAAGGACCTGTGTTGGGCTAGGGCTCTGGTTCATTGGCAAAATGCTTGCCCAGCATGCACGAGGTCCTGGGTTGGAATCCCAGCATTGTTTAAAGTAGGTATGGTGATATAGGCCTAACATCCTAGCACTCTGAAGGCAGGAGCTAGAGGATCAGAAATTCAAAGTCATTCTTATCTGCATAGAGAATTTAAGGCTAGACTGGACTACATAAGATATGTCAAAAAGAAACAAAACAAGAGCTGAAAACTGGATCATTCTGTGAATTTGATTCCTAGAACCCACCCATGTTAGGTGGCTCTTGTGATCTCAGTATTGGGATGGTAGAGACAGGGGGATCACTGGTATCCTGCCTAGATAAATCAATGAGCTCCAAGCCCATGAGGAGGTGAAGGGCAATTTGAGAATGACATCTGAGGTTGTTTTCTAGCCTCTACATGTACACAAACACACACACACACACACACGCTGGCTTTGTGTCGGTGATCCCCGAATTTAGAAAGTAGAGGCAAGAGAATGAGGGTGTGAGTTTGAGATCAGCCTGGGCCAATGAATGAATGAATGAATGAATGAATGAAGTCAGCTGGTAGAGTGCTGGCCTAGAAAGCCTGGAGACTCAGGCTCCATCCTCTGGGAGGCAAAAGCCAATCAGGGTGATACACCTACAATCCCAAGGTTAGAAGGTGAATGGAGGAACATAAATTTAAGGCCATCCTTGACTACATATTAAGTTGGGGTCCAGGCTAGGGTTGGCCTTCCTGCTTGGATGGGAAGGTATCCTGAGACTCAGAAACCCAGGAATCACTCAACTCTGAAAGGAATTCTACTCAGCAGAGGCATTGTATCTTCTAGGGAAGGCTATCCCCAGCTGAGGAGCTCAGGAGCCTCAGCCCTGCTTCTTCTCCTCACTGCTTCTTGTCTTCTTCCAGTGAGAGAGTCACACCAGATGGCAAGTCTCCTAAAAAATTTATTGGAGGGTCCAGGGTGTAGATGGAAGAATCCAAGAGTGGCTGCCTATGCTCCTGGGAGGGAGCCAACAGCAAGCAATTGGACAGAGGGAAGTGCTTACTTAGGGGTTCTTGCAGGGTAGAGCTTCCTAGGGCGGAGCTTTCCAGGGTGAGGATTGGT
Organism: Rhynchomys soricoides; assembly: GCA_019843965.1. Taxonomy (NCBI): domain Eukaryota; kingdom Metazoa; phylum Chordata; class Mammalia; order Rodentia; family Muridae; genus Rhynchomys; species Rhynchomys soricoides. Next base: position 5,179,049 of record JADRCH010000137.1, on the reverse strand, counting down.
GGGATTTCAAGTCCTGAGCTTGGGTGAGCTCAGGGATTGGTAGGTTTTTCTGTTCAGGGATTAATGGATTTTTGTACTCAGGAATTGGTAGGTTTCTGTAGGAAGTTTAAAGCTTGGTGGCTTTTGTTCAGACTTTTCACCTAAAATTAGCACAATCTGAGGAGGGTCCTGTTGAGGGGCTGGAGATGACCTTTGTAACTATTACAGATTGTGGAAACACCTTTATGACAGTTAGGGGGGTCTGGCTGAGGGGTCTGGCTACTTTCTTGCCATGAGGTTTTACAAAGTACACAAAGATCACAAAGTATACAAAATTTACAAAGGGGATTCCACATGAATATCCAATACCTAGGCTACATCCAACCTGTGTCTTAGGTTAAAGCTGTAGCTGAGAGGTTGTGTGTGTGTCTAGCATGTGTGAGATCCTAGGTTCAGAGTCTAGTACTACAGGGTACAGGGACACCTACCTTACTGAGTTAATGAATCTCGAACTTGGTTCCCATCTGGTTCCTCTCATTCCCCGATGGCCCTGGTCATCCCAGGGGGATGGTCTTCTGGTCCTTTCTAGAGGTTAACCCAAGAAGGTCCGGCCCAGTCCATTGTGACCTCAGTGGTTCTCCCAGATAATGCTGTCATATAGGTCTCTACTACCTCTGGGGGCAGCCTTGAGGACCTGGGATTGAATTCTGTCAGAGGCGCAAGTATGGAATTTGAGTTTTCAGAGCCTCTGTTTTGTGATCTGGGAAATGGTATGGAATAGTGGTGAGTTTAGAAGAAGATGGGTATATGTGGAGGTGGGCCAGGGGAGGATAATCTTTTTAATGTTTTTCTGTTTATCTGTATCTTGACATTGCACACAGGGACTGATGTCCTTGAGTCACTGGCTCCTCCTTGTCATGCTAGGGGGTCACAGACTGCCAAAGAACCTTTTAAAAATTTAATTCCTTTTTTAAAAAAAAGAACCTTTATAAGTACATTTTGTGAGAATTGACTTAAACTGTTAACGGACACAACCTAGAATCACTTGAGAAAAGAGTCTCTGTGAGGAGTTGTGTACATACAGTTGGCCTGTGGGGTCCTAGATACAGCGTGGAGAAATCAATGAGCACATTGAGCAAGAATTGAGCACCCGTGCATTTAATTAATTCCATTAATGTGATGTGAGTAGCTGTTTGAAGTTCCTTCCTTGCCTTCACAGTAGACAGCCACCAGGAATCATAAGCTGCAATACACTTGCTTCTTTTTTAAAAAAGAGCCTTTAAACCACAGCAATATAAATGGAGCTAGAACACGTTCGTTTGTATCTATGTGGGTGTGTGCATGTGTTCCATGGTGATCTGTGGATGTCAAGAAAAAAAAAAATGTTTGGGAGTCCAACTTTCTCCTTCTACAATTTGGGTCCTAGGGGGTAAGTTGTTGGGGGGATGCTTTTGTGCACTGTGTATTCAAATGTTGATTTCTGTACCCACAGAGCTGGTTGCAGTCAGAGCTTAGTCTTGTCACTAATATGAAGCATTGCCTGATTTTGTATCAAAATTCCTCAGCATTTTGTAAATCATCGTTCTTCACCATCTTCTGACTGGTTAAAATGAAGGGCTGAAAGCCTATAGCTGGGCAGGAGAGGAAAAGGCAAGACTGCTGAGTCCAGAGAGAGGGAGAGAGTTTCAGGTGGGACCTGGAGAGACATGGATGAAGAAGGAGGTACCAGGACCAGAGACTAAGATAGCAGGTAACAGGTTACGAGGCTGGGAAGTAGGCCAGACCTGCACTGTTGGGTTAAAATACCTCAGAATCACCTGAAGCTTTTAATATAAAAGTCTCTGTGTCATTATTGGGGAACATGGGAACTCCCCTTACTTTAACAGCAAGTGCCTTCACTCACTTGAACGATCTTGCTGGCCCCTGTTTATTTTTGAGACAGGTTCTATGTAGCCCAGGATGGCCTCCAACTTGTGACATAGTCAAGGATGACTTTAAAGTGATCCTCCTGCCTCCACCTCCTCAGTGCTGAGATGACAGATGTACACTACCAGGTCTGCTTTGTGTGGTCCTAGGGATGGGATCCAGGTCTTTGATGCATGCTATGCAAGCACTCTGCCAACTGAGAGCTACAGTGCAAGCACCCCTCAAGGTACCTTTATAAATGCATATAACCCTACTATCTAAACTACTTGGAAACATACCCTTGGTTAGATAAATTCTGACTAATTTGACTTGTCCGTGTGTGTGTGTGTGTGTGTGTGTGTGTGTGTGTGTGTGTGTACATATATACATGTGAGTATATGTGTGTGAGAGATGTGTATGTATGTGTGCCATGTGTATGTCTCAGGGTTTCTATTGCTGTGAAGAGACACCATGACCAAGGACAACATTTAATTGGGGCTGGCTTACAGGTTCAGAGGTTCAGCCCATTATCATCATGACAGGAAGCATGGCAATGTCCAGGCAGACATGGTGCTGGAGAAGGAGCTGAGAGTTCTACATCTTAATCAACACCAGCCAGGATTGTTTTCCAGGCAGCTAGGAGGAGGGTCTTAAAGCCCACCCCCACAGTGACACACTTCCTTCAACAAGCCACACCTCCTAACAGGTCCCTGGGCCAAGCATATTCTAACCACCATTGTGTGTGTGTGTGTGTGTGTGTGTGTGTGTGTGTGTTGGGGAGTTTTATAAAGTACATAGAGGACTTGAGTTATGGGGGAGAGAAGGAACTGGGGCTTTCTGCCTGGGAAGTGCTCAGAGTTGGTTGTAAAGGTGCATGATTTTTCTTCATTTTTTTCCTTGCTGTGGATGGAAATCAGGTCGTCCCACACTGGTAGGCAAGAGCTCTGCTAGTAAACCAGTCATGCTGGTGATCCCCTGCATTCTCAGCTCTATAATCTCAACAGAGGAAAGAGTAGTAGTCACCACAAGCTCCAGGCCAGACTAGTCTTCATAGCAGCATCTTGTCTTCAACAACAACCAGACAACGAGGTATGATGGTGCACACCTTTAATCCCAGCACTTGGTTAGGCAGAGGCAGTCGGATCTCTGTGAGTTCAAGGCCAGTCCTCAATCCTGGGTTCCCACATGATAGAAAGAGAGAACTGAATCCTGAAAGTTGTCTGATCTCCACATATGCCTCATGGCATGCATGCATGCCTTCCTCTCCCTCTCCCCAAATGTTTAAAAAGTGAATTTCATTGTATGTAAATTATACTTTAATAATGCCAGTTAAAAAGAGACCTCCCAAACCCCCGGAGAGAGGGAAAGGCCAGGTATGGTTGCACATGTTTTTTGTTTTTAATATATATGAGTATATTGTAGCTGTCTTCAGACTAGAAGAGGGCATCGGGTCCCATTACAGATGGTTGTGAGCCAACATGTGGTTGCTAGGAATTGAATTCAAGACCTCTGGCAGAGCAGTCAGTGCTCTTAACCACCGAGCCATCTCTCCAGCCCTCGGCACATGTTTTTAATCACAGAATTCAGGAAGCAGAAGTAGGTGGCTCTCTGTGAGTTTGAGACCAGCCCTGTCTACATAGGGAGTTTCAGGCTAGCCAGAGCTATTTGCTGAGACCCTGTTTTAAAAAGTAAAAGTTGACATTATAACAAACACCAAAGCAATTTGAATGGGTTTCAAAAGCAGTTGTGGCCACGTGTGGCATTTGTCCCTGGGTTGAGGCGCCTATACGCTCAGCCTCCAGCCACTCCAAGGGATTTGGTCCAGCCAGCCGGGCATAAACATTTCATCCTCATTCTCTTGCTTGCTGGGAATGCTGGCTTTGGAGGGCAGATCGCGGAGCAGGAGTTAGAACAGATCATCAGTAGGGTGCCTGCCTAGCACGCACGAAGCTCTGTTTCTTGAGTATCCGAATCACTTAAAAGAAGAACTACAAAGAATTGAGGCCATGATGTATAGAGGATATCATTTATTCTCATAAACTAGGAACAGAGGTGTGGTGAGATGGCTCAGGTGCTAATGGTGCTTACCACCAAGACTGATGACTGAGTTCAATCTCTGTGATGGAGAAGTAAAGATCCAACTGCTGAAGTGTCAGACAGCCATATGCACACCACAGCACCTGCATGCTCACCCACAATAAAAGAACAGAGGTCTGTCCCCTCTGTGTGTTCAGCTGTGCATGCTGCCTGTGTTTAGAGACATGATAACAGAGTGGCCTTGTTTTGTCTTGCTCTTCCAAGGTCACAGAGTGGTCTTGTCTCATGTGGGTGTTCTCTGTTGGAAAGAGGACATTGTCTGGGGAACAGCAGTGACTGCCAGACCAGTGCCTGGCAACTCCAAGGTCAGCTAGGAAGGCCAGGGCTTAAGCATTTCCCAACAAGCAGTCTAATCAAGCTCAATTCTTTACTGGCTGGTAAGAGCATGCCCTGCAGATTTCAAAGCTGTATCTCGGGTGTTTCTTGGAGAATGGGTACAGGAGTGCTGCAGCGAGCCTGGCAGCATGCAGGGGACTCAAAGAAAAGCATCACGTAAACACAGGCCATTGGGAAGAGCATATATTCAAGGGATCTTGCTGGGTATGATTGTGTTCATCTGGAATATCATCATTTGTAAAATAGAGGCAGAAGGATTGCTTCCAGCTTGAGGCCAACCTGGGCTATATAGTGAGTTTCAGGTCATCCAGAGCTACAGAGTAAAATCCTGTCCCAAATAAGTAAACCACAAAAACAAAACAAAACAAAAAAAATTCAGAGTCATGTGTCATCCGTTGTACATACTTGTCATCCCTGTGCTTGGGAAGTAGGGAAGAGATGATATCTCAAAGGTGGTTCAAGGCCATCCTATGCAACATAACAAGTTCCAGTATAGCTTGACTCCGTGGCTGGGGAGGTGGCTCAGTTGATAAAGGGTTGGCTATGCAAGCATAAGGATCCAAGCTCAATCCCCTGAACTTGTATTTAAAAGCAGGGTGAGGTGGTCTGGTTATAATTCCAGCATCAGGGAGACAGACAGATGGATCATTGGGACTTGACAGTGAGTCAGTCTAGCCTAATTGGTGAGTTCCAGGCCAGTGAGAGACCCTATCTCAAAAATAAAGTGGAAGACATTGCCATCTGGGCTCTACATGCATGTGCACATGTGCACTCCCACTGCCAGGAGCTCAGCCTCGGGAACAGTGATGGAGGAAAATGAAGGCGTGATCAGGAAGGCCCCCTAAGTGGAAATACCTAGGCGGGTCCTGAGAATCATGTTTGCAAGATGAGCGTAGGCTCCAGAGCGACACCCTGTTTCAAACATGAACGTGGGAAAGAAATACAAGAAAATATGGACAGGAGGTGAGGTTAGGAGCCATCTAGGTATCCAGAAGGAAAGCATTCCAGTCAGAGGGAACAACAGTGCAAAGGCCCCGAGGCAGAAAGATGTCATTCGAAGGAACAGGAAGAAAGAGATGTTCGAAGCAGGGAGGGGAGGAGGGAGAGTAATAGAAATAGGAGATGTCTTTCAAAAAAAAGAATCACTTATCCAGGTAGGAAAATGCAGCATAGGGGCCACTTCACATCTACTAAGTTAGCTATCAGAAAGAGAGAGAGAGAGAGAGAGAGAGAGAGACGCAGACAGACAGAGATGGCAAAGACATCGGTGAGGCTTCAGTCCTAGCACATTGTGAATGGAGATGTAAAGTAGCACAGCTGCTATGGAAAACAGGCAATTCCTCAGAAATTTAAATCTAGAATTTCTTATGTGCTGTATGGAGGCATCACCTGTCAATCAAAGGCTGATTGGCCAATGAGCTGAGTCAGGAAATAGGAGGTGGGAGTTCTGGCAGAAAAAGAGAGGGATTCTGGGATAGAGTGAGAGGATTCACCCTGAACTCTGAGAAAGACAGTCTCATGAACCTGAGGAGTGGTAATGATCCATGCGGCAGGACTTAAGAGTATAGAATATATGAGATAATTGAGTTATAAGCTAGCGGAAACAAGCCAATGCTATTGGCCTAGGCATTTATTCATATATAAGAAGTCTCAGAGTCGTTATTTCAGGGAACTTGGGCATGGATTGAAAAGCTCAAGGTTGCCAGGCAGTGGTGGTGCACGCCTTTAATCCCAGCACTTGGGAGGTAGAGACAGGTGGATTTATGAGTTTGAGGCCAGCCTGGTCTACAGAGTGAGTTCCAGGACAGCCAGGGATACGCAGAGAAAAAAAAAGCTCAAGGTTACAGTCAAACATGGAGTGAGAAAGCTCAGCAAGGAAAGGTCCCTGCTGAAGACCTGAGCTTGGACCCAACTGACTCCTGAAAGTTGTCCTCTGACTTGCACACATATTTAGTGGCATATTTACATGTGTGCACATGTGCACGCACACCCACAGTACATTAAATAAATGTAAAATTGGTCTTTGAAAGTTAAACCGTTTGGGGTGTAACTCAATGACCGACTCAATGACTTGCCTACCAAGTGCAAGGCCCTAGGTTCTACCCCCAGCAACACACACACTCACACACACAAAATGTCTCTGGTGGTGTATGTTTGGAATTTCAGTGCTAGGGAAGTAGAGACAGGAAGATCCCTGGGGCTGGCCACCATGTTGAACTAGAGTGTTCTGGGTAATGGGAGAGACTTGTCTCAACATTAAGTGGAGATCAATTGAGGAAGACATGTAAGGTTTTCCTCTGGCCTCCGTATGCTCCGTATGTGGTGTGTGGTCTGACACCACCACAACCACCACCATCACCCATCAAAAAAGGGAAGAGAAAATAAATAACCACCACATGAGCCGGTCATTCTATGCATGGGATTGCGTGGTGGTTTGAATATGCTTGGCCCATGGGAAGTGGCCCTATTGGAGGAGGTGTGGCGTCACTGTGGAGGTGGGGCTTTGAGGTCTCATATATATGTTCAAGTCTTGCCACTGTGATCTAGACTCTTTCCTCCTGGCTGCCTTCAGATCAAGATGTAGAGCTCTCAGCTCTTACAGCAGCATGTCTGCCTGCACACCGCCATGCTTCCCACCATGATGATGATGGACCGAACTGGAACTGTAAGCCAGCCCCAATTAAATGGTTCCCTTATGAGAATTGCCTTGGTCCTTTCACAGCAATGAAACCCTATCTAAGACAGATTGAAACCAAGCATTTGTGTAAGTGCATATTCCTGAGTGTTCATAACATCTTTATTCATCAGAGTCAAAAGATGGACAGGGTCTAGATGTCCAACAATAGGTGACTGGATAAACACATTGTGACCCACTGAGTGGAATATTACCTTCAGAAGAGATGGAATTACAATGATACATATTATCATGTTAACAAACCTTTAAAAAGATTAGCAAAAGATGCCTCTTTTGCTAATATATATATATATATATATATATATATATATATATATATATATTCAAGACTCTATATATAATATAGAGTCATTTTATTGGCTTTCCATTATTGTAACAAAATACAATTAATTTATTAGAAGGAAAGACTTATTTTAGTTTATGGTCTTGGGAGGCTTCTGTCTATAATCTCTTGGCTTTATAGCTTGGGCTTGGGATTCAGTACATCATGGCCAGAGTCTCCATGATTTCCAGGAGGCAAAGGGAGACAGAAACAGGCCTGGATACCAATAAGGGCACATTCCCAGTGATCTAACCTTTTACTTCCTTCACTTTTTTTTTAAATGGGAGAGGTAGACACTTTTTAAGAAAAATATTGATTTATTTTATTTATATAAATACACTGTAGCTGTCTTCAGACACACCAGAAAAAGGCATCAGATCTCATCACAGATGGTTGTGAGCCACCATGTGGTTGCTGGGAATTGAACTCAGGACCTCTGGAAGAGCAGTCAGTGCTCTTAGCTGAACTACCTCTCCAGCCTGCTTCCTTTACCTTTTAAAGCAATGATTCTCAACCTGTAGGTGGTGACTCCCACAGGGCTCCCATATCAGATATCCTGCATATCAGATATTTACGTTATAATTTATAACAGTAGCAACATTACACATATAAAGTACCAAAGTAACAACGTTATGGTTAGGGTCACCACAGCATGAGGAACTGCGTTAAAGGGTCGCAGTATTAGGAGGGCGAAGAAACTCTCTTAGAGAAACCAACAAGGGCTGAAGAGATGGCCAAGGAGTTAATTAAGCACATTTGTCTCCTCCAGAGGACCAAAGTTGGTTTGTCAGCTCCTACATCACCAGGCAGCTCATAGCAGTCCGGGGGATTCAATGCTTCTGCCCTCTGAGGCCACCCATACAATGCAGTCTTGAGAGCACATGCTCACAGGAACACGTTACGTGCACGCGCATACACGCACACACGCACGCACACGCAAACACACAAAGCTGTTGGGGGGAGGACACAGTCTGAATAGCTAGGTTGCCTATCAGTTGAGCGGGAAGGTCTAAGGCATGCAGCTTTCCCAATCATCCAGTCGGGGCAGCTTTTCAGAGATTTTTGCATCACCCTGCTCCTGCAAGAAACCTCAGTAAACTCACTGCTTCACCATTTAGACTTGAGTGAAATCATTCCTTTGTTTGCTTCTCTGTCCTTCCTTTTCTAACTGAGCTATATCCCCAATCTCCTACTCAATAAGCTTTACTACCTAACCCTTATCTAGACTCTACCTGCCTACTCATAACTCACTACCCCGAGAGGCTTTTCCTTGTCACGTCAAGAAGACTGTTCTAGGGGCTTGTGAATGTGGCTCAGTAGGTAGAAGAACATTAGCTTAGCATGTAGAGAGCTCTGGGTCCCATCCCAGCTCTGCACAGACGGGACTCGGTGGCACACACCTGTCATGCCAGCACTTCTGAGGTGGAGGCAGGAGGATCAGGAGTCCAGGGTCAGTCTTGGCTACAAATTAATTCAGTTGGAGTCCAGCCTGGACTACACAAGATCAACAAGCACTCAAAATACTTGTGCCTTCCCTCCTCCAAACAAAACAAACAAAGCACTGCTGGTTAAAGTGAATCCTCTCGTGCCATGTCCAGGTAGATATGGATCAAACGCCTTTAAGCGATCAACTTTTGTCCTTTCTGGAAGGAAGAGTGGAGAACTTTGAATATTTTGTAGTTGTATTTACACACACACACACACACACACACACACACCCCACACACCGTAACTGTGGAGGTCAGAGGACAGCTTGCCCAGAGTCAGTTCTTACTTTCGACTATGCCAGTCCCAAGGATGGTACTCCTGTCTTTAGGCTTGACCTACTTGCCTTGCGCCTCTACCCATTGTGCCATCCTGCTGGCCGGGAGCTCCCTATGTAGATCTGGCTAGCCTCAAACTCACTGAGGACCTCTGCCCCCCCGAATGCTGGGATTAAAGGCACTTGTCCCCTGCCAGGCTCATTTTTCTTCTAAAAGGTGCCTTGTAGTCTGGTGATATCTGATGATGTCTTGGAGCCTTGTGGTTTTTTTTTTTTTTCCTGTGGGCACTGAATTAATTTTTGAAACACTTTACTTGTGGGGTCGCCTAAGCAGCCATGGAGCGGATTGCAACAGGCTTAGAAGGACATTCTGGGTGCCAGTGGGCAGGGAGGTCAGACGTGGTAGCAATACATTTGCAAACTGGGTTCAGGTTATCACGCCTACAAGGCACGGTACTCGGACAAAGGGCGGGCAGCTGCGCCTGCGCGGACTTCGGACCTTTCCGAAGGAGTTTGACCCCGCCCTGGGTGACGTCATGATCGAGTTGCCATGGCTCTGCTGAACGGTCTGGCTTCCGCGCTGGAGTCCTACAGGGGCCGGGACCGCCTGGTGAGAGGAAGTCTGGGGCCTTGGCGGGACCGGAGTGACCTGGAGTGTGGTCAGGACTCTGAAATGAGGAAAACAGGCCAGAGAGGGGGTCCTAAAGGGACCGGTATCGGCAGGCTGGTGTCTTACATGACAACTTCCTACCTCAGCCTCCTGAATTGCTGGGATTACAGGTGTGTGCCATCACACACAGCTTGAAACTAATAATTTCTGACAAGCAAATGAAATAAAAGATCTGGGACTGTAGCCCACTGCTTTCCTAGCATAGACGAAACCTTAAGGTCCGTCCTCAGCACCATGTAAACGAGATATGTTGACACAAGCCTGTGATCTCGGCAGTCATAATGGAAAGCTCAGTAGTTCAAGGCCAGATTGGGTTACACGATACCCTGTCTCAAAAAAAAAAAACAAAAAAAAACAAAAAAAACAAAGATACAAGGATAGCGAGCCTGTTGAATTCCCTTGTTGTAAGTCTCTTATTGATTGGCCTCTTCTCTGAAGTCTTGCAAGCAAATTACTATTTTGCCTCCTAGACTGCTCTTTCAGTCCTGCTAAAGGCATGGCTAGGCCAGGAAGAGCCTTGTGCCCCTGCCTGTGGACAAAGGAGAGCCCAGGAGGTGGGAAGTATTTTTGTTTTCTTTGAACTTGTCGTTTCAACCGTGGTGAGCAAGCTAGCACTCTAATGGGACTCTATGTGGCAGCTCTTTTTCCCCCTCCCCTCCCCTCCCCCCCTCTTCCCCCTCCCTTCTTCTTTCTTTGTTGAAGCAGGGCCTTGTTATGCCGTCCAGGTTGCCTATAACTTACCACTTAGCTCAGGCTGACCTTGAACTTTCTTGTCCTTCTGCCTCAGCTCCCCCTAATAATGGCTGAGATGACAGGATGTTGGCTCAATTGGTAGGGTGCTTGTATAGCATGTAGGAGGACTTAGTTTCAGTCCCCGGCACCCCAGATGTTTGTACACCTCTCATTCCGGAGTTTGGGAGGTGGAAGCAGGACCATCAGGAATTCTAATCATGACCTCAGTGTCTGGTTAGACTGGGCTACATGAGACCTCGTCTCAAATTAACAAATTACAATAAAGTTACATCTTTTTTAAAAAAGGAAGAAAGAAAGAAGCTTTCAGTTTTAGCCAAGTTTAGTGCTTCGAGCTTGTTATTACAGACAGCCCTGTGGATGCTGAGGCAGGGGAATGACAGTGACTTGCTGGGCTATGTGGTAAGTGAGGTGAAAGTGAGACCCAGCCTCAGCAACCAAAAGAAAGAAACAAAGCATAAAAACCTTTCAGATTGGGTCTCAGTAGCCCAGGCTGGCCTTGAACTTGGGGGTGATCCTCCCACCTCAGAGTCTCGAGTACAGAGAAGTATAGGCCTGAGCTACCATGTCCAGCAACGCTTTCAACCCTTTTCAGGTTCCATCCTAAAGGGCCCATGGCTGGGTGTGTGTGGTGGGGATTGCAGCTCAGCCATGATTGGGACCGTGGTAACTGCTTCTGGTCTCCCACAGATCCGGACACTGGGGTATTGCTGCCAGCTCATCGGTGGGGTCCTAGTGGAACAATGTCCCACCAGGTCCGAAGTGGGAAGGCGCTTGCTGGTGGTGTCAGCCCAGCTCAGTCATTGCAGGACTGTCTTGCGACTCTTTGATGACCTGGCCATGTTTGTCTACACTAAGCAGTATGGCCTAGGGAAAGAGGTAACAGGGTTAATGGGGCTGTAGGGACTAGAATTTCCCAAGGAACAAGAGCAATGGCTTCTGTAATGTTCTAAGGGCTTGCTGCAAAGTGCTCCCTACTGGGTGCTTATTATTATTATTATTATTATTATTATTATTATTATTATTTTTATGGCAGTATTGGCCACAGAACTGGAGCCTTGTACATGTTACTTAAGCACTTTACTGTTAAGCCACATACCCTGCCCTTGGGTGGGGGATTATAGGCAGGGGCTCTGTTGCTAAGCCACACTCCCAACCTCAGTAGGTAGGTAAAAATGCTTACTGTACAAAATTGATCACCAGAGTTTAGGTGGACAGAAAAAACACTCCTGAAAGTTATCTTTTGAACCCTCACACATGTGTGTGCAAGCATGTGTGCACATGAGCACACACACACTTCAAAAGTCCCCAAACCAGGGGTGGTGGCCTACATTTGTAATCCTAGCACTTGAGAAATAGAGGCAAGTATATCTGGAGATCTGGGCTGGGGAGATAGTTCAGTCTGTGAAATAACTGTAATCCTGAGAACCTGAGTGTGATTCCCAAAACCCATGTAAAATAAGCTCTTGTGCTTGTAATCCCATTCTGGAGAGGCGTAGATGGGAGAAGCCTTGAGGGATAACATTGCCCAGACAGCCTAGCCTATTTAGTGAGCTTCAGGACTGTGTGAGCGAGAGTAAAAAAAAAAAAAACCCAAAAACAGTGAAGGCTGTGCAGATGGCTCGGTGGATAAAGTGCTTGATGCACAAGTATGTGGACCTGAGTTCAAATCTCCAGGATGCACATAAATCTCAGTGAGGTAATGTCTCTGACTCTCACATTTCTACTGGTAGGTGAGATGTGGAGACAGGAGAATCCCCAGAAGCATGAAGAACAGCTAGCTTGGTGAGAGGAATGGGGAGAAATACTCTGCCCTAATCAAAATAGAAGTCAAAGGCTGACACTGGGGTTGTCTGCCAGCCACCACACATGCTGCGGACACATGCACCTATACTCTCATACAAGAGTGCACATGCACTCTCCACACTGACACCCCTCCGTTATAGGACTCACAACGATCTATAACTCCATCGCTAGAGAACCTCAAATCCATTTCTGGCCTCCAAAAGCATAACACACACACACACACACACACACACACACACACACTGTAGAATTCAAGAGCATCCTTAGCTATAGAGTGAGTTTGAGGCCAGCCCCGGATATATGAGACCCTGTCTTTAAAACAAAATCCCTGGGGCCAGACAGATGGCTCAGTGGTTAAGAGTGCTTGTTGCTTAATCATGAGGATCTAGAATATGGCTCCCAGCACCCATTTACGGCAGCTCACAAATGCCTCTACCTCCAGCTTCAAGGGATCCCATGCCCTCTTCTGGCCCTGGAAGGTACTGCATACATACGGGCGTGTTTTATATGTGTGCCACGGGCACAAATAAGTAAACAAAAATTAGGTAACAGCAACAACAAACTTTGGTGTCTACCCCAGTCCTCCTGCAATGTTTGTGGCTTGGGGTTTTGACAGCTCTTGAGGGGATTCCATGGCTTGAGCTGAGAGCCAGTGAGCTGTCCAGTGAGCATGAGCAGAGGGAGCCAGGCCTAGCTCTTTTCTTGCATAGCTTAGCAGTAGGTTGTACTGTCCAGGCACCAGGGCACAGACTGTGGGGAAGTCTTTCGGGGCCAGAATGGCACCACCCTAAATGGTCTGACTTGCAGGCCCATCCCCACCTCTTGGTTTCATAGGAGGAGGACATCTTCATCCGATGGTTGTCTGTCCTGAGTAACATGGCTGACCAACTGTACTATCCATGTGAGCATGTCGCCTGGGCTGCTGATGCCAAGGTCCTCCAGGTGGACTCTGCTCGGTGGTGGACACTGAGCACAGCCCTCTGGACTCTCTCTCTACTCCTTGGAGTTGTCAAGTAAGTGACATCTGCCGGAGGGGCCACCTGAGGTCCCCAAGTGGTGTTACCTCAGCAGAGGCCCAAAAGTTGGCAAGTCTTCACATATTGGAATTTCCTTCCATATATTTGCTATTTTTAACTTTGTGTCCGAATGTTTTGCCTGTATGTGTGTCTGTGCACCCTGTGTGTGCAGTCCCCCACAAGAAGGCAGAAGAGGATGTCGTATCCCTGGAATTGGAGTTACAGACAGTTGTGAGCTGCTCTGTGGGTGCTGGGAACCGAACCCAGGTCCTCTGTAAGAACAGCCAGTGCTCTCAGCTGCTGAGCTGTCTCCGCAGCTCCTCCCCTGCTGTTTGACCCTCTGTTTGTTTCTGGTAAGGTAACTGCTGTAAAAGTTGAATACAAATGGGGTCATTTAAACAGCACATCAGTACTGGAGATCAGAAGCTTGAAATTAAATTAGTTCCACAGGGTAAAGTTCAGGTGGGGCCAGGCCAGGCCCTTCTGCAGGCTCCACAATGAATCTACGTGTATCTTTGTCTAGCCAGCCCTCATCCCTTTGGTTGTGGCTCCCTCCTCCTTCAAAGCTGGCACCTCAGAGTCTTAAGAGTGTGTCTCTGCTTCTGATCCCCCCCCCCCCTCAGTCGCCACTCTCTCTTAATGGATGCGTTTATTTTTGAAAGATTTTAAAGGAAGATTTGATTTCATATTATGTTGATGGTTTAGTGCATATGAGCGCATGTGCCTCTCCCAGAAGAGGACGTTGGAGTCTGTGGGACTGGTTACCTGCAGCGTCGAGCTGCCCATCATGAATGCTGGGAACCGAATACACCCTCTGCTCCTGGCCATTGAGTCCTTTCTCCAGTCCCATCAAACATGAGTTTATAGATTATCTGTGTTTTCGTGTGAATGCAGTGGTGGTGGTGGTGTGTGCGTGCGCCTGTGGGGGCAGGGATGTGTGTGTGCACCAGCGTGCCTGTGGGGGCGGGGCAGAGGAGGACATGGTAACTCTTGTCACTCTTTGCATTTTCCATTGAGAGCATGTCTTGGCCTGAACCCAGACTTTGTGTTTTTGGCTAGTTTGGTAGCCAGCAAGCTTCAGTGGCCCTCCTGTCCCTGCTCCTCAACCCTCAGCCCTTGGATTACTGGAGTGTACAAAACCATGCCCAGCTTGTCATGTGGGTGTTGGGGTCAGAACTAAAGACCTAATGATTATAAGCAATGCTCTTAACCATGGAGCTATCTCCCTCGATTCCCATTGCTTTGCTTTCTTTCTTCTTTTCCTCTTCCTCCTCTTTTTTTTTTTAAGATTTATTTCATGTATGTGAGTACACTGTAGCTGTCTTCAGACACACAAGAAGAGGGCGTCAGATCCCATTACAGATGGTTGTGAGCCACCATGTGGTTGCTGGGAATTGAACTCAGGACCTCTGGAAGAGTAGTCAGTGCTCTTAACCGCTGAGCCATCTCTCCAGCCCCACCCCACCCCACCCCCAAATTGCTTTTCTTATGCCTGTATGTACGTGAGGGCATGTGTGACCATATTCAGGCCAGAGGTCAACCTGAGATGGCATTCCTCAGTCATTGTTCTCTAAGTTTATTTTTTTTATTGATTAAAAATGTCTTACAAACATTTGTGTGTGGGGCATGTGTGCACCGTAGTGCACAAATGGGGTTCAGAGGTCAACTTTCAGGAGTCGGTCCTTTCCCTGAACCATTTGGGTTCTGGGATTGGAACTCAGATCCTTAGGATTTGTGGCAAGCACCCTTGCCTGCTGAGTCATCTTTCTGGCCCTCCACCTTTTCTTTTTTTCTTTTCTTACTGGTCTGGGCCCTACCACCAACTTAGCTAAGTTGGTTGACCGGTGAGCACCACCAGGTACCCTAAGTATTGATTTTCTTTCAAGGGTTATATCCCCAGTCTTTATTTTTTTTCTTTTTACTGTTTTAAAAAAACATTTATTTATTTTTGTGTGTGCCCACATGTGCCATAAATAGTGCGTGTGTGGAGGTCAGACAATTTGTGGGAGCTGGTTCTCCCCTTTCAACATGGGGATCTTCTGAGCCACCTTGCCAGCTCCTCCTTTTACCTATTATTTTGAGCTGGAACTTCATTAAGTATCCCAGGCAGGCCTTGAACTTAGGTCCTCCTGCTTCAGCCTCCCAATAGGATGGGACAACAGGCCTGTGCCACCATGCCTGGCTCTGCCAATTCATTTCCAGCCTTTGGATGCATGCTTCTCTGACATGCTTAGACAATATCCCGATGTCCTGTCATGAGTATGGTTTTCTTGTTGGTCACAGCTGACCTCCAAGGTCCCCTTAAGCTTGCTGCCTACATCCCCATACACACTACTGACTGTCTCTCAGCACTCAGAGACTCTAGAGTGGATATTTGGGCTGGGCTTTTAATGTACCCTGGGCCATTGCTTACGGCCTCCTGTCTATCCCTGGGCAGGTCCACACCAACCAGCGCTGGCGGGATCTAGATTAAGTGATGGGTCTCCCTTGGGCTAGGAATGTGGTTCAGCATGAGGCCCTGGTTCCCATCCTCAGAAACTGCATTAACTAAAGTGGTGGTACATGCCTGTCACCCCAGATCTCAGAACAGAGGGTCAGGAAGAGGCAAGGGCAGTAAGGGCAGGGACTCAAGGCAGGGAACCGTGGAGAAACACTGCCTGCTGGCTCACTTACCGGTGCCATCACCTGCAGAGTTTGGATCTGGAACCCTGACCAGGGAGGGGAAGAGAATGAGGAAAGGATTGTTACATCAAGTGACAGAGACTTGGGTACATGTACAGAGAAGTGGGCACTTTGGTCTATACAGTGAGTTCTCAGGAAGCCAGGGTTACACAGTGAGATCCTGACTCAAAAACAAAACCATCCAACCAGCCATTACCTCTACCAAAAAGGAAAACAAAGCTGAGGTCAGGCAGGGTGTGTGCACTCGAATGGAGTGGCATCTGCCGCTGCTGTACAGTATGTGCAGTACAGGGGGGAGTGTGTGTGTGTGTGTGTGTGTGTGTGTGTGTGGTCAGCTAGTCTTAGGAGGAAGTATCTGTAGGCAGGGTCCTCAGACTGAATATCTGGGAGGAGGAAGCTGCAGTGGTTAGTTTTTGTACTCACACTGGTCAGTCAATTGTGCTCAGACCTCCTAGGAAACCTTTGCAATCTCTCTTGAGTCTCACCCTCTTGGGTAGCTTTGCCACTCCCATGAGGCTAAGGCATTGGAGTCCTTGACATGGCCATACCCCTGCCAACCATACGTATTTACTCAGGACTCCCCTCATTCAGGACTTTCTGCTCTCTAGTAAATAATATGAACCCCACGCCTCATATGCCCACAGGCTAATCTGATCCCTAATCAAGGCCTTCCTCTCAGATGATTCTAGGCTGAGTCATTTTGACAAGTAAAGCTAACTAGGACAGAACCCCAGCCTTTGCACCACAAAGCGACAAGTCTCTCTTCCAAGGCATCTTCCAAGGCACAGCTAGTCACTATGCAGGAGGCTGCAAGCAGGTCCACGGCTGGCCACATATGGACGGTGGCCAATCTCAAGAGTTCTCTGGATTGAAGGCAGTAGAGACTCTTGCTGCCTTAGCTGCTGTGGGGAGCTGACCCCGCCCCTCCCAGCTTGCCATGCTGCTCTGACAGAGCATCCCTATGTCTCCTGTGTTGCAGGGCCCTGTGGACATTGTTGAAGCTAAGACAGAAACTGCGGAGCCCCACAGGCACCTTTGCAAGGTACCTTGTCCTAACCTTTCCTACGAGGTGTATAGAGTGGTCACCTCTCTGATCCATGCCCCTGCTGAGCCTTTCAGGGCTGATGTAGGAACTTTTCCCCTGGAGAGTTGTAAAGAGATGTCTGCCATGCCTCATAGGGCACCGATGACAAACTAAAGTATGGTTTAATCAAATTCCGACTTGTAGAACCGAACAGAGCCCGAGTGCCAGTGACCTCCACACAGCTGTTATCATTGGAAAGTCTCACTCCTGCATGGGTGACAACTTCCTCATAGCTTCCTAGCAGCCCCTTGCAACCAGGGTAGAATTGCCTATAGCAGGGCTGGGAGGTCAGGAGGAGGCAGCTAAAATGTCTGATGAAGATCCAGTGGCCTTCCTCACCTCTTCATATATGAGGGAAAGTAAGCAGTGAACAGCTCTGATGGCTGTTAGGCTCAGGGATAGATCACTACTTGAGAGCATGTGTGTGTGCTATGCATGTGGTGTCTCTATGTGATGTGTGTAAGTGTGTGTGTTCTCAGAGCATTGCTTTAGCCTCTGGGTGGGAAGTCCTGCTTTTCCCTCATAGGGAAAAAGGTTTGTTAGAATGGGCACTACAGGCTGAGCCTTCATGGCTGAATCTCATAGCAGGGTGGGTGAGGTGAAGTTGAGACAACAGTCACACTTCCTCTGCTCCATGCCTGAGGATTCTGAGGTGTGGAATTGAGGCTGTGGACCATCCAGTGCTTGCTTTTTTTTCTGGGGGATATGGAAAGGGCAGGCAATGAGTGGCTCTCTCCTCTTTCTCTCCCACAGCCAGCTGCCCAGGAGCAAGCGGAGGACCATGGAGGCAAGGATATGCTCAGAGGTCTTAACTCTACTCAGCAACCTGGCTGATCTGGCAAATGCTGTGCACTGGTTGCCCCGAGGTGTCCTGTGGGCTGGCCACTTCCCTCCTTGGCTGGTGGGCCTCATGGGTACCATCTCCTCCATCCTCAGCATGTATCAAGCTGCCAGGGCTGGCAGGCAAGCTGAGGTAGACAGCCCCTGACGAGGCCCTAGAGTGGCAGGTGGAGAACACTGTGGTGCTCAACAGGACTCAGATTCCCAGAGTGGGAACCACTGGCCAGGAGTGCACCCATAGTTGTGTACCCCAGTGCTGGCTCCTGGGTGGGGTGGGAAAGGGTCTGAAATGAGATCTTCTCAGGCCCTAGCTAGGGTTTCAGGGGAAGCTGCTCCTTTAGGGAGAGGGGGGAACATGAGAACCTCAGGACTCCCAGAGCCAAGGCCAGGTTTGCTAAGTCCCAGGAGGACACTGCTAGAGCCTCCCACCCGCTGGCTTGCCTAAAGGTGAGTGGGAGAGACAGGTTGTGCCTCAGGTCAGGCTTCAGCAAAGCTGGAATATAGGAATGTCTATTAAATTTCTTGGTATGGTGCCAGTGTGTATATGAGGTGATTAGAGCAGCCCTGCTCTGGCCTTCCCTCCTCTGGGCCTGAGTCACATGGTTTCTCTCACAGGTGCACTGTACTGAGCTGTACTGATCAGGAAACCACTCATCTCTGTTCCACCCCTGAACAGTATCCAACCCTGGCCTCTCAGTATCTGAGTGACCTCCGCCCAGAGGGAAACTGTAGGCTCTTGCCTCCAGGAAGGCCACACCTAAACGAGGGACCTCAAGGGTCACAGAGTCCCCATTTAAGCTGGGGTCAGGCCATTGCTGTTGGCCTCTCTGAAGACATGTAGATAGATTTGTGTCCTATATCAAAAGAGACCATGTTAGGTTGGGCCTGTTCTTCTTTTTAAACAATTATAGTGTTTATTACATTTCTGTCTGTGTGTCACAGCTCCCACCATCCATGTCCTGGGGACTGAGCTCAGTTTGCTAGGCTTGGCTGTGGGCAACTGTACACTCATGGGGCCATTTCACCCGTTTACATGTACGGTTTTGATCTGAAAGCCAAGACTCTGGGCCCAGCCTAGGAGACAGTGGCCTTTGAACTTTACATGATACCTACCTTTGTGTTTGCGTTTTGAGACAGTCCTGCATAGGCAAGGCTGCTTCCCAGGTACAGACAGTTCTTTTCCTTTCTCCCCCTTCCCTACCTACCAATTTTTGGTACTAGGGGTGGATGACTCGTGTGTTCTACTGTCAAGATACAATTCCCTCTAACCCCTCCTCCCCTTTTGGTGTTGGCCAAAGTCCAAGAAACTTTTTTTTAAAAATAAGACAGGTTGTGAACCACTGGGATGCGGGGACCACTTGGGGTAGAGGGCCCCAACAAAGCTCTCCACCCTTTTGCTTGTGGGCACCTGTGAGGGCTTATGGGTAGGCCAGGATCAGCTCCTATCTCTGGTGGTCCCACCTGCTCTAACTCTCAAGGCCATCACAGGTAGTCCACCAGGCTCTCAGAGCAGTGCCTTACCTAGTCAGGGTGCCAGGAAGACAGAGGCTGAGCTTGAGGTCCAAGCCTTGCATGGGAAGACATTTGACATTAACCATGTACGGTGCAGACATGGAACAAAAGGACAGGCACTTCCAGAAAAGGCAGCTTACTTGAGCTGTCCAGTGGATCTGGATGGGGATGGAACTAAGATCTCACATGTATTAGGCAAGCCCTCCATCGGTGAGCTCCAGTCCAATCTGTGTTTGAGACAACGCCTTATTTGGTCAGGCTGCCTTGAATTTACTATGTAGTCAAGGATGCTTGAAACTTTTTTTTTTGAGACAAGGTCTCTCACTATGTAGCCTTGGCTGGGCCTCAAACCCATAGAGGTCTGCCTCCTGAGAGGTGGCATTAAAGGTGTGTGCCACCATACCCAAGTAAGCTTTTATTTTTTCAGAAAAAGACTTACTTGTGTACGTACCACATACATGCCTGGTGCCTATGGAGGGAGGTTGGGTCCCCTAGAACTGGAGTTAACACATGATTTGGAGCCACCCTGGGAAACAAATCCAGACCCTGTCTAGGAGCACCCAGTGCTCTTAAACACGGAACCGCAGATGCATGCTGCTCAATCTGGCCTTTTAACCTGGCTTAGGCCCTCACACTTGCATGGTAAGCACTTTACCCCCTGAGCCATCTCCCCAGCCCCTCCACCTCACGCGTGCTAAGATTGCAATTGTATGCCACCATGCCAAACGGGAAACAGAATGGGGGCTTCCTGTATGCCTGGCCCACACTCTTCTAACTGCACCACACCCCTGGGTCTCCTCCGCACTGGCTCACCTTCTACATCCATGCTCCTTCTCAACAGAACCTTGGCAGGGGACAGCTCCACGCTATGCATTCCCAACCCCAAAGACGGTCTGCTTCAGGCTGGGATCCTTTGGATGATTTTTATTGCTAGAATCTGGTCATAAGTTCTTGGGTAGTTCCAGAATACACCCTGTTGCCAGGATACTCTGTTATCACTGTGAAAATCACGGGTAGTCGAAGATCGAGGTCACGATTGATAAGGGATGCCACTCAACCTCGGAGATTGAATGCTGCCGGCTCACCGTCTTCACAAATGAGATCTGCCAGGAAGGAGCCCATGGCTGCTGGTGACACTGTCCTACTGTGAACAGCACACAGCTAAGAATCACCTGGCGGGGATACATTGAATCCTCTTACCGGGGTCAAGTGGAAACGAAACATTTGAACTTCTAAATCCAAAAAAAGTCATGGCGTCTGATGGTGAGCCCACCTAGCTCTGGTTGGGTACTGGAATGTTCTCTTCAGAGTGGGAACTTAAAAGTCAGCTTTTCCTAAAGTGCACGGATACATCTCAGTACAAAAACACAAAACACTGATTAGCAACATGGCACAACGAGGTCTGGTAGATATAGATACACTCTGGACACAAGACAGAGACAGGAAAGAACCAGAATAAGAGCTGTTCAGGGGCTGGGTCCACAAGCCTAGGGATGAGGATAGGAGTTGGGGGGGGGGATACCACTCCTGGCACTCTGAAGTCATTAGAGACCACCACTTTCAGCACCCTGTTGTCTACCAGCTGTTGGACTTTTGGTAACCACACCCACAGTCACTCATGAGTGCTTAAGTCTTGGCTCTTGAGGGCTCTGTTGCTCATGCCAGCATCCTCTGATGCTTCCCTGAATTGGCTTTTGTCTGAATTAGGTATCACAGGGCAGGGCTTTTGGTAGTGGTTCCTTAGGATGCTGGGCTCTGGAGACTGACTTGTCCTTTCTGGGACCAAGAACCACCAGTGTAGGACTTGGTCCTGCCTGTTGGTGCTTCAGGGCAGGGTGCAGCAGGGAAACCTGGGTAAGGGATGATTCTGGTAGGACCTGGAACTCAGACCTGCCCAGTTCTGGGAACAAGACCAGACCAGACCAGCTGCTGTCCCGACTCCTGCACAGGCTGAGGTGGTACCAAGATGGCCATCTGTGGCTACTCACTGGCAATGTCACTAGGCCATTCATTCTCCCACATGTCCCTGAATGTGTTAGCTCTGCTTTTCTGGCAGGACACTGAAGGGACCAGGGAAAACCTCATTTTACAGTGATCAAACACTGTATGGGATATGCGCTGTCCTGCTGAACCTGGGGTTCTACATCTTAGGTAAGGTGGATGGGAGGACATGGCAGGCTTGAGAAGCATTGCAGGCCTACTACTACAAGGAGTGACGGTTGGTAACCCCTCTTCAGATTGATTTCTGAACCACAGATCCAGTCCACTGCTCCATGGGGTTGCCCAGGGCTGCCTAAGCCTCTCCAACCCCATAATCCTCTCTAGGTGCCCAATTCACTGGTCAAAGCTGTGGCCAGTGCCGGTTGCTGCTTTGGAAGTGGAGATTCGCTGGACTCCAGGTGATTCAAGTGCCTTCTGGTGCACAATGACTCAGTTCAATCTAGAGATTCCTGGAGGTTATGGAGTCTGCCCCTGGAGCCGTGTCTTCTCAGACCTGCCTGCTCTGGCTCCCCAAGCTTTGTACTTTGTACCTCTGGTTTAAAATAGCTCTGTGATTTAGCTGGGGTTCCACCTTCAACTTAAAAGAACTTTGGGTGTGTGTGTGTGTGTGTGTATATATATATATATATATATATATTGCATGTATGTATGTTCAAGGGGCTACCCATGTTTTAACACTAAATCTATAGAGAGCTGTGAGACCCAAGACACCAACTGGGCAATCTCAGGTGAGCGAGTGCCTGGCTGTGCTTGTGCAGGGGAAGGGGATGGCCAGACAGAACAGTCACCCATAGGATTCCCAGAGACATAAAGGGTTATCAGGACAGAAAGGGGTCTGCTCTTGGGGGCCATGGCCCCTCAGAAGAAGATGACATCTTCCTTGCCAACTTCATCTGTGGTGGTGGGCGGGGTGGTTGGCATCGAGAGAGCTGGGGAGGCAGGTGGCAGTGACGTGCCTCCGAACTTGAAGGCCTCAGGGGGTGTGGCAGCTGGGGCTGGGCTTGGGGCAGGGAAGCCAGGTTCTGGAAGAGAGGGGGGGGGGGGTTGGTTACGGGGGTGTTAGAAGCCACCACAAACAGTGGGCAGCCCTAATGGCCAGTGGCTGGGCTCACCTGGGGCAGGTGCAGATCCATGGGTGGCAGGCAGGACGGGACTCAGCGAGTGGCGGTTTCGTGAGGCAGTCTCATCCTTGCCTATGAACTTGCTGAGGTGCAGCTGCTGCTTCAGGTCAAAGGATGCTGGAAGAGGGAAGGGCTTGAACCTGACTCTATGCCATCTGATGGGGGTGGGTCTCCCCTGCTGGTGCTTCCCGCATGGACAGCCAGATAAGTACTTTGGAAGGTGGCATGGAGTCCCTCAAGAGTTGGCATGAGAGAAGCGTGTGGCTTCCAAGCAGACACCCTTTCCCACGATCATTAGGACATGGATTCTGCTTACAGAGAAGGTCCCACAATACCTTCTGTGTCAACAGGGTATAGGGAATCTCTATGGAGAGGGGACACAGATGCTGGGTACAGCCCCTAGTGCCCGTCCTGTGCCCAAGCTGGGAGGTGCTAAGTAAATGAGCCATGATGGTTAGTTTTGTCAACAACGCAACCTGGGACAAAGGTTTTAGTGAAGGATTGTCTACATCAGGCTGACCAGTGGGTAAGTCTGTGGAGGTCTGTCTTATTTGCCTTAATCAGCCTGGGACTCCACCGTTTCTTAGGTTTGGGCAAGAGTGGAGACAGCTGGCTGGACACTTAAGCATATATGCACTCATGTCTCTCTGCTCCTGACTGGCTATGACTGGCTGCCTCAAGCTCTCGCTGCGGTGACTCCTCACAATGATGGATGCAAGCCTGGAACTATGAGCCAGGGCATTTTTATCACCACATAAATGCAACTGAAAAAGCGAATCTCTCTGCCTTGTCCATGCTGGTGCTTGGTTATCTGCCTCCCTGTCTGAGGTCTGCATTTCAGTTCTGCTGCTGGGACAGAGATCCACTGGGAGAAGCAAGCGTGCTGCTTCTCTGAATGGTGTAGGGGGTCCTTGAGCTTTGGGGGTGGGGTGCAGCTCACCTGAGCTTTCCCAACGCTGGGAACCCCTGCTTTTGCTGCCCTTGTCCTTGCCACCCTTGGTGGAGGCGGCCAGCTTGGTGGGGATCTGCTGCTGCACGGCTGTCTGCCTCTGAATCTGATTGGTGGCACTGAGCAGCTGGATGGGCACATCACTCTTGGCTGGCCGGCTCTCGGCAGGGGCACTGTCCCAGCGGGCCACCTCAGGTCGCTCTACGTACTCAGGTCCTGTGCCATGTAGCAGCATGCTCCCTTGGGTTCCTGGTGCTTTGGCTGGGGCCAAGTGTCCCTCCAGCCCATCCCCATTGAAGCTGGGAGGGTGGCTTGCAGGTTGGGCCTAGAAGTAATAGAAGACACATCCTACTGCTGCTAAGCCTGCTGGTGGCTATTAACCCACACCAGGCTTCCTAGCTTTTTGGTGGCTTTGGCCTGGGGAGGACCAAACATGGCTGTTAAATAATCAGAGATGAATGGGTGTTGCCTACCCAGCTCTGGGTCCAGTTTGCAGCTGGGAAGGTCTATTCTGTACTCCATCGAGCACTGCTTCTATCTAAAGTTGCATCTGGTGATTGACAGTTCTTGGAGCATATCAGTATGCGTATATCCATGGTCACACTGAGCCATATACATGTGCTCGCTCGCTCTCTCCCCCCCTCCTCTCAAATACGGCCACACAATGTATATTTGGACTACTCACAAACTTTTTTCTTTGAGACAAGGTCTCTCTGTGTAGCCTTGGCTGTCCTGGAACTCTATGTAGACTAGGTTGGCCTAAAACTCACAGAGATCCATTTCTGCGTTCTGAGTGCTGGGATTAAAGGCATATGACATTAGGCCTGGCTCCCCTATGCCCTAGGGTCTCACAGCCCAAATGGTCTTGAACTTGCTATGTAGCCAAGGATGTTCTAATTCTCCTGCCTCTACCTCTTCAGTGCTAGGATCATATGCCTGTTCACCATATTTGATTTTTTTTTTTTTTTTAAATACAGTTGGGACTAGGGGCTTCATTGCACACTAGGCAAGCACAAAACCGAGCCACGTTTCCAGCTTTGAGGGTTTGGCCATACAGGCCCACTAACCTCTGCCAGCACTTCCGGGGGCAGTGTCCCCGGTACACTGCTCTGTTTCTTGAACCTGCGCAGCAGCTCCAGGCGCTCACGTTCACGGTCTACTGCTCGCTGAGCCTCGCGCAGACGCTCCAGATCATGCTGGTAGGCCTGGCGCTGTCGCTCCAGCTCTGTGCGCTCCTGGTCCAGCCGCTGGCGCAGCTGGCGCGCCTCACCCTCTCGCTCCTGCAGTCGAGCACCTGCCAGCTCCAGTTCCTGCTGCTGGCGTGCTCGCTCCCGCTCCCATCGCTGCTGCTCCTGGCGCAGCTGGCTTTGCAGCTTCTCTACACCGGCGCGCTCCTCACGCTGCTTCTCAAAGTTGCGTTGCCGTTCTTGCTCTAGCAGCAGGTTCCCACGTGTTGATTGCAGCCGGAACTGCTTCTCGCGCTCCTGGATGGCCATTCGTTGCATCTCCACATAGCTATCCTGTTGAGCGATGACTGCCTGGGGACAGGGACGGGGTGGGTCTGATGAGAGTCATGCACTTGGTTAGACCCAGCCAACCAGCAAAGGGCAGGAGCAGCCAGTCCCTCCCTGATGCTGCAGGTACCTGGAGACTAAGAAGCAACTGCGACAGTGTCTGGACCCGGTGGACCAGCTGCAGAGAGAAAGCCAAATTGGTCTACCTGATGATGATGGTACTTAAGGCATGAGGGCATGCTGTCCCTGTGGGAGATGGACCAGGGGCGGTACCTCTGATTCCAGGACAGTAGGCAGACATGAGCTACTCTCTATGCTAGGCATCTCCACCTATTAAGACAAGAATGATAGTATCAAATGAGATATAAACTACCACAGCTCACTATTGCAGGAGACAAGTCCTTGGTACAAGGAACAGAACTCAGTGCTGGGCTGTGACTGTGGGGTTCCAGAAGTCCTGCGGCTGTCTGATGTGTGCCTATCTGAGAGTCTGCAAAATGAAGGTGTGGGGAAGCCTGGGAGATGGGTGGGTGGCGGATGCCAGCTCTAGGGTAGGATGGGCTTGGACGTGAAGCTTGTGTGGCTACTCAGGTAATAAATACATACACGTCCAGTTCAAGTTTCAGACAGCTAGGGCAGGTAGCCTTAGCCTCTGGAAACCTCAGCAACAATGGATGTGTGGAATCAAAGGTGGAGGGAAGGGCCAGTCAGGAGCACTGGCAGATGCCACCACACACTCTGGATAACTTTGGGCCTGAGGAAATTGAGGCAACTATGTCCTCCCCTCTGCCTCCTTCCCAAGTCACTACCTGCCATTCCCAGGAGTCTGCAGGAGTAATTTTGAAGGCTATCTATCATGTTAGTACAGTCATGTCAACGTGGACTGTCGACCCATGCAATCAAAGCCACTTACAGCCTGTGGCGATTCCTCGAAGCAGCCACTGGGGGTGGTGTTGTCACAGGGCTTGGAGTCTGGGCTGCTAGTAGACCCTTGCCAGTCTTGGGGCCTGGGGTCACTGTTGTACACCTTCCTTTTAAAGCTGCCACCTGGAGACCCCAAACAGATCACAAGAGGATGCTATGAATCCCACAAGGCTTGGGGTCCCCCTCCTCTGAGCCCAGCTCATGTAATAAATGCAGGCTAGGGTATTCCTGGAGGCCTGCTACAGAGTCCTGGCTTTGTAGTACAGAGCCCACAATACCCAGAAGGCTGAGGAATGTTCTCAGTCAGGAATTATACCCCCAACTCTGGAGAGAGAGAACTCGGCTGTTACTGGCTAAGGCTCACAACTAAACTTTCAAGAAATTACACCATACAGTACACTGGATCTGTCCCTCATGAGCTTCCCAAGGCACAGCCTCAGAGGAAAGTGACATACTTACCCTTGCTGGGGCTGCCCACATTGTCATAGCCCCCGAAGGTCTCAGCCCTCCGAGGCAAGCCTGTAGAGACACCTCCCTCCTCCATTTGGCTACTGGTGCTGCCCAGGCTCCGGCAGATCAGGCTCTGGATGCCCTCAACTGTGAAGAGAGGTGGGGGACATGAGTCAGCAGGTGATGGGGTTACACTAGGGGTAGCAGGGCAGCCCAGACCTGAGCAAGGAGCAAGTGTGGCAGTGAGTACTGGGATGAAGGGTACACACCACTACCTCGGCTTAGGCAGTGCTGAAGATAGAACCCAGTGCTAGGCAAGCACTGTAACAACAGAGCCCCATCCTGAGTCATCATCCTAAGCATCTGAGGGAAAGGTCAAGGCAATCAGGCAGCCGTTGGGTTTGAAACAATTCATCTTGGAGGCAGGCTCCTTAAGATTCAGGAAGTTCTGAAGGAAAACTTGTTAAGACTCAGGAAGTCAACAATGTACAAATCTCAGGAAGTTCCTGAAACTTACTAAAGGTTATATACAGAAAGGACTGCTGGGGAGAAGAGATTCTCCAACCTGTTCAGCCAACCTCATCTGCAAGTTTTGAAGAGAGCTTCAGGGTCCCAGCTTTCATTAGTCATCACCTAGGTTGGGGTAGCTTTCAGTGATGCAGCTGCCTTTAAGCTGTAAGGAACCCCTCATTCCTGCTCCTTCCTGTAAGTGACCTGAACAAACTTACTGATTCACCAAGTTGGAGTAGTGTTACTGTTACTTGGGTCTGTCATCAGTTCCCTATCTGGGCCTAGGGATGTGATGTACCAGTTCTTACCTGGGTCTAGTAACAGACATATGTTAAATGAAGAGCCACACAAGAGGGCTGCCCGTGAGATTAAGAGTAGTCTATATACCCTTCAGTGGCCTGCTACTATTCAAAGTCTCTAGCCAGGGGAAGAGGGAGGGAGAATATTCCCAGTCCAAGTACTAGATTTTCCAGTGTTATTGGAGGCCAAGAACAATAGCCACAGGAGACGGAGGTGAAAGGGCAGTGCAGGTGTGGCTGGAGAGAGCAAGACTCCCATTGGGCCTTTGCTCATCTGTGCAAGCAAAGGGTTGAGTGGTCTGACTTGCTGATGGAAGAGAGCCATTAAGCACTGGCTGCCCACCCTGCGTGACAGCATGGGTCCCTGGTGGCTGCAATGGTCCTGCTAGGTGCTCCTATAGCAATAAAGCCTCCCCTTACCAGGTCTAGTTTGGAGGCTGGCAGAGGTGTCTCTGCATGGCCAGGCTAGAATGGTGGAGACAGCAGGTAATGTATATCCTGTGGTTTATACCATGGCTGTTAAGCCTGCAAGCCTGCCAGACCTAGAGGTAAGGTTCGGGCCCAAGGTTAGGGTGCATTCGGGACTCCAGAAGTCCCTCAAAGGAGCATACATATTTTCCTGAGGATATTACCAGGGACTGAACTCAGGCTGTCATATGTGGAGGTTAGTACCCTTACCTGCTGTCCATCTCTTAGGCTCAGCTTTATTCCTCCCCTCCCCCGCCCCCAAATACAAGTATCTAGTGCATATCAGACTAGCTTCAAACTGGTGGAGCTAAAGATGACCTTGAACTTCTTATCTCCCTGCTTCAGTCTCCCAAAGGAAGGGATTACAGGTGTGTACTACCACCCCTGGTTTACATGGTACAGAGGCTAGAACTCCGTTCACATATGCTAAGCAAGCACTCTACCAATAGAGCTAAACTCTAACCCGGAATCAACGGAATCAACTTTAGACCTTGTAGGGGAGCCTGGGGTGGGGGGTGGGGCAGGTAACAAGTTCACCCAGGGAAAGTCTGTTGAGAAAGTACTTAAAGGATTTGGGTAGAGCTTAGCTGCAGAGCCATTGCACATGCTGGATTCCATTCCTTGGATATTTTTTTTAAAAAAAAAAAAAAAAAAAGCAAAATGACGGTGGTCCTGGGTAAGCAACAGAATACTGGGCCTAGCTTTGGTCCCCTAGGTAGCCCACCCTGGAGTATCAAAACAGCTCATTGGGTGGCTGACTTACTCTCACTCATGGCGGATCTGAGAATCTGCTCCCCCCGTAGGGTCTCCGAGGGGTCTCCTGCTCCACGGAAGAGACCTCGGAACTGGGCTGACTCTTCCAGCCCGCTCAGCTGAGCCATCTCCAGGTAGATCTGCTGCTTCTCCAGAAGGCTCTGGGCAATCAGCTGGTCTTTCAGGCTCAGTCGCTCTACAGGAGAACCCAGAGGTGGTAGTCAGTTTTAGGGAGCTGCCCTTGGAGTCAGGCTGTGAGGGTGGGGCCCCCAGTTGGATCATGCCTTCAAAGGCCGACTCCCTAGCATCCTTCCAACCCCACTAGCTTTGCAGTGTGGTCCTGTCCTCTCGACTGCTCCTCTTATCCCCACTGTGAACACCAAAGTGGTGGGTAAGCACCTGCACAGCTAGGAGTCTGGAATAAAAAGACTTGCAAGACAAAAATAAAAATTTTTTTGATTTAAAAACAATTTATTACATCTATTTATGTGCATCTGTGGGCACACACATGTATGGAGATCAAAGGACAACTTGTAGGAGTCGATGCTCTCCATTCTGTGGGACCAGGGGATTGAATTTGGACCATCAGGCTCGGTAGCAATCCAACACACTAATCCATTTTGCCAGACTGGTTTGTTGTTATTTGTTTTTTAAACATTTACTTGATGGGCATGGTGGTGCATGCTTTTAATCCCAGCACTTGGGAGGCAGAGGCATCTCTGGTCTACAAAATGCAGCCAAGACTGCATAGAGAGACCCTGTTTCAAAAAAAAACCTCCCAAATTATTTACTTGTGTATTAGTGTACATAAATATATTTGGATACGCACACTTGTGCACATGCTTTAAGGCCAGAAGAGGATGCTAGGTGTGCTTCTCTATCATTCTGCCTATTCACGTGAGGTAGGGTCTCTCCTCAAAACTGGGGTTTTGCTTTCTCAGCTATGCTGTAAGCCAGCAAACCCCACACTTTTCAGACCTGTCACTCTGACCTGTACGTGTGTGTACAGGATATCTGGCTTGTTGTGTAGGTGTTGGGTCTGACCTACTCTGGCCTACATGGAGATGCAGCAAGTACTTTTAACTACTAAACCATCTCTCCAGCCCCTCTTTGTTCTGTTGAGATAGATTTTATCCCCCTTCCCCCCCAGACTGGAGCTTCCCCATGCCTTGGCCACCCAAATATAGGCACATGCCATGGATCATCAGGCTTGGTGGCATATTTACTTGCTGAGCTGTCCTGTCTGCTCAGAAAACAGAGGTGTTATTAATTTTTTGTTTTTGAGACACCGTCTTGCTGTAGATTCTTGGTTTACCTGGTAATTGCTGGCTTCAAATTCCCACCAATCTTCCTACCTTGGCCTTTTGGGGTTGGTGAGCTGGCTCAGTGGTTAAAGACATTAGTTGTATGTCCACTGCCCACATACATATATGTCATTTACTTTTTTTTTTTTTTTTTTTGGGAGACACTTTTTCTGTGTAGCCCTGGCTATCCTGGAACTCACTCTGTAGACCTGGCTGGCCTCGAACTCAAGAGATCTGCCTCCCAGGTGCTGGGAGTAAAGGCGTACGCCACCGCACCCAGCACCATTTACTTATTTTTTATTGTGCTGTTTAATTTTTATTCTTCTACCTATTTGTTTGTGGCAAGCTTTGCTCACCATATAGCTGAAGATGCCCTTGAACTCCTGATGCATGCATGTCCCTGTGCATATGGTGCTGGTGCTGGAACTCAGGGCAAGCTAGTCAACCACTATTGAGCCACATTCCTAGCCTTGAACTCAACTCTTAAAAAATGGGTGAACCTTACGGTATGTGCACTAAAGTTCAGTGACGTGATAGACACTTGATGTAGACTCATGGGTTACAAGAGGGACCTGCCCATGGTGCTGACCCCTCTTACCTTGAAAGTCCCGGAGTTTCATGGTTCGGGCTTCAGCCATCTTTCTCTCCTCGGCCTCGCTGAAAACACCCTCCTCCTCGTCAGGACAGCTGCAGGGAAAGGGGATGGAGGGCTGCCATCAGTGTCTCGTGGGTTAGCAGTCCTGACACCGGCATTACAGAGCATCCTCTTTCTGACCCTCTTATGCTGTCAACATGGCCTGGGGGACAATAGAGCCCTAGATCTAGAAGGGACTGTCTCAGCAGTATCGGCAAAGAGTTACCGAAGACGTCCGGTGTCCTCTTGTGGCCTTGGTGTCTGAGTTCTAGCCCCAGGATCTACATGACAGACCAGAATAACTGACTGCCCAAAGTTGGTCTCTCACCTCCATAAGCATGCCACAGCTCACTGTTCCAATAAAGAAATAGAACTAAGGAGAAGACTCCTGAGGCAGGCCTGTATTAGCTATAAAAGGGTTCCTCTACTGACCTACATCTCTACCCTGTACTGCTGAGTTTCTGTTGTTTTGTTTCTGTGTAGCCCTGGCTGTCTTAGAACTCCTTCTGTAGATCAGGCTAGCCTTCAACTCAGGATCTACCTATCTGAATGAGGGGATTAAAGAAGGGTGTGTGCCACCACCGCCTGTTTTGGTTGTTTGTCTGTCTGTCTTGCTTTTTAAAGACAACAGGCACCATGCATCCATCCCTGGGTAGCCTTGAATCGACTGTGGTCAAGAATGATGTTGAATTTCCGATCTTCCTGCGTCTACTTTTGGGTGCTAGAAAAACAGGCATGCACCATCAAACCGAGCTTATATGGTGCTGGGGTTTGCACTGAGGGCTTTGTGCACACTGGGTAGACACTCTTATCAATAATTAATCATAGCCCGAGTCCTGCACTTTTGTGAGGGGACTTCAATTGGAGGACGAGAAGGGAGGACGAGGACAACCAACAACACACGAGTTCTCAAAGGGGTGAATTGTGATCCTTCTGCCTCAGGTTCCTGATAGGAGGAAGAGTATAGGCAAAGTGCCACCAAGCTCAGCTTCTCGTATACCTTCTTTAAAAACTATTATTGGATTTAATTTATATGTGCATGCCTACACCATGTATGTGCTGGTAGCTGTGGGTGCCAGGAAAATGTATTAGATCACCTGAATTAGAATTACAGGCAGTTGTGTGCCGCCCTATGGAACTTAACCTGGGTCCTCTGCAAAAGCAGTGGGCACTATTAGCCACTGAACTCTCTCTCCAGCCTCTCATGTACATGCTTAAAGTGCCTGGCTGTGGCATGGAGGTGGCGGATTCCAGACGACCGTCAGGCACTGGAGGCTGTGGACCTCTCAGAACTAAAGTTACTGAGCAGGAGGCTGGCTACAGCTTCCTGTCGTGCCCAACTGTCAGGAAGACTGGTTCAGGCAGGTAGAAGAGAGCAGGCACTGGGCTGGGATCTGGAGGGCACTCAGCCCAAGAAACAAAGGTAGGGCGTTACATTTCCCAGCCAGGCTGGCCTCAAACTGTTTATCTGAGTGGCCCACAATAAAGGTCCAAGTTAGAATTGCCTGGCCCCTCATTTGTTGGATACAGAGATATCCAAGGCCGTTTGAGCATGGTGACAGGTTGCTATAATGAGTAGACTCCATTAGTTTCATTTATGACAAGTGCTAGATGCTCACTTAGCACTCATGAAGCTTAGGCTCCATCCCTGGCACTGTATATGCTGGGTATGGTGGTGTATTCCTTTCATCCTGGGAGGTGGAGGCAGGAATAAAGGTCATCACTGGCTAGGATCAAAGCCCGGGCCACAGGAGACTGTTCCTCAAAATCAGCCAGCCAGCCAACCAACCACCTACCCACCCACCCACCCACCGAATAAACCAAGTGGTCTGTCTGGGAGGTCAAGGCCACAAGTTCTCAAACCCAAGAGCATGAACCAGGCAGGAAGAGCCTGCCTGAGGAGGCAGGAGACCCCGGGCTGGGCTCTCACCTCTCCACGGCTCGTCGGATGTGGGCCATCCAGATGTTCCTGTCCTCTTTGGAGCTGGTATAGATCTCGTACATCTCTGGCCCCTGCATGGAGGCGCTGATCAGAAACATGGCCTTCTCCTCGTTGGCTACCTCTCTCACGATGAGCTTTTGCAGAGAGATGACGGGTGGTTTTGAGTCCTGCGTGGAGGAAGGTGACGGAAACTTAACCGTTGTTTTGCTCTATCCGGACAACATTGGAATCCTGAGTGTGGAGAGAGGGCCCGTATAGAGGAGGACTAGGAGGGGAGCCATGGCCAGACTCCTAGGAGGGGAGCCATGGCCAGACTCCTAGGAGGGGAGCCATGCCCAGACTCCCAGGGTGTATATACATTGAAATGGAAGGCAGAGGATGATCCTGGCTGTTCCTCCGGTGCCGTCTACTTAGGTTTCTGAGACAATGTCACAAGTGTCCTTGGTAATCTTGCTGGGCAGGAGCCCCAGGGATCTGTCTCCTCAGCTTGTGGTTACAAGTGTGTGCCACCACACCCTACTTTTTTGTATGAATTCTGGGGAGTGAATTCGAGTCTTCAAGCACTGAACTGCCATGCCAGCACAAAGCAGAAATGGTTTACCAACTGGAGACTTTTCAATTGATACCCTAGTGTTCATTCATTCATTCTTCTTCTTAAAGAATTCTTAAAGAATTATTTATTTTATATATAAGTACATTGTAGCTGTCTTCAGACACACCAGTAGAGGGCATCTGATCACTTTACAGATGGTTGTGAGTCACCATGTGGTTGCTAGGAATTGAATTCAGGATCTTTGGAAGAACAGTCAGTGTTCGTAACCGCTGAGCCATCTCTCCAGCCCCCAACCCAACATTCTTTTTAATGGTTGTTTTATTTTTGGTTTTATTTATTTATTTATTTATTTATTTATTTATTTTTGCCTTAAGCTTACTGTGAAACCCTGCTGGCCTCAAGAGTGATCCTGCCTCAGCTTCCCAAGTCTTACGATTTCAGGTGTGCACCACCAAACCCAGAGAAAGGCACCTCTCTCCTCCTGTTTTTTTATAAAAAAAAAAAAAAAAAAAAAAAAAAAAGACAAGGTTTCTCCGTGTAACAGAGCCCTGGCTGTCCTGGACTCACTTTGTAGGCCAGGCCTCAAACTCACAGAGATCTGCCTGCCTCTGCCTCCCAAGTGCTGGGATTAAAGGCCACCATACCTGGTCTCTTTTTTGTTATTAATATTTTCTAACATTTATTTTGTATGTACACAGGCATGCATAGTGCACTTTTGGAGACCAGAAACAACTTGTGGGAGTTAGCCTTGCCTTCCACCATGTGGGTTCTGGGTAGTGAATTCAGTCAGGTCATCAAGCTTGTCAGCAAGTGCCTTTACCCACTGAACCATTTTGTTGGCCCCAAAAGGCACCCCCTAAGTAGTGCTGGGTTAAATTGCCCTACACACACACACACACACACACACACACACAAAGTCAGTCTCAGTCAGTCTCTCTCTCTGTTTTTTGAGACACGGTGGGTTTCTCTGTGCAGCCCTGGCTGTCCTGGAACTCACTCTGTAGACCAGGCTGGCCTCAAATTCAGAGATTTACTTGCCTCTGCTTCCCAAGTGCTGGGATTAAAGGCATGTGCCACCGCTGCCCGGCTGCCAGACTCCCTTATAATTCATATATTGAGGTCCTAAGCCCAAGTACCTCAGAACATGATGGTGTTTAGAGACAGGACTTTTAAATATATAATCAAGTTAAACAAGGTTTGTTTTTACAGTGGCCCAAATCCAGGATAATTGGTACCCTTATAGGACTGTAAGATTAGGCCAGGTGTGGTGTCACAGGTCTGTCACCCCAACACTTGAGGTTTGGAGGCAGGAAGCTTGTAAGATCAAGGCCAGTCTCAGCTAAATAATGAGTTCTAGGGCCAACATGGGCTATATAAGGCCCTGAATTTATAAACCGTGAGATGACAAGAGGGTGCCATCATGCCCAGCTTGGATGGATTTTCTTTTCGTGTGTGTGCTTTTACGAAAAAAGAACGCCTGCAACATATTAACATCAGGTGTCTGTGGTTGCGTTTCTGGGGACTAAGACAGGCCTGTGACAAAGTATCTGGGATACAAAGTGACCCATCTGGTGATCATAAGACAAGAGGGTCTGGGAAAGTGGTGGTGTTTGCCTGTTTCCTGGAAGCTTAGGGCCCAACTGGTTCAAGTCTATTACTGCCCAAAGTCTCCTGACAGTATGAGGGGAAACCACAGCTATCACAGTGGACATCTCTGCTTTCTGTGAGACTATGAGGCATAGAGGTGTGCTGGGCTAAACAGCATTTGTGATGGAATCATCTGACACAGTTTGTGGGGAGGTGGCATGGGGGGGACAAGGGACGGGAGAATTCCGAAGTGCTTTAAGATCAACATACCAGCCCTGGCAGTGCTCACCACCTTGCGCCTGAGGGGGGCAGATCAGCAGCTGGGAGTTTCTATCGCAAGGGATCCCTTCTCTGCCTTACAAAACACCAAGTGCCCGGTCTTGGCACAACCTCCACTCCCACAGAGGCTGTCTCCCTTTGCTTTGATTAAAGAATAATCTGCTTTGGTAGAGGGCAGGATGGTCCTTTTCTTTATATGTCACCTCTTTTTATCACTTTGTGGGAAGGGTTGGGCGCCACACCCAGCTCTTTCCTTTCCTCACTCCCTTCATTTTTACCATCTCCCTCCTTTCTCTGACACCCATCTACGGAGGGCACGGCTGCTGGCCAGGCTTACTCAGGGGCTGAACAGTTGCCTGTTATGACATGGAACCTTTAGGTCTTTGTGTCTTTTGTTCTCTGTCGATGTAAATAGTGCAAATCCCAAATGGTCCATGTAACTGTGCCACACAAACTCAGTTTAGGTCCTTCTCTTCGGCTTCCCTACCCAACGCCCCCTCTCCCCATCTGGCCTCCCCATGCCCCCCGTCCCCTTCTCTACAGATCTCCAGAGCAGGGGCCTTGCACTATTTGCCTCACTGGTGTGTCTAACATCTATGAACCAAGGTAAGGTTCTTTTGGCCAGACCCTGGAGTCTGTGAGTACCCAGGGATGTTGGGCAGCAGGAGAAACACAGAAAAGTCGTGAGGCTGGGAAGACTGAGGGTGTTTTAGATTCTGGGCTAGGGGCTAATCAGGCAGCAGCCTTTCCCTTTCTCCCTAGGCTCACAGTTAACAGGCCAGCCCCACCCCCACACCCCCACTTCCTGGTATGGAGAATGTGTATGTGAATCCGCACAGGCTGCTTGGGCACTCCAGGAAGGAAGTGCTTGGCTCCAGACCAGATACTGCTCAAGTTCTGCCCACTTGCAGCTCTCACTATCTCCATCCTCAGAGCAGATTCTGGCATCTCTGCTGCCATGAGAGGAGACAGACATTTGTCTCGGAGCCAGTAAAGACTCCCCAGGCACCATTCCAGAAAAATGACACACCGTCCTCACTTCAAGTAAGTTCACACGCCTCAGCTAGATGTGCTCTTCCTCCTCACGCCCTGAAACTCTGCTCCTCTGGTCTGCCACCCAGAAATCAGAGACAGCTTATGTGAACCCTCCCCTTTCCTCTCAGACCTATTAAAAAACGGTCCCTATTCTGCCTCTTGAGTCTGAACTCTGTTTAGAGCCTCCTCCACCCTGCCATCTGTCTGTACGCTTATGCATTGCTAATTCTTTTAATAAACTTCTTACCCGATGACAATTTACCCTCATGTCCCACTTGAGGCCTTCCTACCTGAGACCTTTCATAGTGACCTTTCAGCGTCATACCAGGGAGCAAGACAGGGATCTTTTCTAAGTTCTACTCCTGACTGGAACCTTCTGGAAGGACCCTGACGACACAGAGTGCCTCTCAGTGTATTCTCCTACCTGTGTTTCCTCCTCCGTGTTTTGCCATGGGCACCCCCCTTCATTGGACCCACCACTGGACTGTCCCAGCAAGTCGGACCCAGGAAGACTTTAGACACATACCACAGAAGCGAAGACATATTTCTGATCCTTTTCTTGCAGCAGCAAAAGGACATCAGTCAGCAGGACAGCGAGGACATCTGCAGAGACCAGCACACGAAGGAGTACCTTAGTGGTCATGTGTCCAAAGGGGCTCAAGACCAGCTTAAGCACCGTGATGCTTCTACTTCTTGTTCCTAGAAGTTCCAATTCTGATTCATCCCTTTCCAAAGTTCCTGAGTTTTGAAATTCAGTGTCAATGAAGGCTAGAGTCTCTCTTTCAGTGGTTTCTGTTCAGAACTCAAGCCGGAGTTCCAGTGTGCCATGCAGTTCTTTCATTAAGGATTCATTTTTTAACTCTCTCTCTCTCTCTCTGTGTGTGTACGTGTGTGTGTGTGGTTTGGTGCATGTGTGTGCAAGCTCTCTCAGTGGCTAGAGGTGTTGCATCCCTGGAGCTGGAGTAACAGGCAGTTGCAAGCTGCCCAGTGTGGGTTCTGGACACCAAATTTAGAGTCTTCTACAAGAGCAGCAGCTGCTCTTAATTGCTGTGCCATCTTTCCAGTTCCTCATTTATTACATTACTACTTTGTGCATACGGGTGGCGTGTGCAGTGTTTATAAACTCCCTCCCTCTCTCTCTCTCTCTTTCTCTCTCTGTGTATGTACTTGGAGTTGATATGGGATATCTTCCCTGATCACTTTTTTTTTTTTAAATTTATTTATTTTTTGTATTATTAATTTTATGCTTCCACCACATGTGGGTCACAGGCATCTAACTCAGGTTATTAGGGCTTGGAAAGAAATACCAGTGGATAGTGAGCCATCTTGCCGGCCCTCAACCTGAGTTTTTAGGCAGGGTCTCTCACTGAACTGGAAACTCATTTATTTGGTTAGGCTGGCTCCAGGAATCTGCCCGTCTCTGCCATACCCTAGCACTAAGGTTCCAGGCATGCGCCACCAGGCCTGGCTGGGGATCAATTCAGGCCAGCGTTCTCTTTGTTGAAATGGACTTCTTCTGCCTCAGGTCATATCTTGCCTACACAGATGCGGGCTGAGCTGGCCTCAGGCCCTCTGAATCCCAGTCCTGCTTGGCGTCCTGTCCCTGTATGACACCATGAGCATCTCTCGAAGTGAGAGCTTTGTACTCAAGTGTCACGGGGGGGGGGGGGGGGGAGCCCTTTTCTTTTCTTCTTCTCTTTTGAGACTGGGTTTCGTGGATCCCACTCTGGCCTTGAACTTGCTATGTAGATGAGGACAACCTAGAATTCCCAGTCTCCTTGTTTCTACTTCCCTAGAGCTGACCTGACTGTCACTACACTCAAGTTTACTTGAGGCTGGAGATAGAAACCTCGTGAATGGCAGGAAAGCATTTAACAACTGACCTACAACCCCATCCCTGGAAGAGCCATTTCTGAGGATCTTGTCTGAATTAAACTCTTCCTCTGTCTGGTTCTCTGTAGCCCACTGGTTCTTTCAAGTTTGAAAACATTCAAGTGTTACAAGTTTGGTTGTGTTCCCATCTCTTAGCTCAGTGACAATTCAAGATGGAATACCAATCCAAGATAGAGCCGGGCACTCTAAGGTGGCGCCTACCACTCCAACACGGCAACCAGAACTCCAAGGTAGTGCCATGTGGATCCAACATGGAACCCACTAGAGGTGGCCAGAAGGAGAGATTTACCTTTCAAGCGCCCCGAAGTGGACTTCCAGCACAGGGTGCTTTCCAGGTGGAGCTGGCGCTGCAGCATGTCCTCCTTGCGGAAGGTTAGCCCATTTTTGAGTTTGCTGGATGACTTCAAGTCCATCTTGGCTGCGATCTCCCTGAGGCGCTGGTCCTTCTCGTACTCACTGACTTTGGCGTCCACTTGTGAGATGATGTCTTTGATGAGGTTCAGGGCCTGGCTCAGGTCCTTGTAGTCCTCAGTGCCAGCTGTTACATGTAAGCAGAGGTAGCACTGGTTTCTGTGACCATACTCACAAACACCAACAGAAGTTGATGTGCTGCATCTGGACCTATGAGGTGTGCTTCCCAGGGCCACTGCTCAGAGAATTACAGGCCTGTGATACCACGCTTAGCTAGTCTTGTTTTGTTCATTTTTTTGAGACAGGGTCCCTCCATATGCCTTGGCTGTTGTGTAACTCACAGAGATCCGCCTGCCTCTGCCTTGAGTGCTGGGACTAAAGGCTTGAGCTACTATTCCTGACCTTTACTTGTTTTTGTTGAGACAAGTCTTGCTCCATAGCCCTGGCTAGCCCAGAATTCACTGTTAATCAGACTGGCCTCAAACTTGCAGATCTTCCTACCCCTGCCTCCTGAATGTTAGGATTATAGGCATGTGCCACCGCCATGCTTGGCTTAGAGTTTAGCTTTTGCTCAAATCCTAAAGTTAAGGTGTGGTGGTTCAAACGGCATACACTATCCAGCCCAGCGCACACACGCTTACGGTTATTGTATACAGAGTCCCCTCAAGTCCTGTAGCTCTTCATAAAAAGCTTTCTTCCGCCTCCTGCTACAACCGAGAGAAGGCCCTTCCCACCTGAAGGACACAGTAGGTGAGGGGACTCAAGCCAGCCAGAACATGGCAAACACGGCTTTGGCAGCTCTTACCCTCCTCCCCTGTTCCCTCTGCCTTGCTAAACATTCTAAGCCGGCCACCAAGTGTTCGGCCACTCCCTCCTCCTGAGGCTGACTACCAAGGGCCAGCTATCAAAGTATTGGAGTCCAGCAATGGCAATCCCCTTAGTGGCCGTCCTAATTAACCTGTCTAATTAAAACTAAACACTTTATCCTAACACGTGGGTCCCCCCCTTTTTCTACACCTCATTTGCCTATGGGCCACACCTGTTTCCTCTCTATCCACAGGCAGTCCTTCGGCCCTCCAGGAAAAACATCCTTTTCCCCCTTTCCTGGTTCTCTTCCCCTTCTCCCTTGTGCTCTATCTCCTGTCTCTGTCTCTTATCCCTGCCCTTTGTTCTCCTTGTGTGTGGGAACTTGGTCTTGGGATGCCTTGAGCTGATACCAGTCTCTTTAGTAAGGAAACTTGCTATTTTCACATGGCCCAAACCTACCAGAAATATGGAAAGGGGTGGTCACCACGCTGGGCCCCCAAGAGCACCTGGGGCGTTTTCTGACCTTTTTACTGTGTTCTCTGTAGCTATCAGCATGTCATCTTTTCTTCTGTTTGAGTTTTGAATCAATATCTCATAATGTAACCCAGGCTGGTATAGAACATGTGGATCTTTCCTGCCTATGTGTTGTGTGGCAATTTCCTCCGAACCGAAACATTCTATCCTGGAGGGAAGCTGTTAAAACTCAGAAAGTAACAACTCACAAGTCTCAGGAAATTCCCTGAAACTCACCAAAGTCACACAGTTGGTCTAAGATTATGTAAGCAGTAAGGATTGCCAAGGAGAGGAAACTCTCCAACGTATTTAGCTGTTTGCAAGATCTGCAGAGAACTCCAGGTATCCAGCTTTCTTGAGTCCTAACCCATGTTGGGGTGGTTTTTGGTGGAGCAGCTGCCTTTGAGTCACCACTACTCCTATAAATAACTACATATCCATACTCCTAAGCACCCTCAACAAAGTCATTGACTCATCAAGTTGTACTTTGGCGATAGGTTAAATTGGTCTTTTGCCAGTTCCCAAATCCTACCTCAGCTAAGTTGACATTTATTAATGTCACGCAACTCAAGGCCCCTGAGGGCTGGGAGAACATCTGTGCCTACTGTACCCAGGTCAGAGCTTGCCCTGGCCATTTAACACAAGATCTTTCTTCTTTTCTTTTCTTCCTTTTTTCTTCCTTTCTTTTAACATTTAAATTTTTCTTTTAACATTTAAATTTAAATTTTTACTTTATTTTACATTTATAGGTATTTTGTGTGCATGTATGTCTGTGTAATATATATAT
Organism: Rhynchomys soricoides; assembly: GCA_019843965.1. Taxonomy (NCBI): domain Eukaryota; kingdom Metazoa; phylum Chordata; class Mammalia; order Rodentia; family Muridae; genus Rhynchomys; species Rhynchomys soricoides. Next base: position 5,138,859 of record JADRCH010000137.1, on the reverse strand, counting down.
ATTGCCTATGGAGGCATCAGATTCCTCAGGAACTGGGGTTATGTACGGTTGCCACCATGTGAGTTCTAGAACTCAAGCCTAGGCCCTCTGGACAAGCAGCTGGTCGATTAATGGCTCCATCATCTCCAGACCCAGAAATCACTTAATGACCCAGGAATCATCTTGTTTTCATCTGGTTCATGTCTAGTTTAGAGATACTACCCTGGGACCCTGCCTTCGTCCAGCATTGCTACGGGCAGAGGCTCACCTAGCCCCTCTCTTCCCACGCTGAGTGCCTGGCTCCCAGTATAGGGGATTACAAGAGGTAACTTGGCCAGTCCATTGATAGACTTCACAGTTGGTGTGCTGAGGCACCAATCCACCCAGACCCCGGGGTATGGCAGAGGGTGTTCCCACCTTCTGTGTTCTGGATGATGCGTTCCACCAGCACCGGGTACTTGGTTATACGCTGTGTGACCAGAAGGATACACTCCTGTACTCCCAGCCGTCGCACAATGGAAAAGTTGCCAATTTTCTGTGAAAGGGAAAACAGACAGCTTATTTCAATTTTTTTTCTTCCTTCTTTAAATTTGTGGGGTTTTTTTTTTTTTTTTTTTTTTTTTTTTGTATTTTTGAGACAGGGCTCTCCATGTGACCCTGGCTGTTTTGGAACTCAGAGATCTGCCAGCCTCTGGCTCTGGAGCTGTGATTAAAGGCATGTGCCACCATACCTGGCTCTCCTGTCTTTCTCCTCTCCTTCCTTCACCATCCTTAACCCCTTGTATTTGGGTTTGAACCCAGAGCCCCAAGCATGCTGAACAAACACTCATTACTAAGCTTATCTCAAGACAGACAGACAGACAGACAGACAGACAGAATTTGATGATTACTGGCATACACTGTTATGCTGGCTAACATGTTCCTTTTTGGGGGGGCGGGGTCTGTATGGAGTATGTGTTCACAGACCAGAAGAGGGCATCAGGCATCAGGCATCAGGATATGGTTCATAGGGTTCTTCTGCCACTCTTAACCTAGGGCTTTGTTTGTTTGTTTGTTTGTTATTTTAAGATACTGTCTCAGACCAGGCTGGCCCCTTAATGCTGGGATTAGAAACATATACTACCATGCCCTGTGAGACAGTCTCTCCTTGAACATGGAGTTTCCGTTTGTTTGCTTGTTTTGTTTTGTCAAGGTTAGATGCCAGAAAGTCTCAGTGATTCTCTTGTCTTCCCCAACTCCACAACAGAGCTGGGGTTATAGGCGTGTGCTGGGGGCCAGGCTTGTTCTGGGATATAAACTTCAAACTGACGGCTGAGCAGCAGGCACTAAAAATTGCTAAGCCACCCACCTCTCCAGCCCTGTTTGTGTTTTTCTGATACAGTGTAGGTTTTGAGGGATTTTTCTGCATTAGTTTCTTTGAGAAGCTGAGATTAGAGACCTGGACTACTAGGTTCAGCTTTCTGTTGTATCAGTTAAAACATCTCAGGCCAGGGGCTCCTGCCCTTTCACCTTTGCTGTGACCCCCTTTTCTTTCTTCTATGACCCCCAAATAGAGATTTCCTTCTAAATAAAAAAGAAAAGGGCCTCAGATGTATAGGCACTCAGTGAAATTGTTAAAGAGGAACTTAAGCTGGGTGTGGGGGGGGCCTGCCTAAAATTCTAACACTCACTGGGGAGGCCAAGGCTCCAGGAGAATCTTGAGTTTGAGGCTAGCCTGGGCTATAAAGCAAATAAAAGTAAGAGTTGAAATATTAAGGTGAGGGTAGTATAGTGCAAATCCAACATCTGGAACTCAAAGCAGGAGGATCAGTAATTTTGGGTTAGCCTGTGCTACAGAGAAAGTTATAGAGCAGCCTGGGATATGTAGGCAAGATTTTGTCTCAAAACAAAAAGACAAAAGGCTCAAGACATGGCTCAGTGGTTAAGAGCACTTAACTGTAAGGTCCCAGTACCTACACTGGTGGCTCACAATCACTTTTATTTCATGTATGTGGATACATTGTCACTGTCTACAGACACACCAGAAGAGGGCATTGGATCCCCATTACAGGGGGTTGTGAGCCACCATGTGGTTGCTGGGAATTGAACTCAGGACCTCTGGAAGAGCAGTAAGTGCTCTTAACCGCCGAGCCATCTCTCCAGCCCACACTTTTAACTCAAATTTCAGGAGATCTGACGATTTCTGGCAAAAACACACCCACATAAATATAGACAAGTTGAATATAAACGTATGCTCCTGTAATCTCAGCACTTGGGAGGTGGCGGCAGGACTTCAAAGTCATTCTGGGCCACGTAGTGAGTTTGAGGATAACCTAGGCTACATGAGAGATTGCTTCAAAACAAACAAAAAAGAGACCAAAACAAGAAAACAAACTAACAGGGGAGGAAGACAGAACCAGTTACGACGAATTCTGAGGAACACAAACTGGGTATCCCCTGTGCGTTCACATTTGTGCACACACAAACCCTGATCCTTGATCCTGGCTGATATAGCTAGTATCCCAGGATCCTCTAGGACCAGACTGGTCCTAGAGGTCCAGAGGACTCTCTGGTCACTCCTGATTTACAAAGTGGCACTTAAGCCTGTTTCCTGGTGGGGGCTGAGAGCAGCTACTTGTACCCTGCCTAGCATGCTGTACCTTCCAGGGGGCTGTTTCCACTGCTCTTATGGAAGTATGTCAGCAAAGGTGAACGGCTGCCTTCTTTTTTTATTTAGTTATTTTTTTGTAGACAGGGTTTCTTTGTGTTCCTGGCTATCACTCACTTCGTAGACCAAGCTGGCTTCAAACTCAAGGATCCACCTGCCTCTGCCTCCCAAATGCAGGGATTAAAAGTGTGTGCCACCACTGCCCTAGTCCCTCCCCACAACCACCCTTTAAAGCCAGGGTCATCTACAGCCCAGGCTGCACTCTCTATGTAGCTTATGATGACTTTGAACTTCTAATCCTCCTGTTTTTACTTTCTTAGCGCTGAGATTACTTACACCTCTTTTGTTTTTTAGTGTTTTGTTGTTTCCTTTTTTTAAAACACACACACACACACATATTTACTTAGTTCCGTGTGTGTGCCCTTGTGTGGAGGTTAGAGAACTGCTTTCAGAATCAGTTCTCTCCTTCCATCATAGGACCAGAATTAGGTCGTCAGGGTTGGTAACAGCCAAGTATCTTTACCATCAGCCGTGTCAACATCCCAGTATCACGATGCAAGCCCTGAGGGTCACAGAGACCAGCCAGAGAAGAAAGGTTTAAGAGAGTGCATGCCTCCCAGAACTCTAGAAAGATGGTAATAGTTCTGAAGGGTGGTTCTTCTGTGGGACAATACCTCAATGGACCCACTCAGCTGGGTTTTATGGCATGAGCCTGTAATTCTAGCTTGAGGCCAACCAGAACTATATGCCGATCTCAAAAGTGAGGGCTAGGAGATGTAGCTCAGTTGGTAGTGTGCATGAACTCTGGGATCCATCCCCACTGGCTCATAAACTGGTTGGGGTGATACGGTCCTGTCACCCCAATACTTGGTGGGGCAGAGGTTTTTGGTAAGAACTCCATTGAGAGCCTGTCAGCCAATGGATGAAGGCAAGAGTGAGCTAGCATGGTAGTACACCCCTGTAAGCACAGATCTTGGGAGGCTGAGGCAGGAGGATCTGCAAGTTTGAAGCCAGGCTGGGATACCTAGTGAGACCCACATAAAGCCAGGTATAATGGTGCGTGTCTGTAATCACAGTGCTTTAAAAGTGAGATGGGAGGCAGAGACAGGAGACTCCCAGAAGCCTCGGGGTCAGCTAGTCTGGTGGAGAACAGGAGTTACAATCTCAAAACAAGGTGGAAGAGAAGAACCAACATCCAAGGTTATTCGGTGGCATGCTTTAGCATGGTACAAGTGTGTGTCCATACAACCCCCCCCACACACACACACATCTGCATCCCCTCATACACACAAACACAGAATTTTTTTTTTTTTCTTTACCTTGATTAAGTTTTGAAACTTCTTGTTCTGCTGCAGCAATAACTTGTAGTGACTGACCGCATCATTGTGGCCGCTACAGAACACGCCGTATTTCCCCTTCATCCTCTCTCCGGTTTCTCCTGAGAACTAACATGGAAAGGAGATAGGAAAGCTAGCAGGAAACGGACTGTGAATGCTTCCATCCGGCTCATCTGCTCACGCTAAGGCCTGCATTTTCCTGACCACTCCCTCCCAACACCTCCTTGGCCTGGAGCTTACTGGGCACCTCGATGCGGAGGTAAGAGAACTGTCTGGGGCTCTGCCTGTCCCCATTCTCCAGGTGCTTCTGGTCCACACCGTCAGGTGGCCTAATCTGCTACAGACTGAGTCCTAAAAGTAAAATTTCCCCTTCATAGCTGTTTTCTACAATGAGCATGGAATGACTTCTTTCTGGCTTAGTGAAGGGTTTTCTTAGGTTCTGAGGCTGGCTTCAAACTCTTGATCCCACTCCCTTCTGTCCATCTTGTCCTAGGATCAGAAGGAGCAGCTGAAGTAAGGAGACCTACAATGGATGTCTCTGGCCCCCGAGGAGATGGCTCAGTGGGCACAGTATATACGCATAACGGCCTGGGCTTAGTTAGGTCTTCAGCACCTGCCTAAAGAACTAAGTCAGGCAGCATGTGCCTGTAACTGCAGTGCTGGAAGGCTGAGGCAGGAGGATTATAGGGGCTCCCTGGGCAGCTAACTAGCCAAAACGGTCCGGCTCTAGGTTCATTCGAAGACCCTGCCCCAGCCTGGCAAGGTGATACACGCCTTTAATCCCAGCACTTAGAAGCAGAGGCAGGTGGGTCTCTGTGACTTCTGGACCACCCTGGTGGACACAGCAAGTTCCTGGACACCAGCGTTGCACAGTCTGATCCCTGAGATCTACATGGTGGTAGTAGGAGAGGACCAATTCCTGAAAATTGTCCTCTGACTTACTCAGGTACACCATGGCACATGCACGGTCACACATATGATAAATGATTATCTTCTTGTCTCTCTTTTCTTTTCTTTTCTTTTTTTTTTTTTTCTTTTGGTTTTCCAAGGCAGGCTTTCTCTGTGTATCCCTGGCTGTTCTGGAACCCGCTCAGCAACCAGGCTGAGGCTGGCCTTGAATTTGAGATCCACCTGCCTCCTGAGTAATGGGATTAAAGGCATGTGCCACCACTGCCTGGCTTATAAATGATTATCTTTTTTTTCCCCTTCTCATTCTGGCCCCACTAAGATTATTTACTTATTATATGTAAGTACAGTGTAGCTGTCTTCAGACATACCAGAAGAGGGTATCGGATCTCATTACAGATGGTTGTGAGACACCATGTGGTTGCTGAGATTTGAACTCAGGACCTTGGGAAGAGCAGTCAGTGCTCTTAACCGCTGAGCCATCTCGCCAGCCCCCATAAATGATTATCTTTTTTTTAAAAAAAAAAAAAAATGTAATGATGGAGGACACCTGACACCAGCCTTTGGCCTCAGCAGGCACCTGCACTGTAATGCATATACTATCGCCTAGCAGCTAGGGGCTGGAGACCTAAGTCCATAAACTGGGTATGCAGGAACATCAGTAACCCCAGCACTCAGGAAGAGAAGTCAAGAGGATCATTTCAAGGTTCAAGAGAGGAGAGCTACAAGAGGTCCTGCCTGAGTCTCCTGTCTCCCACAAAACCCAACAAGACACCAACCAACAGAACAAAATCATACAGTTTTGTTTTTCCTTTTGAGATAGGACCTCTAGGCCCCAAGATGGACTCCAATTCGCCATGTCCCACTATGTCTATGATGATGATGGCAATGAATTCCTCCTGATCCTCCCAAGTGGCAGAAACCAGCACACCTAGCGTGCTGTGCTAGGGATGGCACTCAAGGCTTTCTGCATGGCAGGCTCTACCTACCGAGGTAGATCCCTAGCTGAGAATGCAACTCTGAATGGTATTCAGACATGTTTAGTTGCCATTCCAGTCTCAGGGTTCCTAAGATATGAACACTCTGGACAGGAGCTGGTGCTGCATGCTTTCTGGGAATGGTGGGCATGTAATATACCAGAGCCACCATCTTATCATCAGAGAGAAGGAAGACAGAGTGGAGAGGGTGTGGCCCACCCTGGTCACAGTACCTACCTGCTGAACCAGGAGATCTCCGATCTTTTGGATGACATAATTCCGATCACTGCCCTCCTCCAGAAACTCCTGCCGGCGCTCCTTAAGGCGGGCAAGGAAGTGGCTGTGCATGTCCAGTAAGTCATCAGCACACGGAAACAGGCGGCTGACTGCCTGGCTGCTGAATTGCAGCTCCTCCTGCAGAGCTCTGGAGTATACTTTCAGCATGATCTTTAGCGTGCGCACGTGATGTGCCTCTGTCTGCATCAGCTCTGCAGGGACAGAGGTGTGGGAAGATTCACCTTACCTCCCAAGGGTACTCACAGCTTCTGTAGGCCTGCTGCAGCTGGATTGACCCTGCCAGCTCTCTGCCCAAGCCCCTGCCCCTAGGGCTGGGCCCATGTACATGCGCACACTCTCTCTTTCTCCTCCCTCTTTTTTCTGTGTGGTCCATGTGTATACATACATTTATATATATTAGTTCATATGGGGGGCTGGGGGGTAAAGGCTAATGTTTGGTGTCTTCCTTGATCGTTCTCCATTAAAACTTTTTTTTCCCCTTAGGCTGTGCCTGGTGAAGCCCATGTCTAATCCCAGCATGCTGGAGACATCGACAGACAGATCGCTGAACTCCAGGGCATCTGATGTTCTCTAGTAGCCTCTGTCATTACGTGCATACACATGATACACAAATAGATACTAAGCTCCCCTCAAATAAAATAATCAATATTTTAAAAATTACATTAGAAATAGAAAATAGGACTATGGAGACAGCTCAGTGTCTGAGATCATTGGTTGTTCTTCCTAAGTACCCAGGTTTGATTCCCAGCACCCACATAACAGCTCACAACCATCTGTAACTCCAGCTCCAGAGCGTCTGATAACCTCTTGTAGCATTCCTGGGGCATCAGGCACACATGCAGGCAAAACACGCATACACATTAAAAGTTTCAAGCCTATGTTGGTAAAAGTACTTATTCCCAAGCCTGACGATTTGAGTTCAATCCCTAGGACCCACGTAATAGGAGAGAATCACTTCCCTCCCCACGTTGTCCTTTGACCTGCATACCCACACCACGGTACATACACAAATATACGCAATTTAGCACATTTTTCTTCTGTGTGTCTGCACACATGCAAAGCCCAGAAGAGGATGCCATGGGTATCCCCCCTATGGATCATGTGATGCTCTGGCTAGGCTGGTTCGTGGAGTGCTAACAGTCCTCCTGTTTCTGCTCCTGCCTGGATGTGAGGGTTCAGGAGGAATGCCTGGCCATGCCCAGCTTCTCACAGGGCAGCTGGGATCCAGCCCAGGTTTTCATTCCTGTGTAGCAAAATCCTCCAAGGCATCCTCTAATCTGCAGTCCCCATCCCCCACACTGCAACATCTGTGCGCACACATTGCTATGCCCAGCTTTTCACATGAGTGCTGGGATCTGAACTTGGGCTTGTGAGGCAGGCATTTTACCAACTAAGCCACACACTTCCAGCCTTTGTCCCTCCCCCCCCCTCTTTTTGACACAGGGTCTTGGGATTGGAGCCATAGCTAAGTAGCACTAGCCTCACATACACGGGGCCCTAGGTTCTAGCTCAGTTATTTCACAAAATGAACAACGGAAAAGGAGGAATAGTCATGACGTAGGTAAGGATGTGCGCAAGGCCATGGTCTATCCTCAACACCTTAAAAGAACTGGCTGTCGCTCTGTATTACTGAGGTCTGAGTACTTGGAAGGTGGGGGTGTTCTAGTGACCCCCCTTTGCAGTACTGCTAGGGAGCAGAGACAACGACTGACTCGAACATCTTTCCTGCCATAGTAACAACAGGTGTATCCCATCACACTTGGCTTCTAGCCTTTCTTAATTAGAAGTCTCCCCTCCCCACAGTGCTATGTGAGTCTGAAGCCAAAGCAGCTGCAAAAAAAAAAAAAAAAAGTATTTAGAAATGTGCTGTGGGAACCTCAATGTCCCAGGAGCCTCTGTCCTTAAGGTCAGGAAGGCCATGCTGAGGAACTTCTAGGCTTGGTGGGGGTGAAGCGTGCACGTCTCTGAAGATATGTGATCAAACACAGACTTCAGTGGACCCTGAACCTCAATGCCTGCAGTCCACTCATGTGCTGAAATCTAGCCTCCATGTTATTAACAGGCATGGCTGTGGAAGCGCTTGCCTATCATGAACAGAGACCCCAGAACCAGGTAGAGCAGGCCTGTCACCCTAGAACTCCAGCAAGTGAAGGCAGGAGGATCAGAAGTTCAAGGTCATCCTCAGTTGCAAAGCAACTTTGAGGCTAGCCTGGGCTATACAAGAGACCCTGCCTTAAAAAAAAAAAAAAAATCAACCAACCAAAAAAAGGTGAGCCTCTGAGAAGTTATTAGGTCAGGTAAGTAAAATCTTCACAGATGGAAAAATGAGTTTATAGAGTAGGATTCTGGGCTGGCTAGTAGGCTCGGAGAGTAAAGGTGCTTGCTGCATAATCTTGGTGACCTCAAGTTCAATCCCTGGAACTCACAAAAGGTAGAAAAAGAGAAATGAGTCTGCAAATGTCCTCTGATCTCTACCTGTGTGACACATCTCTCTCTGTCTGTCTCTCTCTCTCTCTCACACACACACATGAATGTGTAGGAGAAGGTCTTGAATTTGAGAGCAGATGGTTGGTGGTGCCCAGGAGTAGTTGAGAGGATAGGGAGGAACAAAAATTATATAAACACACTGTATTCAGGTATGAAATCCTCAAACTAAAAAAAAAAAAAACAACAGCGACAAAATCCAAGAAGGTTAGAGATGAAACCAATGGCTAGCATGTGCTTTGGATTTGGAATTAACACACCTACAAATAAAAGAGGTTCCTGCCTCTCAAGCACACAGCAGGGAGGCGCCTTCTGAGACTGGAAGCTGGTTTCACCAAAATCTGGACGTTTCAGTCTCTAAACGCCACCCTGCTGATGACATTCTGTCCCAGCAGACCAAACAGATGGAGACTGTCACTAACAAGGTGAGCATGAATCAGCCCGGGCACTTGTCAGGCTGGTTTGCAGGGACCTGTGCTAACAAAACCTGGTACAACAGGTGGTGGCTGTCCCGGGGAAGCAGGAGGTGAGGCGAATGACCTAGTCTTCCAAGAGACTGGCTACATACCTCAGACTCCTAGGTGGGATTTGGGAAAGAGGAGGAGAAGGAGAAGGAGGAGGAGGAGGAGCAGGAGGAGGAGGAGGAGGAGGAGGAGGAGGAGGAGAAGGTGGTGCTGGGATTTAGCACAGTTGGTAGAGACCTTGCTTAGCATGCACAAAACTCTGGCTTCCATTTCTAGCACTGCATAATCAGGTTGGGCAGTGCCTGTATGTAATTCCAAGTACTCAGGAGGTAGAGGAAGTTTAAGGTTATTCTAGGTTACATAGTGAGTTTAAGGCTGTGATTGTCTATCTCAAAAACCAAAACCAAAAATAACAAAACCAAACCAAAACAGGGCTGGTAAGATAGCTCCAGTGAACAAAGGTGTTTCCTGACAAGGCTAGGTGCATACAGGCAGGCACCACACACAAAATGATTTTTACGAAAAAATGGAACAAAATAAGAATTACAGAGAGTGCTGACATGGTGGCACAGGCGGTAGACACCTTACCATACAGGACGTCCTGTCTCTTCACCACCTCCTTCTTTTGTTTCTTGGCATATGCTAAATCCACAGAGAGGCTCCAGGACTCGGCCTCAAACTCATGGGCATCTGATTCGATCTCACACCTCAGAGAGGCAATGTAAGGATCTGGGGGAAAGACAGAAAGTTGCTGGTAAGGGCCCAGTGCTTGCTACATCTTCCTGTCCCGTTTATGGACATGCTGAAGCCTCTGGCCTTTCCCAGTAGATCCGGGAACCATGTGGCATATGCCCCCGGGAGAGCAGAGAGGACTGACCATACCTTCTATGAAAACAGACTCAGCATTCGAGGATGTGAGTGACAGAGAGTCGTCTGCTGTCTGCTTCAATTTCAAAAACACGGAGTCAGCTTCATCCATGTCTCCAGCGATTGGTCTGAGTAGAAATGATTGAAATGTTTATTTCACAAAAAGAAATCGGGGCCGGTGAGATGGCTCTGTTGGTGAAGATGCTTTTAAGCCTGGTGACCTGAATTCAATCCCTGGGTCCCACACGGAGTGGAAGGAGAGAGCCAAGTCCGCAAACAACAAAAGTTGTTTCAATTGCCATGAATACACACTCGGAATACGTAAGGCAAATGAGATTGTTACTCCTTCTAATTAGAAGTTTGGAGAACTTTCTGAATTCCAGTAGAACTCTTTTAACTTGTCACAGGTCATCTTTTAGAAACTTAGGAAACTTTTGGGCTAGGGATACAGTTGCATGGTTAGAGTGCTTGCCAGGGATGCTCAAGGCCCAGGATCACACCTCCAGAGCGAGGAAGAGGGGAAGGGCAGGGAAGGAAATGTGGAAGAAGAGGTGGGAAGAAGTTGAGAAACATAATTTGGAATTCTAGGTGAGTCCTCGGACAGACAATGTTAGGGGAAAGCCTGGACTGCTGACTAAAGGGTTGACTTAGTTTAGGCTGTTCCACGGCTGGTGGTGCAACTGTAACGGATGTGCCATCCTGGTGTGACAGCAGAGTCAACTGTGTCTGTGTGTGCTGAGAGCTAGGCTGGGGGAGGAGTCTGGAGACTCTGCTACTTGCTCACATTTTCTGGAAATTTAAAAATATTTTAGCAGCTGGGGGTGTGGCAGAGCGCATGCTCGGCTACCGATGACACAGTAAGATGACTCAGTCAGTCCGTGTGCAGGAGTACCCAACTGCCCTGCCTTTACTGGTGACCACTTACAGGATACACAGCCTCACAGCAATGGGTAGCAGGAGAGACTTTTTACAAAAGGAAAAGACTATCAGCTCCTCTTCCCCGCTGCTCATCAGTGAACGTAACTATTATGTTACGGTGTGGCTCTAACTCAATGCCTCTGGTCCTGTATTGATAGGACTATCTTAATGTACTGTGAAGCCAAGAGAGGCATAGACACTGAGCATGTCTTAGGAATAGGAGTAAACCCTGTCCAGCAATGCCAAACCAGTTAACATAATCAGGTATACATTGTTTTTACAAAAAGAAAATGTAGCCAGGGATTGGTGGCACACACTGTTAATCCCAGCACTTGGGAGGCAGAGGCCAAAGCTAGTTCCAGGACAGCCAGGGCTACACAGAGAAACCTTGTCTCAAAAAACTGAAACAAAACAAAATACCACAACCAAAAAAGAAAACGGGTGGACTGGGCCAGCGAGAAAGCTCAGCCAATAAAGGTGTTTGCCTTCAAGACTGATAACTTAATTAGGTTCAATCCCTGGGTCCCAAACAGTCAGTTAGAAGGACAGAACCAACTCCTCAGAGTCATCCTCTGACTTCCATGTCTGCTGTGGCACATATGCTCGAATACATACACACAAATAAATAAGTGCAATCTAGAAAAACAGGTTTAAGGTCATCTTTGACTACTGTGAGTTCTAGACCAACCTAGGCTGTAAGACTACTCTGATGATGATAATGATAAATTTTAAACAGCACCAGGATTTAGAAAGCATGTGTTAATGATCAGTACCATGGGTCATAAAAGAGTTTCTTTTCTCCCCCCCCCCCCCCCCGTGAGGGCCCCTGCCAGCAGAAAGGTACCCACCCCCACCCCCAGCTTACCCAAGTCGCACCCCAGATCCAGCTGGGCTCGGTGTTGGCTGGAGACCCCCTTTCTGAGACACGGTCATGCCGACATTCCTGGAAGAAGCTGGGCTGCTGCCATCAGACAGAAGTGTGGTCCGAGGGTGCTCCTTTAGGGAGGCTGCAACAGAGGCAAATACAGGGCTGGAGCTGAGAAAATGGGCAGGGTAGCGGAGGTTGCCTGTCCTGAAGCCTCGCTCTGTCTGGGGCCTCAGCACTGACAGGATCTTGGAGGTCAATAGCTCATTATCCAAGAAGACATTCTCATTCCATTTCCTGGGGAGAGAGCTGTAGAAGGGCAGCTCAGGGTGGCCAGGGAGTGACCCCCGCCTGTCATCACCCTTAGAGTGTGTGGTCCCCATGCTGGTGCCTGGCACTGTACCCAGGCTGTGCTGTGCTGGTTTTGATGCCTTGGGTGGGATCCTTCTAGAAAACGGAGCTGCGTCTTCTCCGCCCTCCCCCCTCCCCGCTCCCCGCTGTATTGGCTGGAGCAGTGGGGCTGGTGTGCTGGAAACTGGTCTCTACCGTGACTGTGTGGTGTACAAATGGTACAGAATTTTCTCTTTGGATAAAACAATTTAAAAAAGGGGGTGGGGGACTGGCTCTCCCACATTCTGCTTGCTCTTTGCAGGGGGGCATCAGCAGAGGACCGCTTGTGTTCACGGCAAATAATCTACGATTGGGAGCTGTGCACCAAGTGTGTCTGGCACAGACACTATACTCGGGATGATAATTGATCTGAGATTGGATGTCTGGATAATGCAGACACCACAGACCCGGAGGCCTGATGCTGACTTATCTGGCTGTACTCATCAGTCCTGGTGTAGGACAGGACTCTAATGTCAGGGTATCCCTGAGGCTCATTATTCTGTTTTATGGACACACTCGACACACATCCGAGCTCTGAACGGTTAGTTTTTCCAACTGCTTACTTTTTTAGAGTCTGGACAGGAGGATTCATGAACCCACTGATGGGAATGTTTCCCACTGACTGAAAAAAGCTTTAAAACAAAAAAAAAACCAGCCATGCTGGGGATGGCATCCAAGACAGTGCCCACGGCAGCTCGATTGGCAGGTCTGTAGGACTGAACCACACCCTGATTCCTCACTAAGAGATCCCAGGTAAGTGTTCTACAGCTCGGTCTGAGCATTCCCCACCCCAACCCATCACTGGAGAATTCAAGGCAGGGGTTCTACCCCTGAAACCAGGCCTCAACCCTGGCAGGATTTATTTGGCTAAGAAAAAGTGCACTTCTTTTTAGCTGTCTAGCCTGCCCTTCTCTATCAGGAAAAACCCTTGCCAGGTGCTGTTGCTGCAGTCTTCATTTCTTACACTCCAAAACCGCTGGCCAGACACATCTCTCTCTCTCTCTGTCTCTGTCTTGCTCCAGGATAGCCAGGGCTATACAGAGAAACCCTATCTCAAAAACAAAATGAAAAAAGACTACGAATACACTGGAAATTTTCTGACAGAGGTCATGAAGGAAGCTTAAGATATGAATTACTACCCGCTGCAAGTATTTTCAATTAAAATCCATTCTTTACTTTTTATTTATCTTATTTAATATTTAAATAATATTATTTTCTATTTTTTATTCAATTAAAAAAATACTCCCCCCCCCCCCTTAAAACAAGGTCTCTCTGTGTAGCCCTGGCAGACCTGGAACTCAGTAGCTGAGAACAGCCTTACATTTCCCTTCCTCCGTCTCCCAAGCACCAGGTTTACAGCTGTGTACCACTATACCTTTTATTGGCTGCTGGACATGGAACCCAGGACTTCATATATACTAGCCAAGTGATCTACCAGCTGAGTCACTCCCCTAGCCTTTGTAACATTCAATATTTTTACTAGCCCAGCATGGTGGGGATGTCACTGACCACTGCCTCACATGTTCTGATGTCAAGGTAATAAATGTCTGACAGCTGGGCAGCGGTGGCGCACGCCTTTAATCCCAGCACTCGGGAGGCAGAGGCAGGCGGATTTCTGAGTTCAAGGCCAGCCTGGTCTACAGAGTGAGTTCCAGGACAGCCAGGGCTACACAGAGAAACCCTGTCTCGAAAAAAATGAAAAACAAAACAAACAAAAAACAAAATAAATGTCTGACTATTGTTATTATTATGGTAGATGTTGGCCACATAGATGTCACCAATGCACACACACCCATTTACAAATTAAAAAAAAAAAATCATAAATGGAAGTGGCTCAGGGCAGGGCAGGAATTTCCTGCTCTTTGTACACCATACCGAACCCCACCCAGGCCATGATGATTTAAGCATACAAATATGGGACAAGCCTGAATGGTGGCCTCTGCCAGGCCTCTTAGCACGGCTCGCTAGGTCCTGAACTAAGTAAGGTCTGACTCAAAGTTGAATAGATTCTGCTTTCACGCTGTTCAGAGAAGAGAAAGTATAAATGCCCTCTAGGAATGGTCAGCTCCAAAGAATGTTAATAAATATTGGCAACGGTATGTCTTGAGGACATACATCTGTAACCCAAACGCTGGGGAGAATGAGGCAGGAGGATCACGAGCTTAAGGCCAGCTTGTCTCAAAAACAAAAGGACGAAGGGCTTGGAAAGAGGGTTCGGAGGTTACGATTACCTGCTGCTCTTGCAGAGGACGCAGGTTCAGTTCCCATCACCCGCATGACAGCTCACCACCATCTGTAACTCCAGTTTCAAGAGATCTGAGACACTCATCTGACTTCCTTGAATACTACCATACACCAGTACGTGCAGCATGAGTGCACGCATGAGCACACACACACACAAACACACATTAAGTACACCACCACAAAGCTGTACACACAGGCACGCACACATACACACTAAGTTCATCACCATATACCTGTACATGTACACATATACACACACATACATTAAGCACACCACCATATACTTGTGCACACAAGCATACACACATATACACTATGTATACCACTATATAGCTATACAGGAGGGCATACACATAAAATATACAAAAGGGGCTAGTGAGATATCTCAGTGGACAATAAAGTTCCTTTGGTACTAATCCCGGTGACCTGAATTTGATTCCCTCAATCCCCAGGACCTACATAGTGGAAGGAGACAGCTGACTCCTGCAAGTTGTCCTCTGACCTACACACATGTGCCCATGCAAAGAAGCTTCCCCTCCATTAGGTAAAAACAGTAAAACAGACTGAACAAACAACAACAATCTAAAACCAAAGGCTAGGCGTATAGCTTGATGGTAGAGTGTTTACCTAGCATGTCCAAGGCCCAGGGGATTAACAGCTATCCTGGAGATCACTGAGGATGACCCTACCTCCTGTGTTGTGTCCTATTGTTCCTCACCCCCCAACACCAGAAAGGGAAGTTACTTCCTAGTTTTTAAATCAAAGCCCTATTAATGTATAAAGCTACTTCCTCCTCGTCAAGCTAGAATGGAATCTAAGTTATTCCTCTTTCCCTGGGAGGAGACCTGGTATTATAAGCTACCCACAGACTATACACCATCTTCTTTGCCAGCTTGGTTTGTCACTCATGCTACAGGGAAAGGAAAGGCCAATTGTCTCCTTAATGAGACAATGTGCTCATCCCTTCAAGGAACCCTCAGAAAAGTTAACCATTCTTTGTTTGTTCCTTTTCCTTGAGATACTGGCCAAAAGCCCAAGCATGCTTTCCCTGTTGCTCTGGGCCTTTTCAGTCTTTCTCTGAAGCCCCCCATCTCCCTCCACCATGCAGTGGCTTGCTGACCTCCATTGCAGAAGGCACAGTGTTCTTTCTTCCTCAGGTCTCCTGCCAGGTTTAGGGTTGTCTGCTGTTGTCTCCCTTCACACTCTAAAGCTCTGATGATTATTTTTTATGTATAGCATGTGTGTGTATATAATTGGGTTCCTTAAGAGGTCAGAGGAGAGCATTGGCTGTGATGGCACTCGAGTTACAGGACATTGAGAGCTGCCCCATTGTGTGCTGGGAACTGAACTCAGGTCCTCGGCAAGAGCAGTACCCGGTCTAAGCCACTGAGCCTTTCCTTCATCTCCTATTTTTCCTAAAATTGTCTTTGAGCTTCAAGTCCACTTTAAAAAAAAATTAAAAAAAAAACCTTTTACTAATGAGACTATGGACCCAAACTGAGACCTCAGTTTCCCCAGTACAGCAGACAGCAAACAATAATAAAATACACTATTAGAACAGACAGAATGTGGTAGTGCATTCCTTTTATCCCAGCACTTAAGAAAGCAGAGGCAAGTAGATACTTGAGTTCAAGGACAGCCAGCTTGACATAGCAACTTCCAGACCAGCCAGGACTACATAGTGAGATCCCACCATAAACAAACAACCCCCCCAACGAAAACCATCACCAACGCTAAAAGTACTGCGGCACACATAAATGCTCTCTGTATAATATAGAATGCAATGTCAAATATTTGTTTTTATAGCGTAGTTTTTTAAAAAAATGCATCATTTTGGCGTTTTGCCTGCATGTGCGCCTATATACCAAGTTCATGACTGGTACCTGTGAAGACCAGAAGAGGGTATCAGATCCTCTGGAAATGGAGTTATAGAATGCTGTAAGCCACCATTTAGCTGCTGAGAACCAAACCCCGGTCCTCTCAAAAGCATTGTTCTTAACCTCTGAGCCAGCCCTCTGGCACAAGTATTTATGTCTTATGGTGGATGGGTCCAAAATGACTCTTGTTTGTAGCCATGGAAGAAAATTATGAGCCAGGAGCTTTGTCTTAAACAGTTGTATGAATTGATCTCATTACAGACGGTCGTGAGCCACCATGTGGTTGCTGGGATTTGAATTCAGGACCTCTGGAAGGGCAGTCAGTGCTCTTAACCACTGAGCCATCTCTCTGTGCTTTTTTTTTTTTTTTTTTTTTTTTTTTTTAAAAAATACTGGGGTTTCATGCTTTTGAGACGTTGGGATTTACAGTTCCCGGTGAGACCAATCTTTCTTAAGTACCAAGGCCAGCCAATCCCTAGAGACGATAAAAGATTCCCATTGAGGCCTGAGATGGCTCACTGAGCAAAGGCACTTGCTGCAGAGCATGGTGACTTGAGTTTGATCCCTGAGACCCATGGAGGAGAATGAGAGCCAACTGTTGAAAGTTGTCTTTTGACTTCTACCAGCGCACTGTTGCACTGCATGTGCACCCACAAATATATTGATCACTAAATAAATGTAAACTTGAAAAGATACCCACATATCTCTCATATGGAAAATTGAAGCTGCTTGTATCACTGCTAATCATGTCTTCCCTCCCCCAAACTGCTTACACGAGAGTGTCTGCACATAGCTTCCGGGAACCTGCTCCCAGTTGGTTCTGACTGGTGAATAAAGATGCCAACAGCCAATAAATAGCTGGGGAGGGCAGACAGAGGCAGGATTTTAGGATTCCAGGGTTGGGACCGGGAGGAGGAGGAGATCCGCCAGGCCTGAGAAGAGTGCAGGACAGAGAGGCATAGCCACCATGTGAAGGAGCCAGGAGAGTGTGGCCCAGAGCGCTGCCCAACTCGGGTATAAAGCAGCCAAGATAGAACACAGAATTAGTAAGTAGTAACTCATTATCAGCGGGAGGTAGATTCTAGCAGCAGTGGCTCACTATTGTGCTGCTTAAAGCATATCAAAATATAAAGGCTATGTTTGTGTCTTTCATTTGGGAACATGAACGACTGAGGTGGATACCACCCGGAGTCGGGATTTATTTATTAATATTTAATACTACAGAAAGTGGTCAATCCACAGTCAACACCCACAGACAGGGTCTATGCAGCTATGGATCATCAGCATGCTCTAATATCTACCTCACCATCTTGTTGCTCCTGCAGCCACAACTGATTTCTCACCATGCTTGGCTGTAATTGTTCACGTGACACAACCTATAGTCACCTGGGAAGAGTCTCAACGAGGAAGGTGAAATAAATCCCTTTCTCCCCTAAGATGCTCATTACAGGAGCGAAAATGCAATGAAGATGCCTACCTTCCATGAGCTGCTTCTGTCAGTAACAAGAGTAGTCATTAACATGGGTCACACCCTGTAGCCCAGGCTGACTTGAGACTCCATGTTGGCTTTGAACTAAAGACAATCCTCCTGCTTTAGTCTCTCAGGCCACCAGTGGTTCCCACCACCTTCCTTCCCAATTGTTCTCTCTTCACTCTAGGCTACATTCTGTCTGCTCTATCATCTCAAGTACAAGACTGTAAGACAATGGTTCTCAACCAATGGGAACCAGGACGTAACAGGGCAGCAGAGATAAAATATAGATTTAAAAGGTGAGGAGCCAGGAATACTAGAGGGAAGTGTGTGCCTCAGGGAGGTTTAAGAAGTGGCTGATCATTGAGCTAGTCAAGGTATACCAAAATTAGCTGGTGTGTGTGTGTGTGTGTGTGTGTGTGTGTGTGTGTCTTTCATTCGAGAATCCAGAGAGCTCTTGGGCATGTGCAGTGTGTGTGACCCACAGGGAGCCAAAGCAGTTTAACTAATTCACCACATCAGCTCCCCCCCCACACACAAAATTACTTCCATTGCTACTTCATAACTGTAATTTTGCTACTGATAGGAATTATAATATAAATATCTGTGTTTTCTGATGGTCTTAGGCGACCCCTGTGAAAGAAAGGGTCATTTGACACCCCTCCCAGAGGGGTCATGACCCACAGGTTGAGAACTGCTGTCTTAAGGGCCTGGGACCCTAAGGCTGCTAAAATGATTAGCACCTATCAATCTGAACCCTACCCATTCTTGCTTCTTCTAGAAGAAGCTATCCTTGAAGATTCTATCTACATTTCTGCTCTGCTTCCTCTGCCTTCTTACTAACCAGGGCACTCCCAGTATGCTCTGTGCTGCCTGTTTCTAGTCAGTGGTGGGCTAAGCTTCCTCTGTGGCAGTCCCTTCAGTGATTGCATGTCTTATCACAGCTTATTCAAATAGGTCCCAGTCACTCTCCACACACCAGTGGCCCAGAGGCCTGGAGGTCTGCCCTTTGGGACGAGTGAAACCATGTGTCTCCGACTCTCATCTTCTAGATAGCATTTAACATGCTACACAGGATGGAAGCTTTGTGGTGCTTTGGAAAATGTTAAAGAATTGGCCTAGCAGGTTAGGAGTGCTCGCTGTGAGGGTAAGAGAACTGAGTGTAAATCACCAGCATTCTCGTAAAAGCCATGCATGCCTGGAACCGGTGTCGCCATGAGCAGGCAGCAAGAGCTTGCTGGCCAGCTAGGCTAGCCAAAATAATGAGCCTCAAGGTCAGGGGGAGAATACGTCTCAGAGTCAAGGTGGAGGGGCTTGAGAGACTCAGCAGGCAAGACACTGGGGAAGCAGAGACCAGTGTGCATCTCTGAGTTCAAGGCCAGCCTTGTCTACAAGGCAAGTTCCAGCACAGTCTAGTTTACAGATCAAGTTCCAGAACTACACAGAGAAAAATCAAAGCACAAACAAAACAAAGAGGTTCCCTGACCCGAACGCTAGCTAACAACCACGTGACTCCAGCTCTAAGATCTGATGCCTACTCCTGGCCTCCTCAGGATGCCGCTGAGCACACGTGATGGACAGATACAGTCATTTGCAACTCCAGTTCCGGAGAATCTGACCCCCTCGTCAGGCCTCCATAGGCTCCTCTATGTAAACAGTACAAATACAGACATAGAGGCAAACACTCACACACATAAAATAAAATGAAATAAATCTTAAAAAAAAAAAATGAGGTGGGGAGTGATTGAGGAAGGAACTGGATGTTGACCTCTGGCTTCTGCATATACAAGTCCCATGTCCACACCCACACCCCCACAAAAACGCTGTAATCACACTCTTGCATATATGTGCTAAAGCAGCACAGACATGGCTGTTCACAGCAGCTTGGTTTGCGGAAGTCAGTAGTAGAAACTGCTCAGTCATCTACCAACCCACTGGTCAGTGGATGACCGCCGGTGTGTCCAGTGTAGCCAGGGAAATACTACTAGCTATTAAAGCAACACAACCATGCTCTGGAGGGAAGTCAGGTCCAGGCCCAGAATAAAGGCTCAGTGGGAAAAAGTGCTTGATGCGTAAGCCTGACAAACCGAGTGTGTGAAAAAGCCAGATCTGGGGCTAAAGAGACGGCTCAGTGGTCAAGAGCATACACTGCTCCTGCTAAGGACCTGAATCTGGTTACCAGCACATACACCGGGTGGCTCGTAACCGGCTGCAACTTCAGCTCCAGGGGATCTGGAGATTCCCCAAGCTTCCTTGAGTACACCCACCCACCCACCCACATTCACATGATTTAAAATAAAATTAATCTTACCACGAAAGTAGGATGTGATGCATCGGTAATTTCACCAATTCTACGGCAAGATGGGAGGTGGGGGCATTCAGGCCAGCTCCCTGGAGTAGGAAGCAGAGCAGCAGGAGAAACTCTGCCTTGACAGGGTTCAAGGAGAGAACAAACCTCCAGAAGTTTTCTCTGCTCTCCACACGTGTAACGGTGCACTCGTTACCCCCCCCCCAACATAATAAGTAATACATAATCAAACTCAAAAGACTGCGGTTTGCATGAATCCATTGACAGGAAATGTCTAGGCTGGGCAGGTCCAGGAAGATAAATCATGAATGGAACAATAGGTATGGAGTTTCTTGGGAAGTTATGTTTCATGAACATGTATCCCATGCTGGTATTGAACTCCTGATCCTCCTGCCTCCACCTCCTTATGATGATGGTCACTGTAAACATATTAAGAACCTCTGGGCTGCATACTTTAGTGACCAACTGGGGCCGTGTCTTAGTCAGGGCTTCTATTCCTGCACAAGCATCATGACCAAGATGCAAGTTGGGGAGCAAAGGGTTTATTCAGCTTACACCTCCATGCTGCTGTTCATCACCAAAGGAAGTCAGGACTGGAACTCAAACAGGTCAGGAAGCAGGAGCTGATGCAGAGGCCATGGAGGGATGTAACTTACTGGCTTGCTTGCTTCTCCTGGCTTGCTCAGCTGGCTTTCTTATAGAGCCCAAGACTACCAGCCCACAGATGGTACCACCCACAAGTGGCCCTCCCCCCTTGATCACTAATTGAGAAAATGCCTTACAGCTGGATCTCATGGGGGCATTTCCTCACCTGAAGCTCCTTTCTCTGTGATAACTCCAGCTTGTGTCAAGTTGACACAAAACCAGCCAGTACAGGCGGTATGTGAACTGTGCCTCAATAAAACGGCTAGGCAAACACAAACACAGCTGTGCTGGAGGCTGCCATCTTTCTGATTTGAAGCTCACCATTCCACCTGCATTAGTCATTTTGCTCTTGGCTTTGAGGCAGGAAAACATCTCCTGATGCCTGCTTTCCTAAAGCAGACAGCCAAGGTGGGAAGGAAGGGCAGTGTGGGTGAGGTTTGGACCTGGCCACATAGGGAAATTTAGCTTGCTGTTGCCTAAAACTATCTGTGTAAAGCCATAAAAGACAACTGTTTGGGGGCCGGGGATGTAGCTCACTGAGCTAGTGCTTGCCTAGCATTTAGGAAGCCCTGGGACCTAAATTCCTGGGTTTATTCAGTCCCATCATTGAATAAACCAGGCACGGTAGCACCTGGATCAAGAGTTCAAGGTCATCCTCAGCTACATATTGACTGGAGACCCATCCTAGGATCCCTGAGACCCCTTCTCAAAAGGTGCAAAGAACTGTTTTGGATGGGCAGCTTGCTGGCCTGGCACTCACAAAAGTCCCGGGCTTGATTTGATCTCCAGTGCTGGGAAGAGAAAACAAAAGTCACTCAGGAGCTCAATTAGCACCGTCTGTCCTCCCTGCTGAGAGGTGGGATTGATCTGCAGGCCCCTGGTGGCGGTGCTACCTGGGTGACTGACACAGAGCTGTCTCTGCAAAGGACCCAGAGAGGAGGGGGAGGGGACTGAGTCAACAGTGAAAACTGACTAAGTTCTTAGTACACAGGGATAAGAATACCCACTCCCTCTCTATCACAGACAACAAGCTGCTTCCAACATGACTTAGAGTCTTTATTGAGTGTGTGTCTCTCTGTGTGTACCATGATATGGGTATGGAGATCAGAGGACAATGGGTGGGAGTTAATTCATTCTTCCCTTCTGCCATGTGGATCCTAGAGAACTGTCCTTAACCTTTGTGGCAAGAACCTTCACTAGCTGAGTCATCTATTTCACTGGCCACAAAGATGGGTAGTTTTCGTTTTTTTGTTTTTCAACTGACGTGTACGGCGTATTTATGTATATGGCACTTTATGCAATCAGGTAGTTAATTACTTGTAGGCAACACTTTCACAGGAAGACCAGTATGATGTACTCAGTGATCTTTATCATTTTTAGACTTCAACGTATAAATCTAGGAGAACAAAGAAGCTTCTAGAATCACCAATGTTTGAAATGAGGCACGGTGGCTCCTATCTGTAATGCTAGAGCACTTGGGAGGGGTGAGGCAGGAGGATCGCCACAGGTTCAAGGCCAGTCTGTGTTACAGTGTATAGAATGGCTCAAATGAACAAACACCACCTAAAATATAAAAAAGAGCAAGACCCGGAGAGATGGCTCAGCAGATAAAAATGTAAATAAGGTATACCTAGAAACCCTGTCTTGAAAAACAAAAAACAGAAAACAAACCAAAAAAATGTAAATAAGGATCAAAGGAAAACTATCAACCTTTTGTTCTGTGGAGGGGAGAAGGTCATGCTGATGCTCAGTGAGGTCCTGTCACTGGCCAAGTGTCCTACACTGACCTACACTCCCAGGCCTGGAAATGAGTATCTTAAAGCAACAAACATGGCTGCCGGGCAGCGGTGGCACACGCCTTTAATCCCAGCACTTGGGAGGCAGAGACAGCCTCTGCCAGAAATCTTATAGGGTATCACCCCTAGACAACAAACTATAGGCAAGTAAAGACTACTGAGAAAGGAGAAAGTGATCTTTCCCCAGGAAGGAAATTTCTAGTTTTTTATCCAACCTCAAATGGCCATTTTTGAAACCATCAATACTGTCATTTCAGCAGGTCATGTGTATACATAACAATTAAAGAAGAGGAGTCCAGAAGTTTGGGAAAGGGAGCCATGAGGTCCTGGGAGGAGACTGAGAAAGGTAAAGGATCATAAAAAAGTAATGACCTCTACTTAGGTGAACCTTGCATTTTACAACATAGGGAAAAAATTCAGGATGAATTACAGTTATAGTTTATTTAAAAATATTTTAATAGAGTTCAACATAGACATTAAGGATGAAGGAGAGATGGGGGATGGAGAGAGAACAAGAATGAGAGAACACTAAAGACGAACGAGTTATACACACTCACGGGTGGGTATTAGCTTCTCAAGATGGAGTTACATCTCTTGGTCATTTCTAACTCTGAGTGTTTACTTAACTGGTATTCATTATCTGGAAAGGTATTTACTATAATAAAAAAAATAACGTATGGACATAATCCATTACTGAGGGCTCATGGAGAAGATGGCATCTATAGAAAGAATGGATAAGAAATCCAGTGATGTGAGGACAATAATCTTAGCATAAATGTTTCTCGTATAGCATGCACAGATATTTGGGAGCTAGAGTATTTCTGGTGTGTTTAAAAGTGACCAAGTCTTTAGAACAACATCATCTCTACCATGTATTCCTAGATAGTAAAACAATGTAACGACAGCAACCCTATCCAGATTCCCTTTTTAAGTTTTAATATAATCAGATTTCCATATTGTCACAAAATGAACTTTGCCATCTTAATGTGTACATCCAAAACAAAATCATTTAGAGCATTTCCTCTAGATGTCTCCTTTTCACCCAAACGTTTTCCCACAGAAGAATGGAGAATTTACGATTTATTTGCTTGCTTATGTGGAGTGGTCTCAAGCAACAACAAAAATGTCCTGACTTTTATTTTTCATTTAAGCCCCTGAAATATTGAACAGGGTTTTTTTTGGTTGTTACTTTGTTTTTGTTTTTTGGTCTGAGCTTCCTTCTTTTCTCATGTTATCATGATACTTTCTGCCTTTTGACATCTTGGTTGCCTTACAGTCTAGGTTCCCTTAATCTTTTAAAATTCCAGTTCTTTTCTAATACCTTTGGTTTATTTCATCAATAATAAAAAATGATGCCAGGCAGTGGTGGTGCACGCCTTTAATCTCAGCACTTGAGAGGCAGAGACAGGTAGATTTCTGAGTTCGAGCCAGCCTGGTCTACAGAGTGAGTTCTAGGACAGCCAGGGCTACACAGAGAAACCGTCTCGAAAAACGAAAAAAAAAAAAAAAAGCAACAAACATGGAAACCACTCATCTCCTTCCAGTCTATAGGCCCCAGAAATCCTACTGGCCTGCTGATGCCTCTCATGTCACTCTCACTATTAACTCCTCTCAAGGAAGCTGGCCCTGAGATGGAAACGTCCAGTGTTCTGTAAAAAGGCCACTATGGGGAAAACAAAAGCTGGGAGGGGGGGAGGGAGAAGGGGAGCAACAGCAAAACTGGTCCCTCCACACAGAGGCAGCATTGATACCCTAGTCTGTCGCCTACTCTTTGGGGAAGATTCCTGTTACAGGCTGAAAGCGCTCCCTGGGTCTGGAGAGTTCTAGCAGGTGCTTGCTTGCGCTCGCTCGTTCAAGTGTTCAAGAGACAATTAAGAGCAAAATCGGATGCAAAGTGGAGTTTGCAGTTCCCGGTTCCTGGCGTTTCTGCCACCCGGGGATCAACTCGATCGATTGGGCGTGGGGGGGGGGGGGGGCTCATCGATTTCTCTGCCTTGCCTTGTTCTGATGTTAGAGAGGAAAGGTAGCGTGGAAAAGAATAACGTGTGTGGTGGGGGAGGGATAACCTGCTTCATTCCACACCTCAGGGGACACAGCAAGACTAAAAGGACATCTTGTAGCTTGGAAGGTAAGTATGAGTCAGAAAGGATGCTCTCTCTAAATCTGGAACAGTCACCCTCCATATTGGCAGACCGTACAGCTCTAGAATTTAGGGGGTTTGGATGGAAAACACTCGGGGAGACTGTTTAATTTTTGTGTATCTGTGTGTGTGTGTGTATGTGTGTGTCTATGCTACACACTAGCTCTCAAGCGTCAGTGTGATCCTCCTGTCTGTCTCTCACTTCACAGTTGAAGTGCTGTGATTGAAGGTGTGTCCACTGCATTTGGCTTTTCCACAGGTATCAGGGATTGGAACTCAGGTCCTCATGCTGGCACAAGAAGTCCTTTACCCACTGAGCCACCTTCCTGCCCAGAGACTTGTTTCTGCGCCAGTCCTGTGCGACCTTTATTCTGGTCACTATCTCCACTGCGTTGTAACAGCTAAGCATGTGGCGTTCACACTGTACCGGGGTTATCATCAGCTACAGAATAAAGTCTTTAAGAGACTGGGTAACAGTGACTGAGGAAGACAGCCGTGTAAGAAAGGACCAGACTGCTGCACAGGCCACAGGATCTGCCTGGGGGGGCAGCTCTTCCTCGTTCTGAGTCCTATGGGCTCACTGAGACACTGTCTGTGAATTGATAGCTAACAGACTAAACCCTGGTGTCAGGGTTTCTCACCTGGATTTCTCTGTGTAGCCCTGGCTGTCCTGGAACTCATTCTGTAGACCAGGCTGGCCTCGAACTCAGAAATCCGCCTGCCTCTGCCTCCCAAGTGCTGGGATTAAAGGCGTGCGCCACCACTGCCCTAGACTCTTATTTCTGCTATGGAGATAGTCCCTGGGGCTAGAGCCTGACCTCTCTATCTACCCACCATTCCTTTTATGACCACTATGACTACTACTTCCATTTTTAAGCTAGATCTCACTGTGTAGTCGAGGCTGATCTCAACCTAGTGGCAATCTTATGACAAAGCATAAGCTTTCTCTCTAAAAAAAAATTTATTTTTTCTAATTTTCCTGACACTTTTCTAGGACCTCCTCCCACCTAAATGGGGCTCCCTATGTGCAGAAGCGTGAGCCAGACTGGGGTACCTGTGGGGCAGATTGTTGGCATCAGGACCTCCGAAACCAGTGACATCACACCTAGGTAACAGCGCGACCCGCACACCTGTTGCCAAGGCAACAGTCACCATATTCCCAGAATCCACTTGGCCCACCTCCCACCTTTACCTGTGGCTATGTCACTATCCATATATAGACGAAAGACCCCTCTGATCTCACTCTCTCTCTTCCCCCCTTCTCTTTTCTCCACCACCTTTCCCTTCTCTCTCTCTCTCTCAATAAACTCCATGTGGAACTGTCTGGCCTGGTGTGGTCTTTCTGGAGCAGCTCCGTGATCATAACACAGATATTACCTCTTCTTGCATCCCCAAACAATCTTGCCTTCTGCTGAAGAATGGGCTTTAGGGATGTCCCCTGGTCACTTGGCCTAGGGCAAGGCCTTTTTGGGTAGTCTGCTGGTAAGCTGCTGTGTAAAGGAAGATTTCTCTTGAGCACTGTGCTGAGTGACAAATAAGAACTGGAGAAGCCTGGCAGTGGTGGTGCACGCGTTTAATCCCAGCACTTGGGAGGTAGAGGCAGGTGGATTTCTGAGTTCGAGGCTAGCCTGGTCTACAGAGTGAGTTCCAGGACAGCCAGGGCTACACAGAGAAACCCTGTCTCAAACCAAACCAAACCAAACCAAAAAAAAAAAGAACTGGAGAAAGTGACATCAGGATTAACATGAGAGAAGTCAGCTGGAGAGACAGACTGAAAGCCCTCTCCCTGAGGGTCGCATAAGGAACAGAGTAGAAACGCTCAAAGCCCAGAAGCCTCTCAATGGTCACTTTAATTCTATAAATGTATAAGTGTTCGCCTGTGTATTGCATGTACATCACATGCATGCCTGGTGCATGGAGGTAGCTGTGAGCTGCACTGTAGGTGCTGATAACAAACCTGGGCTCTCTGCCAGAGCAGTAAGTGCTCTTAGCAGTTCTGCTTTCTCTTTTAAAAAAAATTTTTTTTAAATTACACTTTGACATATATTCTGTGGGAGTGGATACATGCCTGTGTAGAGGTCAAAGAATAACCTTGCAGGAGTCAGTTATGTTCTTCTACCTCGAGGAAGGGCCTGAACTCTGGTCTTCAGGTTTGGTGGCAGGCACCCTGATTGCTGAGCTGTGTTGCCCCTTTTACAAGTCAGACCCAGTAAGTGCAATGCTGAAAACTGGATGCTATCACAAGGACCCTGACCTGACAGAAGACAAAAGGAGCTCCTCCATGTGCTACCAACCTCTCAGTACCAGCATCACATCTCTGTGTTGAAGGGCACGGCGGGGCTGCAGGCATCCAAGTATACCTGTCTGCATTTTAAGGACCACTGCTACCTCATGGGTTATTATCTGTGGTGGTTTTAAAATTCTACTGATAGGGACTGAACTCAGAGCCTCTGCATGTTAGGTAAGGGCTCTACTAAGCTATGCCCCCAGTTCCTCTTTTCTCCCTTTTTTTTTTTTTTTTTTTAAAGATATATTTATTTTATGTATGTGAGTACACCATGCTATCTTCAGACACCCCAGAAGAGGGCATCAAATCCCATTACAGATGGTTGTGAGCCACCATGTGGTTGCTGGGAATTGAACTCAGGACCTCTGGAAGAGCAGTCAGTGCTCTTAACCACTGAGCCATCTCTCCAGCCCCTTTTCTCCTATTTTAAGATCTTGGTTTTCCTACCACTGTTTTATTACCTTAACCTAATCCTCATTTCTTACTTTTATTTAATGTTTTGCTATTTAGTCATTTTATTATCTAGTGTGTGCATGTGAGGAGATATGTGTGTACTGTGTGTGTGTATTGTGTGCGCGCGCACGCGCGCCAAAGAGACCAGAGGAGGACATCAGGTGTCCTGTTCTCTCACTCTCAAACTTATTCCTTTGAGACAGAGTCTCTCAGTGAACCTGGAGCTATGCTGGGAGGCCACCAAACCCAAGCAATCCTCCTGTCTCCAGCCGGCAAAGTGCTGGGGTACCAGGAGTGTGCACACAGCCAGAGCTAGCTTCCTCCATGGGTGATGAGGATTTAAGTACAGGTCATTAGCTTGTGCAGCCAGTGTTCTCATTCCCTGGGCATCCCAGCTCTTGTCCTGGTTAATCCTGATTGTTAGTATAATTGACATGAGAGGTACCTAAGCCAGCAAGCAAGGTTGGTTGATCTCAGTAGACTAGCTAAATGCGGAACACTGACGATGGCCTAACAGTGGCCTCCCACAGGCTGAGGGCACCAACAGGGTAAAGGGGAAGAAGGAAAAAACCACCCACTCAGTCCCACAAAGCACTACGTAGTGGGACTTTCTGCCTCTAACGCAGCTGCTGATACTGTAAACAACCAAACAGTCCTACTCTGAACACACGGTACCCCTGGGCAAGCACAGATCTGGGGTAGAGAAAAGCAGGTAGAAAGGCCGGAAGTAGGTGGCCAAATCCCTTGATGTTGATTCAGTGTCTGGTATACTGCCCATACAAACTTTTAAAGGGGATTTTTATTATATTTACTTGTGTATATACGTATGCACTTATGGTTATGTGCATGAGAAATGTTGGTGCCTACAGACAGTGTGGGATCCTCTGGAGTCAGAGTTCCAGAGAGTTGTCATCTTCTAATCATGGGTGCTGGGGACTTAACTCAGGTTGCCCGCAAGTACAGTAATATGCTCCTAACCACTGAGCCATCTCCAGTCCTTTCCTGCTTTGAAAAAGAAAAATCTTTTTTTTTTTTTTTTGCCTCGATAATGTGAACAAATATTCCAACACTAAGCTCTATCCCAACCCACCCTTATTGTTCTTAATAAACCTTAACTCTTCAAAGGTTTTATGGTAGTGACAAGAATATTGCTGAGTCATATCCACAGCCCAACTCGGGGAGTCTAGGAAGGTGCTGTACCACTAAGCCATGACCCCAAGCTCCTCAATGGGGAATTCTAGGCAGGGGTGCTGCTCCTGAGCTATGCCCCCAAACCTCATTGACAGATTCTAGGTAGATGCTCTACCGATGAGCCACACCCCAAGCCTCTCACTGGTGGATTCTAGGCAGATGCTCTATCACTAAGCTACACCACTCAGTCTAATAAGGCATTTTTCTAAATTGATGTCCAAAATTATGCTCAGGGATGCCATGTTATTGTTACAAAATACTTGGGACAACCAACCTAAAGGGGGATAGGTTTATTTTGTTTCCAAGTTCCATGTTTGCTTTGCTCCATGGCGACCTGAGATACCATGGCAAAAGGGTTGTAGCAGACAAGGCCTCACCCTCATGATAGCTAAAAAGCAGAGTAAGAAAGGGTCTGGATCCCAACAAATACTCCCTTCAATGGTAAGCCCCAGTGACCCAACTTTCATGGGCTCTAAGACTCTCACCCCTTCCCAATAGCACCACAGGCTGGGACAGTCAACACGTGGACTTTTAAGAGGCATTCAAGGTCCAATCAACAGCAAACACTATACAGCATGTGTGCTGTTTCATTATATCCATCCAGAGAGAATCTTAGTACATAGATTTGGCTAGCCTTGAACTAGCTATGTAGACAGACAAGAGCTGACCTCAAACTCAAGAGATCCGCCTGCCATTGCCTCCTGAGTGCTGGGATTAAAGGTGTGTGCCACCACACTCAGCTTGTTTATGTATTTAGTGTATGTGTCTATGGGTGGAAGTCAGGGGACACCTCAAGGGAATCGGCTCTTTCTACCGTGTTGTTTCCAGGAATCAAATTCAGGTCATTAGGCTTGGCAGCCAAGTGCCTCTACTCTCTGACCTATTTCGACAGCCGCCTTTGTTGTTGTTGTTTTGAGACAAGATTACTACTGTATAGCCCAGGCTTCCTTTAAACCCTGGATTCTCCTGCCTCAATCTCCCCAGCACTGAGATGACAGGTACGTGCCACCACACCCTTCGGGTCTCTTGAGGTCGACTACCCACAGCTGGATTCTTGCTTAATAAAGATAAGACATAACTAAGGCAAACTGCTACAGGTGACTCATCTAAGAAGGAATTAAAAAAAAAAAAAGTGGCACATTCTTGGGCAGAAACCAGTTGGCTGCCCGGTGTAGTCAGTCCTGTGGTGTCGGGAATGAGAACGAGCTTCCCACCTGTAAAGACTCTGGGTCAATAAGAAACAGGGCCTTAGGCAATTACCTCCAAGAGTCATGAAGAAATGCTACCTCTTTCTCTAAACCCAAGTTCCCCGAGTTGGATTTTGAACAAATCTGTTTAAGCCCCCCGGGGCTCGGTATGAATTCTATCACTGAGTAATCCCCTACCCCACCTGTCTCTGTAGATAGCATGAAAAGAACTGAAAATTAAGTCTGGAAGGAACTAAATAGTGGGTGGAGAGACGGCTTCATGAGTAAGGGCTGGGCAAGTGGGAAAACTTGATGTGGATTCCCCAGAACCCACATAAAAGCTGGGTCCAGAAGGCTGGGTGTGGTGGCGCATGCCTTTAATCCCAGCACTCGGGAGGCAAGAAGGCAGAGAGATCTGAGTGTGAGGCCAGCTTGGTCTACAGAGGGAGAACAGCCAGGGAGGGCTACACAGAGAAACCCTGTCTCACAAAACAAAAACAACAACAAAGCTAGGTCCAGCAACACTCAGCCCTGGGGAGAAAGAGGGGTGGATCCCTGAAGCCCCTTGGCTAGCCATTCTAACCAATCCGTTAGCTATGTGTTTAGTAAGAGATTCTATCTCAAAGAAATAAGGTATCGGGCTACCAGGATGGCTCAGCAGATAAGAGAGCTTGCCACAAAGCCGGGTAACCTGAGTTTATTCTCTGGAACCCACACAGTAGAAGAGAACTGACTTCTCCAAGCTGCCCTTTGACCTCTGCAGGTGTGCCATTGCCTGCCCTTTGACCTCTGCGGGTATGCCATTGCCTGTGTATAGGCCCACACACTAAATGTTAAAAAAAATTAAGGTTGAGAAGCTGGAGTCATGGCTCAGCAGTTAAAAGCACTGGCTGTTCTTTCAGAGGACCCAGGTTTGATTCCCAGCACCCACATGGATGCTTACATCTGTCTGCAACTCTAGTTCTAGCGGATGGGATGCTACCATCTGACCTTCACAGGCACAAAGTGGTGCACAGACACATGTGCATGCAAAACACCCATAAACACAGAATTAAAAATAAACTCTAAATGAGGCCGATCGTAGGAGGAGCAGGCAGAACGCCACATAATCCTATTAAACTCTATAAATTTAAAATAATTGCAACATAAGAGGAAAAAAAAGCTTAAAGAACATTGCTGCAAAGTGTTTTCTCCCCTTTCCCTCCCCTTAGCCCCCTCGATCTCTCCCGCTCCTTTTCTCTCTCCTCTCATATAGCCCAGGCTGTCCCCCAACTTTCTGTGTAGTGGAAGACAACCTTATCCTTCAGGTGCTGGGATTTCTGGTGTGTACTACTGTATCTGGTTAGTGCAGTGCTGAAGGCAGAACCCAGGGTCCTACACATGTGAAGTTCGACTCTACCCACTGAGTTCCGGCTCCAGACTTCCCACTCTTTAATGAGGCAGGGTTTCTTGTAACCCAGTCTAGCATCCAACTTTCTCTATAGGCAAGGATGACCTTGAATTTCTGAACACCCAGCCTCCATCTCTCAGATGGAGAAGGCAGGCTGGCACCAGGCTCACCATTGATTTTTCTCTTACTTAAATCTGAGGTGATTCTCCTGCCTCAGCCCCTTGAATACCGGAATCACAGGTGTGCCATCGCACTTAGCTTGATACGTTAGTTTTCAAATGGCTTGCTTCTAATGAGTTCTGAAGGCCAGACATCCCTGATCTCCAAACTTGAAACACAAACTGCACCCAGATCCAAAAATTTTAGAGCACCAAGATGATAGATAGAGCAAGTGGACAATTTCACACCTAGTCTGTCAATGATGGGTTACACTCAAAACACATCTGTACACAAACAAGAAAAGTGACTGCTCAAAATCACTTTCAAATGGCTCAGCTAGAGCCAATAAGCAAGCTTGAGTCCCATCACCCAAGTAGGCAAAGAACTGCCCCTGTAAGTTCCTCCACATACATGGTCTCCAAGAATAATAAATCAAAAGAAACTATCGTCAAACCATGGGGTACAGATAAAATGGGAATGAATTCTATGTTTATACCTAGGTCTTATTTCAAGCCAGCTTAATTTGCATATGCAAATATTCCAAGTTGAATGGAATAATCTAAAATCCGAAGCACTTCTGGTCCCAAGCACTTGGGATTAGGGGAAATTTAATCAATATAAATATCCTCAGGACTGAGATATGGCTTGCCTAACAGCGCTTGAAGCCCTGGGCTCCATCCTCAGCACCGGGGGGGTGGGGGTGGGTGGGGGGGGTGGAGTAGAATCATTTTCTTTCCCCAAGTTTAGGGAGGTAGATTTAAGGACATTGTGATACATGAAAGTTTACTCCAAAAACATTAAAAAAAAAAAAAATTATTTCGAAGCTGGGCGGTGGTGGTGCAAGCCTTTAATCCCAGCACACAGGAGGCAGAAGCAGGCGGATCTCTAAATTTGAGGCCAAACTGGTCTATAATCGAGTTCCAGGACAGCCAGAGCTACACAGAGAGACCCTGTCTCTGAAAACAAAAAACCAAACCTAAATAAATACTCCAGGGAAGACAATGGTGGCACAAACCTCTAATGTCAGCACCTAGGAGACAGAGGCCGGTGGAAGCCAGCCTGATCTACGTAGAGAGTTCTAAGACAGTCAGGGCTAAGAAGAGAGACCTGTCTCAAAACAAAAAGCAAGCAAACAAAATGCCTTTATTACTGTACTTATTTGCATGTGCGTGCGCGTCCACAATGCACGGTAAGGTGTGCCTTGGAGGTCAAGGGTTGTTTCTCTCCTATTCTGTGGGTCTTGAGGACGGAGCTAAGGTCATCATCAGGCTTGGTGGCAAATGCCTTCACCACCCAGTGAGCCATTTCAAGTCTTAACATAAGTTTTAGAGGTAAGCAAAATAGGCTGTCTACATTTCCCAGGGCTTGTATAAACCTCATGATCCTAACCCGTGATGTGCTCCACCACCTCCCACGCCTGCTCAGCTAACTGGAATCTTGCTAAGACCAAGTGAGGAAGAGTCTAGTGTCTAGAGATGGAGCAGGGCTCCTCTGCTGACTCCCTAGTCCCCAAGCTACCGCCTAAGCAATTAATCCTGGAACTTTCCAGAATACAGAAGAGACCATATGGATGGGCTTCGTGCAATCCATAAGACCTTCAAGATGGGTAGAACTGGGGATCAGCTCTGCAGCTGATGATTCCCGCATGCCCAGGCTATCACCCCCAAGTAAAATCTATTTACGAATCTGCCTAGAGTTAAAATATTTCTGGAGAATAGCTGTAAGGTAAGGGATTGACACTGGGTCATAGCCCAGAGGAGTCCATGTGACCAAAGAATGGCAGTACAGCCCACGGTTAACTAAGAAACCTGGAATGTTTCAAGTCTTCACCTAAGAAAGATGCCATAGGTGTTAGCATTCTGTCTAAACTCCACCCCACAGTTACCTGGCAACAGCCAGGTAGGCCTGACCCACTATAAAAGGGGCTGCTTGCCCCTCCTCGCTCTCTTGCTCCTCCCTTCTCCCCATTTCCTTCCCCCTCTCTCTCCACAGGCTCATGGCTGGCCTGTACTCTTCTCCTCCACTTCTCTCTTTCTCTGCCTTTCTCCGTCTCTACCACCCTCTTAGCTCCCCTCCCCATGCCCTGAATAAACTCTATTCTATACTATACCATCATGTGGCTGGTCCCTCAGGGGGAAGGATTCCTCGACATGGGCCCTCAGAGACATCCCCTTCCCCCATACCTGACTACACATCCATAGAACATATTCCCTTTCTCTTTCTCTTTTAAAAACACATCAATAGGGTCATCAGCACTAGGGTTTTGTAGTAGGAGTAAGAGGTTTTAAGGAGAAAAGAAGAGGAACTGCATTCCAGAAGAGATCAATGGGAAGGGGCAAGAGGTGAGACAAAGGAATGAAGGCTTACTAAGTGCAAGTTAGTAGGGAGTGGGTGGCATGGGGTTTGCCAGCAGGGTTGGGCACACATGGTGGTTCATTCCTTTGTGCCTTTACTTCCTGCACTAGGGTGTCAATAGAGGAAGAGGCATGAAGGAACCTGCACTTCACAGAAGGAATGTTACAGGCAGGTCAGTGATTACAGAGACAGAGCAGGAAACCAGCCTGGTCATCTGCATTCCAGACGTTAAGGACTTTAAGGAAGCCACAGGGCGGAATGACAGGTGGGGGGAGTTCTGTGCCCTGTGAAACATAGGGGACAGGAGGGAGGGATGACGCAGATGATCTAGGCAGGATCTGAGAGGGAAGGGAGAGTCAGCAGCGACAGAACAGAAAGCAAAGTCAGGTTCCTTCCCTCTGAAGGGTCCAGGACACCCTGGTCTAGAAGACCTGAAAGTGCCCGAAACAACGCAGGGGTCCACTAGACACTGACAACACCAAAGGATGGTGTTTGCCAAAAAGCAGGCAAACGTAGGGTTCGAACCCGGGACCTCATGCACGCCAGGCAGGTTTTGCACACGCCGATGTCCACCGGGCTCTCTCTGGAGGCTTCCACACAGGCTCTCCAACCAAGCCACACTCCTGGTTCCACGGTGGGGGATTCTAGGTAGTGGTTCCATCTTTGAGGCATACCCCCAACCTCTCACTGGGGTATTCTGGGTAGCCGTCTCACCCCTGAGCTGCATGCCCAGTTCCTGCCCCACTGCCTCTGATTATCTCAATGAAGGAGTGAGGGTACTCCTGGAATGCATTCCCCAGGGCAGCCCACCACAGTCTCTTTGGCTCTAATGCCAACACAACCTTGGGGTTGGAAAGTCCTCACTTAGACTGGAGCACAGGGTTTCTTTACACCCAGGCCCAGCTTGCTGGCCTCAGGCAACTGCTGGAAGCTGCTGGGAGTTTTCATATCTTAGCCTCTAACTTGGTCGTTCAGGCCCCTCCAGTAGCCTGTGGCCTCCAGCCTTGATAAGGAGGCTTTCTCATCCTCTCTCTACAGACAAAGTAATCAAAGGTTTAGACGCCCTGCAGGAGTTTGGCCTGGGGCAATCTCCTTTTAGGTTCACAACAGTTCGCTAATAAGTAGTTTGAATGAAGAAGTTTCACCCATCCTGTTATGGGCTTGGCTAGAGGCCAGTCAGCTCAAAATGATCTCAGTAGCCCTGTGCACGATTCCTATGGTCCCCAAGAATATGACATTGGAGCCGAGCATGTGGTCAACCAGCTTCTATGGACTCCATGTCCCAGAATGGGTAGAAGGTTGAGGTGACAGGGCTTTTCCATATGGATTCTAAGGCTCAAGACTGTAGCCTGCCTTAACTGTCATTGTCACTGTCATGGTCATCAGAACAGAAAAGATGGCTCAGTCAGTAAAGGCACTTGTTGCCAAGCCGGATGACCTGGGTTCAATCCACAGGACCCAGGTTGCAGGCTATCCTCTGAACTCCATATGCACATTGTGGCACCCGGATCCTCACCCCACCCCTCCCTCACAGTCTCCCAAGTGTTGGGATTAAAGGTGGGTGCTCTAGCCTTAAAAAACAAACAAACAAACAAACAAAAAAACCTAAAAAAAAACCTAAACAAATGAATAAAAAACAAACAAAAAACTAAAAAAACCTAAACAAACGAAAACATTGGTTTAGTGTGTGTGTGTATGTGTGTGTGTGTTCATGTTCTTCCCATCTACCACATGGTAACGGGGTTGAGTTAGACCACTATCAGGCTTGAGGGGACGATGATCTGTTGAGTCATCCCACTCACTGGTCCCAGCTTGCCTTTTAAACCACTTTAGGGACCAGAAAGACGGTTCTGGGCCTAACACACTAGCTGCATAAGCATGAGAACCTGAGTTTGAATTTCTTGCATCCAAGAACAAAACTGAGTGTGGTAGTGTGTGCTGAAGTGGGGTGAGTCAGAGATGGGGGTGTCCCAGGTTTGACAGCTGCCTGCCCAGCTCTAGCTGCAGGGATAGACTCTGTTTCGAGGAAATTAAGTGGACATAGATAGAACAGGGTACCCAATGTCCTCTCCTGGCTTCCATGGACACACCTGGGTACATGCACTTGTGTGCACGTGCACATGAACACTCATGCACTTACAGGCATACACACATACCGATTCATACCCATTCTCATATACAAAAGTAAATAAATGGCACTCTGTGTTATGTGTGCAATTTAGATTGTGTGAGACATCAAAATAAAGAGAAGACTATGGCCGGGCAGTGGTGGCGCACGCCTTTAATCCCAGCGCTTGGGAGGCAGAGGCAGGTGGATTTCTGAGTTCTGAGTTGGTCTACAGAGTGAGTTCCAAGACAGCCAGGGCTATACAGAGAAACCTTGTCTCGAAAAACCAAAAAAAAAAAAAAAGAGAGAGAGAGAGAAGACTGGGGTGGGGGAGGAGAGGGGAACAGGATAAGAATTATGTGATAGCTTCTCTCATACATAGAGCCAAGGTTTAAATAAACACACAAAAAAGTCAGGCATGCTGTGGAGATAGCTCAATGGACAAAGTGTTTACCATGTAAACATGAAGACCGGAGTTTGGATCTCCTGGACCCACGTAAAGGCTGGGCAGGCATGGTGCTGTTAATTCCAGCAGTTGGAAAACTGACTAGGGTTCCCTAGATGAACTAGCTGGCTGAGAATGGCCAAACTCAGTGAGCTAAAGGTTCAGTCAGATCCGTCAATAAAGTGGGGGGAAAATCAATGTCAATTTGAGGCTTCTACATGCATATGCACATGTTTGCTACACATATGTGGACATGCAAAAGGCACATAACCCTCTCTGAATGCATGCAAATACACACACACACACACACATATAAATAGTTAAAGATAATAATAAATAATATAAAGTCACTAGGCACAGTGGTATATGCCTATAGTCACAGTGCTTGGGAGGCACAGACAGAACAGGTTTCAGGCTAGCCTGGTTTACCTAGAGAGTTCCTGGCTAATGTGAGATCCTGTCTCAAATAAAAACAACAAACAATGAAGACCTGGGCATGGCAGTACACTCCTATAATCCCAGTTCTCGTGAGGGGGAGGCAGAAGGAGAAGCTCCAATCTAAGTTCTGTAGCAAGTTCAAGGCAAATTTGGCCTACATAACACACCCTTTCTACATAAATAACTCTTTCTCAAACCACAAAACCAATACGAGAGAAGGAGGACTACTTGGGAGGATGACGATGATGGTGGGATGACAGAGTCTCAGGAGGGAGAATATGCACCAAGTTCGACAGCATCTGTGTACAAAATGTCATTGTGACAGCCATCGTTCTGTATGCTAACCATAAATAAACAGATAGTGAGAAATTAGTAAGTTAATAATGAATAGGAAATAATGTACGTAGTCATGGAACTGTCAAAAGCATTTCCCATGCTCTGCAGCATTTTATACGTTTATCATTCATAGTGCCTTAAAATGAAGGTCATCTGAACACAAGAAAGGGGGAAAAAACACTTCACTCTAACCCTAACCCAAGCTCTTCAAGCCTGACAGTCTCAGTTCCCAGGACCTACATGGTAGAAGGAAAGGAAACACAAGCACACACACACACAAACATACACACACACACCATCAAGCCAGTAGTGGAGGAGGAGCCTTGGTGAAGCTGTTCATTCCTTACTGTGGCCTTAGGCTCTGCCCCCACCTGACATGGAACAAAACAAAACAAAACAAAAAACCGGAAGAAGAAGAAGACGAAGAAGACTAAGACGAAGAAGAAGAAGAAAAGGATAACCTGGAACCTGCCCTACAATCTTCCTGTCCTGAATAACAGGACTTGGATGGCTTCCGGAAGACACAAGCTCCACCGCAGCCACACCTGGAAGGTCCCTGCCCAGGCTTCTGTTTTTACACTCTCTGAAACTCACCTGACAATGACAGGCCAGCTCATGAACAAATGCCTCCCAGATGGAACCATCACCAAGGTTAACTACAGATGCTCCACGGTGGTGCAGTGGATGATCCTGGAACTCTTGGTCAAGGTTGATGGACTACGGCCATCATTCCTTAGAGCCACCAGTAAGGAGCTGAGGAGATGTCTCAGTGGGTCACTGCATTTGCTGTGCAGGCATGAAGACCTGAGTTCAAATCTCCATTACCCATATAAAAACTGGATGTGGCCAGTGGCCATGTACACACCTCTAACACCTGGGCTGGGGCTGGAGGCCAGGAGAAGCACTGAGGCTTGCAGGCTACAACAAACAGCTCCAGGTTCAGTGACAGAGAGACAGAGACAGACGGACAGACATACAGACCAACCAAGCCACCAGCCAGAAGAAATGGCCTTTATATGTGTACTTGGAGAGGGACATCCATGCATGACATGAAGGGGATTGAGGAGGTAAACCA
The DNA here is from genome assembly GCA_019843965.1 of Rhynchomys soricoides. Taxonomy (NCBI): domain Eukaryota; kingdom Metazoa; phylum Chordata; class Mammalia; order Rodentia; family Muridae; genus Rhynchomys; species Rhynchomys soricoides. Next base: position 5,100,824 of record JADRCH010000137.1, on the reverse strand, counting down.
GCGAGACAAGTCACCTCACTGTTACCAGATCTGCACAGTGACTAAGCCCTAAATGGCCCAGGCTTGTCCTGTAGGACAAGATCACTTCCTTCCAAGCTGCAATTTCACACTACTTTCTGGTATGGCGTGGAGGGACTTTCAGATACTTGGGAGCTAGGTGCGTGCCTGTTATCCAAGCACATAGGAGGCTGAGTATCACGTGCCAGCTTGGGCTATACTGGTTAGTTCAAGGGTAGTCTAGGCTAAAGACTCTGCCTCAACACACCTACGCTACCTGCTGAAAGGCCCACATGAATTTTACATGCTTCTGACCAAATCAAAGCCAGATGCTGGGCCAGTGGAATGGCTAACAGGTAAAGGTACTCGCTGCTGAGTCTAAAGAAGTGTTTGATCCCCAGAACCCACGTGGTGGAAGAAAACTTCCCCAGGTTTTCCTCTGACCCTCACACAAGTGCTGTGTATGTACATATATTTTTCTCTCTTGCCTTCACCACTCCCACACTTAATGAGTAAGTGTAAAAAGACTTAAAAACCAGGGGCTGGGGCAATGGCTCAGTGGTTAGTTCTTGCAGAGGACCAGGCCTTGGTTCCCAGCACCTATAAGGTGGCTCACACTTTCTGTAACTCCACCTCCAGGGAACCTGACACCCTGTTCTGGTACACATACATATATGCAGGCAAACAATATTCATACACATAAAATGAAAAGAAATAAACCTTTGGAACAAAGCAAACAAGCAATCTAGAAGTTGAAGTATGGAGGTCCTAGCAAAACAACTTCAGGTAGGCATTCTCAGAAGTATAGCCGCTTTTCTTCTGGGTATTTATTTGTTTATATTTTGAAAAGTCAGTGCCTATGTAAGCCCAGGTTGGTCCTGAATTCTCTCACGTAGCCTAGGATGAGCCTGGGCCCCAGCCACCTTCTGGGAATCTTTTCTAACTTGTTTTCATTTGTTTCTGAGACAGAGCCTCACCTACCCCAGGCTGGCCTTAACCTCACTATGCAGCCAAGGATGACCATGAACTGATCCTCCTGCCTCAACCTGCAGAGAGACAGGATGACGGTGAACACTAACAGTTTTCTGTTTCACATTATACTGGGTCTCAATCTTTTCTAAAAAAAAAAGTTATGTCAACTCAACTGGCCACTGAGAAATCAAAACTAGGTGGTAAGATGTCCAGTGAGCAAAGGTGCGGGCTGCTTCCAAGCCCAGCAACCTGAGTTCTATCTCTAGGATCCACATGTTGGAAGGAGAGACATGGCCCCTGCAAGCTGTCCTCTGCCACTCAATAAATAAATAAATGCAATAAAACATTTTTAAGTAAAATCAAGGTTAGTGTCTGGAAATAATGAAAGTGGTTGGTTACGGTAGATATGTTCAGTGACTGACTGCATACCAAAAAGCTCCAAGCCCCGCCCACCCCTCTACTTAAAACAAAAGAGGTGGGACAGTTGAGAGCACTGGATGTCTTTGCAGAGGACTCAGATTCAGTTCCCAGCACTCACACCTTGTGGCTCACAGCTGTCTATAACTCCAGCCTCAGGAACCAGATTCCCTCTTCTGGGCTCCATTGGCAATACATGTATACAGCATATGGCCATCATTCAGGCAAACAGTCACATGTGAAAATAAAAATAAGCCTTAAAACAGAGGGACAGAGTCAAGCTTTATTGGTGAAATGAAGAACATGTGTCGGGGCTGGAGAGATGGCTCAGCAGTTAAGAGCACTGGCTGCTCTTCCAGAGGTCCTGAGTTCAATTCCCAGCAACCACATGGTGGCTCACAACCATCTGTAATGGGATCCGATGCCCTCTTCTGGTGTGTCTGATGACAGCAACAGTGTTCTTACACACATAAAATAAATAATTCTGAAGATGAAGAAGGAGAAGAAGAAGTGGTGTCAGCAGAGGTGGCCAAAAGGAGGACATTGTAGAGATCGGTAGGTTTTTTGTTTTGTTTTTTTTTTTTTCAGTGAACAAAAAAGCAGTCTGTCCTGGGCAGGAACAGGGAAGAACACCCTCTCCTTCTAGGGGGGCATCTCCTTTCTTTAATGACTTTGGAAATGAGTGTTTTGACTCACTGCATTTCTGGAGAAAGATACAGCAAATGGAGTCAGGGTAGGGGAATCCCAGAAAGATTTGCCATGGGATGCTCTGGTCTGAACTTGCCAGAGGTAAGTGAATCTTTCCGACCTATGGGGTAGAATAACTAGGTCTTGTTTTTAGCCTGGTGGAGGGTTGGCAAGATGGCTCATTAGATAAAGGGCCTTGCTGCCATGTCCGATAAACCGAGTTTGGTTCCAAGGATTGACATGGTGGAAGGAGAGAACTGACTCTCCCAAACTGTCTTTTAATCTCCACATATGCCCGCTACCCGTAAATAAATAACCTGGTAGTACTGAACTCTTTGTTAACTCATCTTCTAGATAACAAGCACCATATCAAAAAAAGGGTCCCAGGAGCAAAGAGTGGACCCACACCATCATTCAGATTCTGAGATACTCAAGTCCAGTCGCCCCCAACTGTGGCCTCATCTGTGGCCTTCACACCTCAACCTTTACAGACAGAAATGTCAAAAGGCCAAGTCTAGGGGCTAGGGAGACGGCTGGAATAGCAGCATGAGGACTTCATGGAAAAAGCCAGGTTATGGGAGTATGCACCTATCATCCCAGCTTTGGAGAGGCGGAGATGGGCAGGGATCCTGAGGGCTTACTGACCAGCCAGTCTAGCCAAATCAGGAAGTTCTAGGCTCAGTGAAAGTCCAGGACCCAAAGGAAGCAGAGAGTGACTGAGGAGGACACTTAACATAGGCCTCTAGGCTCCACTTTTTTGTGTATGGGGGGTGTGTACAAGCATGCACTTGTACATATGTACACACCCCCCCCACCTCCATTCACCCTTACCACAAATGCTGACCAACAGTGATCTGCGGATCAAACGTCTGAATTTGTAAATGAAGTCTTTTTGGAACAAGGACACATCTCCATTTTCTAACTCCTTGGTCCCCAACACCACTTTCTCCTCCCAGTTTCCTATGCTCTTAAAAAAAAAAAACCAATCCCCCCCCCCCCCCCCCCCCCCCCAAAACCAAACCCCCAAACCAAAACCCTTGGAGTACACTTATTGTTGCTGGTATGTACCTGGTGACTGGAGCTTCTAAGCCCCTCCCCTGTCCATACTGAGACTTCGGCCGGCTTGAGCTTATGCAGGCTTTGCAGAGCAGTTTGCTGGTCCCTCTACTGTATCTAATTAGCTTGTTCTGGAAGGGAGGGCCGATTCCACCAACAAAAAAATGTGCCAGGCAGGGATCAACTCGAGGCTAGGGAACACCCATTATTATTATGCTTGACAGCAGAAGAGATTAGAATGAAGGAAATGCAGAGTGAATAACTACAGGCAATCATCCTGAGCTCCAAAGTGCGAAGCCTGCAAACAGGGAGCAGGCATTTTGTTCTCTGAGCATCTTAACTTCACTAAGGAGGTCAGCTTAGAGGTTGAAAAAACACTGGCTGTCCATGCAGAGGACCTGGGTTCATTACCAGCATCGACATGAAGGCTCACAACTGTCCATAGTTCCAGTTCCGGGGTAGCCCACACCCTTTTCTGACCTCCACAGGCACCAGGCACAAATATGGTCCATGAACACACATGCCAAGTAAAACACCCGTACACATAAAATAAAAATGAATATTAAAAAATTTTAAAGATGCTTCTAACTTAAAAAAAATAAATGCCGCTGGGCAGTGGTGGGGCATGCCTTTAATCCTAGCACTTGGGAAGCAGAGGCAGGCAGATTTCTGAGTTCGAGGCCAGCCTGGTCTACAGAGTGAGTTCCAGGACAGCCAGGGCTACACAGAGAAACTCTGTCTCGAAGGGAAAAAAAAAAAAAAAAAGCCAACTATTCATGTAAGTAAACGGTAAACGGGCCTGGCAAGATGGCTCAGTGACTAAAGATGATTGCAGCCAAGCCCGACCACTTGAGTTCGATTCCCAGGCCCAGGACCTATATGGCGGAAGGTGGGAACTGAGCCCCGCAAGTTGTCACCTGACCTCCACACAAGCCTTCCTGGCCATACAAAATAAAAGAGTAAAAATGAGCTAAATTTTTAAAAAATGTAAATCAGTAACTAATTCCTATGGCAGGAAAGTTCCAGAACTTTGCAAAGGCCTTCATTAACATTCTTTTTACAACTGAAATGGTGTGAGCCTGAATATATTTTAACATATCCTGGGTATCAAGGTCAGGGTGCAACCTGGGAGGGGGTTGAGGGGAGGGACATTTTCTTCCCCCCAGTTTTGTCTTTAAAGAGATAGAGTCTTGTCTTTTCCCATTTGTTTGTGTGTTGTGTGTGTATGTGTGTGTGTGTGTGAGAGAGAGAGAATTCATGTTTTCTATGCATGTGGATACACATATGTGTAGGGGTGTCCGTACGAGGGTGTGTGTGTGTCCATCTTCAAGCAAGCATTTGGAGGCCTGGGACTGATGTTAGGAATCATACACAATCACTCTTCCACATTATTCACTGAGGCAGAGTCTCCCAGTAGAAGCCAGGGCTCACCAGTATGACTAGTCTCCATAGTCAGTTTGCTCTAGGGGTCCCTTACCTCTGCCTTCTGAGGCCAGAATCACAGGTATTCTGCCAACCTTGCATTTATGTGGGTTCCAGGTCTGAAGATGATCAAATTCTGAGCAGCAAACACTCTAACCACAGAGTCATTTCCCAGTCCCTTTAAGGTGATATTTGAATACAAGGGGGCTGGAAAGATTATAAACGGCAGGGACAAGCATGAGTATCTGATACACTGTGATACAATGTATCCACTTATTAACCTTTTGAAGCAGGTTCTCATGTAGCACAGGACGGGCCCTTGAATTCATGATGAAGCTGAAGATATCTTGAAACTCTTGGTTCTTCTGTCTCTAACTCCTTACACACTAAAGTTATATGCATGTGTCACCACAGTGGCTTCACTTTTGTATCCTTTTACATTTGAGGTGGGGTATGTGTGCCCAAGTCATAAGAATTAGCAGCAAGCACCTTTACCTGACGAGCCACCTAGTTGGCCCTCAATTGTTCTTCACAGTAAATTATCTCCAGAGAGCCCGGGACGCTAAAGAGTCCAACACCCTCATCATCTATTCCTTCTTGGATTAAGTGAGTCTGATTCTACTACCTGAACTTCAAAATGCTGGAAAAGGACTGTACACAGTACTCACTGGGAGAGGCTAGAAGCCAAGGGCTCTGGAGTGGGGAGATGCCTCAGGTGGTAAAGCATGAGGATCTGAATTGGATCTCTAGCACCCATTTTAAAGGCTAGGCTATGCCTCCAGTGCTGGGGGTACAGAGACAGGAAGATCCCTGGAGCTTGGTGGCTGTGTCCAGCAAGCACAAGGACCCGAGTTCAGATCCCCAGTTGTAAACCTAAACCCAGTTGTAATCCTAGACCAGGGGTGGAGACAGAGGATTCCCTGGGGCTGATTGCCCAGCTAGCCTGACTGAATCAGCAAGCTCTAGGTTCAATGAGACGGAACTCTGTTTCAAAAATGGGTGGGGGTTTGGAAGATGGCTCAGGGAGTGGGAAGAATGCCTGCTGTGCAAGACCTAAGTTCAAGTTCCCGTTACCCACATAAAAAGCGAGGCATGTCTATGTGTGCCTGTAACCCTGGCACTGTGGGAAGCTGAGACAGGAGAATGTCTGGATCTAGTATAGTGAGAGACCATATTTCAAAGGAATAAGGCAGAGAGTGATAGAACAGCATCCTGCTCTGGCCTCACATGCATGCGTGACGGCACACACATGTGCACACACACAAGAACATGTACACACATTACATACAGGCACACACAAAGACAAACCAATGCTTTCGGACCAGCAAGATGGCTCAGCTGGTGAAGGCGCTTGCCGCTGAGCCTGAGGACCTGAGTTTATGTTGGAAGGACCAACCCAATGCTTTCAACCACAGTGTTCTATTTATCAGGAACCTTGAAGGCTGCTCACCCCAACAACTTTTGCCCAAGGAAGATTTCCTGTCCCACCAGGGCTATACCATGTAGGTAGTACCCCCATGTCTCTGCCTCAACCCTTGCCGCACTGGACAGCTTTGTGACTTTCTTCTGCGGGGCACTAAGTGTATAACTGACTTTACTCCAGTGCACACACAGGGATTTACCATTTAGCCCAGGCTGATCCTGAACTCAGCATTTCCACTTTCAGCCTTCGGAGGGAGAGGATATAATTCTATGACCCAATATCTAGCTCAACTATGATTCTTTAGCATTCGCAAGATTATCCCTTGACCTTATGGCTTTACTAAGTTTCAAACTCTTCCTTAAAATTCTGTCCCAGGGGCCAGCAAGATGTCTCAGTGGGGTAAGGGCACTTGCTGCCAAGCTTGCTGACCCGAGTTTGATCCTTGGAACTTACATGGTAGAAGGAAAGAACTTCCTACTGGCTGTCTCTGACTTCCACATACACAGTGGGGCAGTGCATGTGTAGACACAAGAAATAAAATAAATACATGGGAAGATTGTCTCAGTGGGTAAAGCAAGCATTGAGGACCCGAGTTTAACTCTAGAAGTTACATAAAAAGGCTGGGTGTGGTGGCACACGCTTGTGGCACTTCCTTGGCCCTAGGGAGGCTAAGACTGGGGAATTTCCTGGGGTGCACTGGCCAGCCAAACTAGCCTACCTAGTGAGTTCCAGACCAGTGTCAAAAAAACAAGTCAGGACTGGGGAGAGGGCTCAGAGGGTGAAGTACAGGATGTGCAAGTATCGGATGATCTGAGTTCAGATCCCCAAGTCAAGCCAAGCCCAATAATGCTCATTTGCAACCCTGGCATTCTTAACCGTGAGGTGGAGGTAAACAACAGGAATCCTGGATATCCCAACAAGCTTTAGTTGAATGCTGCAGCAAAAGAGGGTCCATACTTCAACAGGAATCCTGGATATCCCAACAAGCTTTAGTTGAATGCTGCAGCAAAAGAGGGTCCATACTTCAAACGAGCTGAGAACTGATAATGCAGGTTATCTTCTGACCCTGACACAAACACGGGCATGCATGTGCATGTTCACAAGGGCACACATACCTGTTTCTGTTCCCTCCCAACCCACTCAGCCCTCAACTCATGGTTGCCATCTATTTTACACTTATTACCATATTTGTGTCTGCGCATGTGCCACAGTACATACATAATCTTCCTGCTTCTGCTTTTTTATTTTTTTTTTAAAGAGATGGATTTATTTATTCAATGTATATGAGTACACTGTAGCTGTCTTCGGATACACACCAGAAAAGGGCATCAGATCCCATCACAGATGGTTGTGAGCCACCGTGTGGTTGCTGGGAACTGAACTCAGGACCTCTGGAAGAGCAGTTAGTGCTCTTAATCTTTGAGCCATCTCTCCAGCACCACCCCCCCCCCCGGACTTTCAGTATGTTATGTGTTCTATTACTTTTCCCTTCTCATAGGCCCCCCTACCTACTTTCTCTGTCTTTACTTCCACCTAGGTAATCCATATTTAGCAATTAGAAGCAAGGATCTACATATTCAATAAAACATGTATTTGTGAAGAACGGGTCCAGCTTTAAATAAATGCACTCCCAACTTCTGAGGAGTTTATCAGGATGTGATCCCATTGGAAATCAAGGACTACCTCCAAAAGTACCTGTATATGGTGCGTGCACACCTGTGTGTTTGCAGGCACCTGTGCCCATGTGTGTGGGATCTAGGGGAGGACACTTTCTTATTCCCTTGAGTCAGAGTCTCTTACTAAACCCAGGGCTTCACTGTAGCCACCAAGCCCAGGTCCTATCTCCATCTCCCCTACTTAAGAGGGGTGTGTGTGTGTGTACATAGTGTTTTTGTTTGATACAGGGTCTCAAATGTAGCCCTTGTAGGCCTTGAATTCACCATACAGACCCAGCTGGCCTAGAACTCAAGAGATGCCCGTCTCCAGAGTACTGGGATGAAAGTCATGCCTAAACACGGGCATTCCGGGCTTCTACTTGCTACTTTCTTTTTTTTTTTTTAATGCAAGGGCTAGTGCTTAGTACCTGCACTCAGGTTCTCACCCTTACACACCCAGCCATTTCCTGCAGCCTTACCATACATGTTTATAGAGCTCTGTATTCCTTTCTCTGGGTTAGACTCTTAATTCTAGGTTTCAGGACTGTCAGAATCGGTTTTCCCAAAGCTAGCGGCACCATTCTACATTTCTACCAGCAGTATAGGGGGATCTCCACTCCCCATCCTCCCATCTGCCCCTCCTTTCTCCTCTGGCTAGAAGGACAGAACGCACAGTCCATGCTTGTCAGGTAACCACTGTGGAACAGAGCCATGCTCACAAGTCCCCAACCCTTCCAAACTTCAGTTAACACTTCCCTGGATTGCATAAGGAAAGTCATAGTGATCCATACCCACCACTGCAAGCACTACATACGTAGCTCCCTTGCTGCAGATACCCAACGAGGCTCAATGGTTTTGCTCTACATCTGCAGAATGGTAAAAATTACTGAGCAGTATACATCTTAAGGTGATTTTATGACATATGACTTGTATCCCAATGAAACTGTCACATTAAAAGAGTAACAGAAGTGGACATATGACCCTAACCAAACTGTGACATATTGAGAATGTAACCATTTACAATAGTTCTTAAATGTGTTCACCAGAACCTTTAGAACACGCTTTTTTTTTTTTTTTTAAAAAGATATGATGCAAGTTAGTGTATCTGCTATTAGTACTTTGGGTTTTTGTTTGCTTGTTTATTTTTCAGACTGGGTCTCATGTAGCCCAGGATTGCCTCAAACTTGCTAGCCTCCACCACTTGAGTGTTGTGTCAAAGGCTTGCACCACGCCCTGGCTTACACACATAGCTGGGGATGGAACTCTGGCTTTGTGCACACAGGAAAGCCACCCAAGGAACCACATTCCAGTAGAACCTAACTACCTCTTATACTTAATTGAAGGGATGACTCTATTTACTCACAGAAGCAGAGAAACCAGCTGAATTCAGTTTACCTACAACTTGATTTGAATGAGAAAGAGACAGTGGGACAGACAGACAGACTGCTGCAGGGACAGAGCAGCACTCAGGGGGGACGCTAAAAAGTTTTCCTAACTCAGCTAGCTGCATTCCTCCCCTAAAAATAAATTCCTCCAGGTCCCTCCAGAGCCACCCCTGAACTGTTTTGCACCTGGAGAGTGGGTTTTTCACAAGGTAGCCAGTTCCCCTTTCCTTTCAGCAGGGAAAGTGTTTGCTTAAAGACAGAAAGAAACAAGAGGGGCCAGGTCTTAGTCAGGATTTGGGGCTTTAAAGAATTCAAAGCAGCTGGAGGTGAACATTGCTGAAAAGTCACAGATGTAGTTGAAAGAAATGGAAACATGACCCAGGAAGGGAGAAATGAAGGAGACCTCGATACAAGATCAGAACTATGTTAAACTCGCAGTAGATAAACACAGGGAGGCTCAGCTGCTTACCACAGCCAGGGTGCCTGGGGTGGTAAGCAGTGCAAGTGGCCAAATTGCTCCTGTGTGACAAGAATGCAAATTACACCCAGCAATGCAACAAAGTTGCCGTGGGCCACTTCAGTAGAGAAAGTCCTGGGCCGTTCACCGAGGAACTTAAGAAAGAAATCACAGAACCTCTGGATCTCTCTAACCTGTGACATTGAAAAAGGGGCTCAGCCCTTGAGAAGTGGAGGAGAGGTTCAAGGCCAGCCTAGGACAGTTAAGACTCTAGCCGGGTGGGCTTGCAGAAGGTGGAAAAACAGAATCACAATGTTGCCATCTGACGTGCAGAAAATAAAAATAAACAGTTGAATTAAGGGGTGGGGGAGGTGGCTTGGTGGTAGAGTTTTCCTAGTATGTGCAAGGAACTGGGTTCGAGCCTCAACATAATAAAAATAAATAAACGAAAACAACTGATATAAAATAAAACATATTACCAAGATTAATTTAAAAAAGAAGTCATTGTCCCTCCCCTCCAGAAGAGCTTGGGGCCCGACAGGAGTAACAAACAGGGACAAGTCTAGATCCTGCCCCAATCCAAACAAGGAAGACATCCAACTCTCCTAGACTCACTCCACCTACGATCTAGGCTTGGAGGTCAGAGATGGCTCAGTGGACGTAAGTACTTGCAGTACAAGCCTGGTGAGCTGAGTTCCAATCCCAGAACTCACGTTCAGGAAGAAAGATAACCTACTCCACAAAGCTGTCCTCTGGCTTCCGGCACCCACTCACACACATCACAACAATCCTCTGGGTCTGGAAGCAGGTCCATATTCACAGGTTATGTAACACTGAGCACCGACCATATGCCAGACATTCCATTACATCCCTTTCACGTGTTACTTCACTGAACCCACATCACGTTCGTTCGTACTCTCATTTTGACAAGGAAGAGACTGAGGCTTGGTGATGTTACATGGCCCATATGATAGAACTGGGACCAGAAGCTCGGGTCTGATGTGACACTCAAGATTTCTCTCCTCACAGTTTAAAGGCTAATCATTCATCCATACACCTGCAAAACAAAACAAAACCCTGAGACCAAACACAAAACCCAACCCCTTCAATTTTCAAATCGCCCTTACTCATCAAGCTGTGCGCACGCTCCCAGCAAGAAATGGAAAGGGGCCTTGAACGTCAGGTTCCAACGCCCCAGCAAAGACGGAGGGTGAAAAACTTCGAGAAACTTTCCTCCCCCGACCAGCTGTTTCTTTCTGTAGCCGTGCTAATTTTTTAAAAGAAGATAAGGAGAGGACAGCAACAACAAAACGCTCAATTTGCCTGGGAGCAATCAAAGTTGTAACGCACCTGTTTAATTCTCCGCCCAGAAGGAATCCAGAAAACAAAAAACGAAACACACCCAGTTTGCAAGGTGTTGCACCCAAACGCTGGTAGGAGAGGGTGTCAAGATTCCCGGAGGGCCTAAAGTGGTGCAAGAGATTGCAGCCGGGGACACTCCACCCTTGACCCTGGCCCTGGGGTCCCCAAGTCAGGAGCAAAAAGCTGCATGCAGCTGAGTGGCTTTTCTCTCTCTCCTTTCCAGGAAAAGTGGCTACAGCGTCCACGGCGCAGGGACAGGGTGACTGGGTATGGTCTGCATCACTGCACCCCCACATTCTCCACTTGGAACCCCACTTGTATGGAAGAGGTCACCTGGACGGGAGGCGTGCACAGCCCTGAGGCATCTTATGCTGTGTACCAGATAGTTTCCAAAGAGTCCGCGACCCCGGCCCCTGCGCCACGAAAACCGTCGTGGCCCCCTCACCTCCGCGGGGTCCCTCACAGGCCGCTCTCCGCCCTGCTGGCTCCTGGGTTGCTCTCGCAGCCTCCGCCCGGCCTCCTAGGAGCCGGAAGCGGTGTGCAGTAGGAGACTAAGCTGCGCATGAGTAGACCGTCCCCAGAGGGGGCGGGGCCCGGAAGGGGGCAGAGCCTCGTCCAGAGGTAGTTCCTCCAGGCACCGGGGACTTTGGAACTTTGCACTTGGCTGAGCCCGTCCTTATATCAACCTCAGCCCTCTACATGTAGGTGCACATAGGTATACACCCTCGTACACACATGTGCCCGCACACATACAGGCACGTATACCCACACAAGCACATGCCACATGCACAACCACATAGGAAAAACGGGAAAAGAACAGAAAGCAAAACTGTCAGGACGAAAATCCTCAAAGCTGGCAGACAGGGTGTGAAAACCACAACGAGGACCACCTACTGCTAGTTTTGAGCCTCAGTCTTGTCCCTTGCTTAGGAGTATCTTTAATAAACTGTCTCTACACACACAACACACACACACACCCGTGCACACACACACACACCCGCGCGCACACACACACCAGACATTCCCACTTAGGAAGCATCTGATATCTGCAAACAAACTACTGAACACTGAGAAGCATATCAAAGACCCTATTGGAGGTGAGATGGCAGTGAAACCTCTCACTGGGTCAAAGTGCTTGCCACCAGCCTGATGACCTCACTGATAACAGGGACCCACATCTTGTAAGGAGAGAATGGTTACCACAAAGTTGTTTCTTGACCTCTATACACACATATGCCATGACATACAATTGCTCAAAAACCCCCAACATAGGAGGGGGTGTCAAGGCTGGAGAGGCAGCACTGCTAGTGATATGCTAGTGATACGTGACTGAGAATGTAGTTTAATCAGAAAGCTTGCCTAATATATAGGAAGCAATCTCCTGCACTGCATGAATTACCATCCTAACACGCAGGAGGTAGGGCAGAAAGATCAAGGCTACGTAGAGAATTCCAGGACAGACTTAGCTATAGGATATCCTGTCTCAAATAAATATAAATAAATAAATATAAATAAATAAATGAAGTAAAAACAGAAAAAGTAAAGAACAAGGGCTGGAGAGATGGCACAGTAGTTAAGAGCACTGGCTGCTCTTCCAGAGTACTTGGGTTCAATTCCCAGCACCCCAAGGCATCTCACAAGTGTTTGCAATGCCCGTTTCAGGGTGTCCGACAGTCTCACACAAACATACATGTAGGCTGGGAGGCAAAGGTAGGTGGATTTCCGAGTTCGAGGCTAGCCTGGTCTACAGAGTGAGTTCCAGGACAGCCAGGGCTACACAGAGAAATCCTGCCTCGAAACAAGCAAACAAACAAACAAACAAAAACATACATGTAGGCAAACAATGTGCATAAAATAGAATAAATAAATGAAATATTAAAAAGTAAATAACAAAAATAAAAATAAAAATGTAGAAAAATTAATGGGATGAAACAATGGCTTCCGTTCTGAGTTTCAATCCTGATGTAAGCAAGAACTTCCTTTTTAATGTTTTTTTAAATTTCGTGTGTGTGTTTTCCTACACGTATGTATGTGCACCATATGTGTCCCTGATGCTCGAGGAGGCCATAAGAAGGTATTTGATTCCTTGGAACTGGAATTATGGGCGATTATGAACCACTATATAGGTGCTGGGAACCTATCATGGGTTCTCTACGAGAGCAGCAAGTGCTTTTGACCAGTATCTTTCTCTCTAGCCCAAGAAAACTTCCAGCTTGTCAAAGGAGCACACACATGTAGTCCTAGCTATTTAAATGGCTGAAGCAGAAGAATCACATGGATGCACCTGCACACAAATCATACATAAAACATGATGGAATGGCACATGAGGAAATACTGCCAAGGTTGTCCTTTGGTGTTCATACACGAGCACCTTTAAGTGTACATATGAGCAAGCGCACATACAGCAGAAGGAAAAAGAGAAAAGAGAGCCTGGGACTCCAGTGTGCACGCAAGAACATTGTAGGATGCTGCTGCCATGAGGTTGGAGAGATACCAGAATCTGGGAGAAGGGTGTGGATAAACCCAACACCTGTAGATAACTTGACTTTGGCCAGCCAGGTCCCAGTACTATGACAAAACATATTTCTGAGATTTTATCCAGGAAATACAAGATATTTTGTCACCACATCTGATAAAGATCCTGCCTGAGTCCAGAGCCTGCTGGATTTTTACAAAGGTCAAAGCTGAGATAGAGAGCTTAGTCACCATCTCCAGTGACTGACCGGTCCCTCTGGTTCTTTCCAGGTTGCTACTCATACTTGCTCACATTGGAGAGAGTGAAATGGAGCCAGGATGTACCAGAGAATGGAGGGACATTATGAAGGAAGAAGGCTGAAACCCCCATTGGGTGGGTGGATGGGGCTGGGACTCACCTGAGCTCAGCAAAGGTTCACCACACAGAGGACAGCTGGAGTGGCCCAAGAAGGTTCCTCGAACCAGCTGGTGCCCATTGACACACTCCCGCTTCCCTGGAATATCCAGAATCTTATCTTTTAGATGTGCTGGGCTCTTCCCCTGCATGAGAAAATGATGGGTCGTAGGATATCTCCTGCAGAGTCTGGTTCTTTTATGCCCTCCACCTCCAGTTATCTAGTCCTGGCTTGGATCTCAGGGTTTGAGTCCAGGGTACATTAAGGAGCAGAGAAAGGAAGAGTGAGTGCCCAAGCTCCAGCTCAGCCCCCTCACCTTCTCCTTCTGCCTCGTGACCCTGCTGCGGAGGGAGCTCAGGCTGCGCTTCACTCTGGTGCTCTTGTCTGGCTTCTCATTCTTATATGCACAGTCCTCACTCCTGGACAGTAGGAAGTGGGTGAGGAAAGCCTTCAGGTCCTTCTGAGGCAACTCTGGAAGGTGCTCCGGGAATATATTTCTCCCTAATGTGATCCCATCTTTGGTTCCCAGTTTCCCTGTCTCTTCTTCCCTGGGGTTCCTTTTGCCTCTCCTTTCACTTTCTCTCCCCTCGCTTGCTCTGCCGCCCAGGCAGCCCTTGAACCTGTGATTATCCTGTCTCGGCCTTTGCTCTCTAGGTGAAGTCAGCTCTTAGGGGACTTTGCAAAAAGGCCCTTCTATAGCCACCTCTGGTAGCTTGTGCTTACTCAGATAGAAACTCAAACCAGGTGAGGTTGGAGTGTGCTCTTCCGGGACTGATGGACATGCGAGCTCGCTGACGGGCCCTGTAGGGGCAGAGTGGGACAGACATGTAGATCTGCAGGCAACTCAACCGGTATCCTTCGTTTCTGCATCCCCAGGGCTTTAGAGTACAGGTGCATCCCGGGCCCCGTGTGAGGAGGGCCCACCAGTGACTGTGGGCTTGCGTACAGAGACACGACAGCAGCTTTCCAGCAGAGGGCAGCAGAGCATGTCAGGAAAGTTTTCTAACAGATCTCAGGAAACAGAGACCTTTTTTTGTTTGTCTCGTTCTCCACTAGCCTTCCTTTCTCCGTCTCTCCAATGGCCTCCTCAGCACCATTTCCTCCTTCCTCTTTTTTCTTCTCCTCTTCCTCCCTTCCCCCTACCACCTTCGGTGCATTCTTAACTTCTGCCCCCTTCCTTTTCTCTGCCTCTCCTTCTTTGGCAGAGTTTCACTACACAGCCCAGGTTAGCCTTGAACTCACAGACGTCTTGCTCTGTCAGTCTCCCAAACGCTGAGGTGACCGGCATGTATCATCACAGCCAAAAGCCCCCTTCTTCCAGATCCTGTAACTGCGTACTCCCCTACAGATGCCGACACCTGTCCCTTACACCCATTTCCCCGATGTGTATACGCCACATTTCTCCCTCACCTGTCCCGTGTTGGTCCTCTCCTTCATGCCTGCTCCCTTCTCACTTACCCGTGGTATTGCCTCAGCTCCTGAAGCACTTGTTGTACTATCAACCTAGGAAGGGATGGGATACAAACACATGAACCACGATTACTTGGCCAGACCCAAGCTCCCATGCGCACTCTAACTGGATACCCTGAAGATTCCAGGGTGTCTTTCCCCTAAGCAATGGTTGTTTGAGAGAGAGGCTCAATTATGTGAGTATAAGCAAGATTAAGCTATAAAAAATTATTATTATTATTATTATTATTATTATTATTATTATTCTTATTAATTTTGCTTTGTGAAACAAGTTCTCACATATTTCAGGCCAACCTCCTACTCACAATTAGCTGAAGATGACCTTGAACTTTTCCAATACTCCTGCCTCCACCCACTGAGTGGTGGAATGACAGATAGATACTACCACGTGCCCGGTTTGTGTAGACATAGGAATGGAATCCAGTGCATCACTCTATCAGATGAGCCCCAGCCACGGTTGCTTACAAACAACACTGTTGCATCCCCTGGCCCCAGCCTCTACCCACCTCCCCTTAGCCAGTCCCCTGGGGCACTCCTGTCTGTTGTGGGACAGACACTCACACATGGTCTGGCTCCACATGGTCCTTTTCCAAACACTCCAGCACCGGGGGTTCAAGGCCTAGAAGCAGTCCCCAGCACAGGGGACACAGGAATGAGCAAGGATCCAGCTCTATACCTGCCCACCTCCAGCCTACGAATGATCAGAAGCTTCGCATATAACACTAGCAATCTCTCAGGAAGGAGAGACAGGAAGCCTGGGACCAGGGACCATGCCATCATTGTAGTGTGTCTGTCCAAACGTGGAGGCTTTTCCAGGAACACTCAGGAGCTAGCTTACTGTACCTTCTGACTGAGGAAAGCCAGGGAGGCTCAGACCCATTTGAAATAGCAGGTTGGATGTGTATGACTCCTGAGTGAGAATACAGAAGTGTGATGTTTGGTGGAGATTCAGAGACCAAGAGGGAAATAAAGAGAGAGCCAGAACAGAGAAGAAGAGAGAGGAAAAGGGGGGAGCGGGGAGGTTGAAGATGGCTCAGTAAGTAGAGGAGCTTGCTCCCAAGGATGATGCTGCAAGTTCAATTCCCTGGAGCCACACAGTGGAAGGAGAGAACCAACTCCTGTTCTCTGGCCTGCACATGTGTGTTATGACATGTGCGTGCCCCTCCCAACATGCCACCACACACATTTGTTGGGGATTGGTTCTAATACTTTGAATTAATCACCACCACCACCACCCCCAACGGAGAATCTGCATGTCCAAACGCAGAAGGTCCGTGTCCTCAACTGGTTTTTGATCGATCAATAAAGAGCCAACGGCCAATGGCTGGGCAGAAAAAC
This sequence comes from Rhynchomys soricoides, assembly GCA_019843965.1. NCBI lineage: Eukaryota > Metazoa > Chordata > Mammalia > Rodentia > Muridae > Rhynchomys > Rhynchomys soricoides. Next base: position 5,084,313 of record JADRCH010000137.1, on the reverse strand, counting down.
TGAGGCAGGACCTTTAGATTTTTGCTGGCTGGGGACTGGGAAAGAAAGGAGGAGAATCGCCATGATTGGATTTAGAGCTGCAGAAGAAAAATCATCTGAAATGTAGGTGAGAAGGAATGTAGCCTCCGGAAGGTTTGCCCAGAAACGGCTTGGGCAGCAAAGACTCGGAGGCCGCCCTGCAGGAGCCACAGCAACAACGATAAAATATGGAATTAGAGGGTAGTAAGCCAAGAGTACAGGAGGGAAATGTGTGCTAGCTGAGGGGAGGATTAGAACTGCCCAGCCCCTCTCTCTCTCTCTCTCTCTCTCTCTCTCTCTCTCTCTGTCTCTCTCTCTCTCTCTGTGTGTGTGTGTGTATGTGCGTGCACGCGTGCGCGCGTGAGTGTGTGTGTGTTTCATTTGCAAATCCAGATAGCTCTTGGGTGGGTATACATGTTCAACCCACCAGGAGCACAAAGAAGTATAGCTAAAATTACCACCACACACATTAATAACAATTATAAAAAAGTTTAAAGGAGTGAAGGAGAAAGACAAGAGGGAGGGAGGGAGAAAATGAGGCTCAGTGAAGAAAGAAGGGAAGGAGGAGAAGAGCTAGAGGCACCGTAGAGGAGCAGACGACAGACATTGGAGGTTCTAGACCCAAAGGATCGCCAACCTCCTCCCAAGTGACCCTGTACTTCTTCCGTCAGCTCCTGTCTTCCCTGTGGCACCACTGGGGCTCCGCACATGGAGCTCTTCCATGCCTCAGCCACCTGGTATGCCCGAAAGACTTTCCCAGGCCTGGCTACCTTGTACAGGTGGAGTGAGCACATCTGAGCCAGAAGCCAGTTCCAGACAGCTGATCTCACAGGACACGGGCACTGACTTGGATCTTAGCCTTTTCTCAGGGCTGCTACATTCCTGTTGGGGGAACACGATTTGTAGCCTGGGCTACAGACTGCCCTTGTGTACCCCGGGTACACACAGCCAGTGTCACACCTCCTCCCCCCAGTTCCAGATTCCAGCTACATCAGAGGCTCCCTCTACTCAGTCACAGACTATAACCTTTTCCCAGAACCCCTAGTTATATTTGAGGCTGTGGGACTCAAACCCATTGGTCATGTTCAGGGACCACAGGCTATAGCCCCGAGCATTCATTCCCCAGGTATCAGCTGCCATCACAAGTCTGAAACAACACTCTCCCTGGTTGCAGACCCCAGCCTGTTTCCCTCTCACTGCAAGCTCCACCTCAGATAGGGTTCAGGTAGGCATACCTCAGGTATGCCTGGTTGGGGCTTCAGCATAAGAGAACAGGCTCCCTTTCCCTTAGCCTACTCGTAACATTTATGGCTAGGATTCTTCTCTCTCTCTCTGTCCCTGTACATGTGTACATACACACTAGCAGATGCACCTGCGTGTGCTTGCCTGTAGAGCCAGAAGACAACTGTGGGAATCGTGCCTCAAAGCACAACCTATTAGTTTTGTTTTAGTGAAGATTCCTCACTGGCCTAGACTTGTAAAATAGGCTAGGGTGATCAGCCAGTGAGTCCCAGGGATCCTCCATGTTTCTGCCTCCCCAGAGCTGGGATTACAAGCATGCCCCACCACACCTGGCTTTTTAGACATGGGCTCTTGGGATCTAACTCACAGCTTTGTGGTTGTAAAGCAGATAGTTTTCCAATGGTGCTCTCTCTTTGTCTCATGATTCTCCTTTGACAGGAACACGCCCATCTTAGAGAACACACTTTGACCCTGGGGTAGTGCCAGATGTGTCTATGGTCTGTCCTATCTGAAGCTAAGGTAGGTGTTAAATCCCCATGGTGGGGTATTAAAAGAGTGGAAATCTGACCTTCTGAATGTAGACATGGGGCTTTAGGGAGGAGGCTAGAGTTGCACTCATGTTGTTCAGGCTGGAGTTCCCCCAGTGACAGTGTCTCACTGTGTAGCCTTGGCTTCCTGCAACTCACTGTATAGACCAGGCTGATGTCAAATTCATAGAGATCTTCCTGTCTCTGCCTCCTGAGTGCTGGGATGAGAGCTATACACTACCCCTCTACCTCACCATGCCCATCCAATCTTTAAAGAGAGTGTGTGTGTGTGCGTGCGCAGTGCATTTATGTGTTTGTGTGGCTATGTGCACATGTGTGCAGAGGTCAGAGGTCAACACTGAATGTTTACCCCACTCTCCACCTTGCATTTAAATTTTAATTAATTAATATATGTGTGTATGTGTGTGTGTGTGTGTGTGTGTGTGTGTTTACATGTGAAGGTCAAAGGACAACTTGATTCTCTCCTTCTGTCATTGGGCTGAGGGATTGAACTTAGGTTGTCTGGTTCAGTGGCAAATGCCTTACCCACTGAATCTTTTTACATGTCTTTCACTCTAGTTTTTGAGATGGAATCTCTCATTGAGTGTCACTGAGTCTGGGGCTCATCACATGGGTTATGCCAGCTGGCCAGTGAGCTCCAGGGATCATTTGTTTCCCCCCCCCCCCCCGCCCTTTGGTAGGATTATAAGCTTGTGTCACTGTGCCAAGCCTTTACTTAGAGCTAGGGATCCAAACTTATGTAGAAGGGCTTTACTGACTGAACCATCTCTCCAGCCCCAGGCAGATTTATCAGAAGAGACAGAAGGCTGTGGAGATGGCTCAATCCATAAAGTGTCATGAAGATTTAAAAAAAACATCTGGGCATGTAGTACATGTTTATAATCTCAGTGCTGGGGAGTGGGGTGGTAGAGATGAGTAGGCTCCTGGGGCTTGCTGGCTAGCCTACTTGGCAATGTTCTTCTCTGGTCTTGAACTCACAGAGATCTGCCTGCCTTTGCATCCCAAGTGCTGAGATTAAAGGCATATGACATCATGCCCATGTCCAGCTTTCTTAGCAAGTTTTTTCTTCCCTTAGCAAGTTTTAATCTGTCTCAAAAGAAGGTGGATGGCACTGAGAAATTATATCAGAGGACATCCTCTGGTTTTCACATCCTCTCCCCACCCTACATGCTTACACACACACACACACACATGATAGAGACTGAAGGAATAGACATGGACACATGGACACTCCTTGTCCATTGCCTTGTGATTCACTGCACCTCTGAGGACCATCCAATAAGAAAGTCATCACTTCCCAGCACTTGGGAGGCAGAGGCAGGCAGATTTCTGAGTTCGAGGCCAGCCTGGTCTACAGAGTGAGTTCCAGGACAGCCAGGGCTACACAGAGAAACCCTATCTCGAAAAAAATAAAAATAAAAATAAAAGAAAGAAAGAAAGAAAGAAAGAAAGAAAGTCATCACCAAACACAATTCTTGACCTTAGACTTCTAGACTCATGAACTAAAACAAACCTCTTTTCTTTATAATACACCCACTCTGTGGTATTCTATCACACACACACACACACACACACACACACTCACACACACACACACACACACACTATGGCACATAGTATCTCAGAGATGCCACAGCCATGGGCCAAATTAGGGAGATCCTTCCTCCCTGCCTTCACTATGGTCAGTGACTCCTGATAGCCATGGGGTAGGTGCTCCCTTCCACCCACAGCATCAAAGCCCAGGGGGATGCCTACTGTTCAGATGAATTGGTGCAAGTTCTACCCACCTTGCTTGAGGGTGCTGGTGTCCCACTGACAGGTAAGCCTCCTTGGGTCCAAGTCTTCTGCCCATCTCCAGACAGATTCAGAGCAAGGCTAGCGAGAGTCCGAGGGAGACAGGCCCCTTTGTTCACCGTGGAGGCATCAAGGCTGAGCCTGGGGGATGAGCAGATATTGAAGCTTTAGTGGTTAGTATCCACCTGTCTGTGGTCTTAGGCGCATAGAGGAAGGAGTGAACTCAGGGCTGTTCCAAGGTCAGGAAGAGTGGTGGGCCACACCGAGGGGTCCAACCCTCCCAATACAAGTCTGCATCTTCAGGGTGATCCTCTCTGCCTCTTTCTATGGGTGTTTCCTTCCTTCCTTCCTTCCTTCCTTCCTTCCTTCCTTCCCTCCCTCCCTCCCTCCCTCCCTCCCTTTTCAATATTGAAGGCAAAACCCAGGGCCTCAAGCATGCTAGGCAAGCACTCTTCCATTCAGCTACATCTTGAACCCTTTTGGGAGGAGCTGAGGCACACCAGGGCAGGATGGAGATGACTGAGACGCCTTTCTTCTGGTGCTGGGTACTGTGTGTGCAGGGAGATGGGTATTCATAAGTGTTTTGATCACTTGTGAGTCTGTAGCATGCAGGTGGCGGGCAAGTTTGGTGTAGGCATCCTACTGCTTATAGGTCTATTATGTATGGGTTTAACAGAGTGAGTGGGAAGCAGGTAGTTTCTATGTATACCACACATATGTGTTCATACATGTGGGAATCTACCCACACACACACACACACACACACACACACACACACAGGTGTTTGTGAGAATACATATTCGGGCTGCTTCTAGCAGCACAGACACCCCAGTGGCTCTATGTTGTGTTTGTGTGTGCATGCACATACATGTTCATACATGCTTCTCCCCAAGTAGAACTTCCCATTTGGAGGGAAGAGGAGCCCTCAGAAACTCATAAGAAAGCTCAAGAACTTGAGGTCATATGAGAAGTGCATACACAGTTTCTGGGGGAGAAGAGACTCTTCGGTGGAGCCACCTGCAAGCTGTACAGGAAGCCCCAGCCATGCAGCCTCTGTGAGTCACAGTTGGTATTCATGATGTAGCTGCTTTTGATGTAAGTAATCCCTCATCTAAACTCCTGTAAGTAAACTCCAATAAAACTGGTTCATTGGGCTGGACTTGGATGGGGGTAATTTCTCTGGTCTATTACTGGTGCTCTATCTGGGGTGAAGAGACACTTGTTTGTATCTCCTCAGCAAAAGTCACACAACTGGACAACAGTCAGGACAGCAGTCTGTCCTAAGAACTGGCTGCAGATTCCCAGATTCCTTCCTTGTGGCACCTGGAAGGTAGGCAGTGGTGGGGGCTGACCTTCGACCACTCTCTGAGCAGCTCCGGGGCCTCTCCCAGCTGTGCCTTTGGGGCAGGGCTGAAGCTCCTTCACAGCTTGTGTGGAAGGACTCTCTTCTGGCTTCTTTTCTGGGGGTCTCAGGATCCATAACCACTTCAGACTGATGGAGGTCAGAAGGGGCCCCTAAGCCTAGATCCTGGAGGTACTCGCTGCCCTGAAGGGCTCCCATATCCAGGCCGAGGTCTTCTGTGCTCTTGCTGAGGTTCCTCAGAAAACCATCTTCCTGTAAGTAGGGAAAAGAGGGTGTTGGTCAAGGGGTAACAGAGGTGAGGTCTCCTGGACTCAAGTCCCCACTCCTTAACACACAGATGGGCTTATCTTCCTCCTGTCCAATGGAGACTCATCTCTGCAGTAGTATGCTGAGGTAGTTTCAGTGAGAATGGTTTTCAGTCTCTCTTTGGCCCATGGTATCTTCACTATGCCCACTTTTTGGAATGGTAATGTATATTCTGTACCACGGTATGTTGGAAGAATGTGATCTGCTTTTTGGTTTTGATTTTACAGGGGGTTACAGTATCACGAGTCTCAGAAGAGACTTTGGACTTTTAAACAATGTTGAGACTGTGATAGACTACGGAGACTTTTGAAGTTGGACTAAATACATTTTGCTGTAAATATGAATGTGAGTATAGAAAGTAGATCTCGGTGGTTTGAATAAGAATACCCCATAGGATCATATATTTAAATGGTTAGTCACCAGGGAGTTGAGTTACTTGAAAGGACTAAAAAGTTTAGGAGGTGTGGCTTTGTTGGAGGGAATGTGTTCTACAGTGGGCTTTGAAATTTCAGAACAAGCCTAGGATATCTCTCTCTCTCTCTCTCTCTCTCTCTCTCTCTCTCTCTCTCTCTCTCTCCCTCTCTCTACAGATCATGATGTAGCTCCTACCTACTTCTCCAGCACCTGCCTACATGTTGCCACGATGATAATGGACTAAACCTCTGAAACTGTAAGTAAGCCTCCAATTAAATGCTTTCTTTAATAAGAGTGTCCTCTGTCATGGTTTCTCTTCACAGCAATAGAAGAGTGACTAAGACACACGCCTAGCCTGGGACTTAAGGTTTCATTTCCCCCAAAGGTAGCCATGCTGGATTTCTATGCTTTTTAGTCAGAGCCACAGATCATTTGGCTGTATGCATAGGCTACGTTTCACTCGTGTGTGTGTGTGTGTGTGTGTGTGTGTGTGTGTTCTAGTATGTGGAGGTACAGTGTATGTGCATGTAAAGGTCAGAGGTCAGCTTTGGGCAGCTTTCCTCAGGGTCTTATCTTGTTGCCATGATAAAATATTAAATGTCTAATTCTGTGTGTCTAAATCAACTTCAGGGAGAAAGAGTTTATTTGGCTTGTAGTCCCAGGTTGCAGGGAATGGCATCACCCACACAGTCAGTTGAGCTTTCCCTTTGCAGCAAATATGATCAGAGGAAGCCCCTTAGACATGTCCACAGGCTAACCCACTGTACACAATCCTTTATGGAGCTTCTACATTGTGTCAAGTCGACAATCACATATAACCATTGCAGGTACCATCCACCTTGGTTTTTGAGAAACTGTCTGTCAGAGGCCTGAAACCTGCCCATTGGTTGGCCAGTGAGCCATGGGGATCTGTCTGTCTCTCCCCTCCAACACTGGGGTTACCATCTTGTGCTGCAACTCCAGGCTATTCACCAGGTTCCTGGTGTATGAACTCAGGCCTTCATGCTTGCATAGCAAGGACTTTACCAACCAAGCCATCTCCCCAGCCCAGATTACATTCTGTTTATTTGTCTTTTGGCTATTTGTGAGTCATTGCTAAGGGAAGGATCATGCAGGTATCTATTTGTGATCTGCTTTCAGTGTTTTTGTTTGCTTTGTTTCTCAGGCAGGGCTCTGCTGGATTGCTCTGGGTGATGGGAACTCACCAGCCTCAAACTTGCAAACCTCCTGCCTTTTGGCTCCTGTGCTGGGACTCCAGACACGCAACTTCTCAACGGCCCCACTTTCAATTATTTTCTCATTTTTAAATATTTATTTGTTTGGTTCTACATCAGAGGACAACTTGTAGGTGTCTGCTCTCTCCTTCTACCGTGTGGGTCCTGGAAATGGAATTCAGGTTGTCAGGGTTTGGGGACAAGCTCCCTTACCTACTGAGCCATCTCGCTGGTCTTTCTTTCAGTTCTTTTATGTATATACCCAGAAGCAAAATAGTGTTTCTCTGTTTGAGTTTTAAGGGAGTAGCTGAGCACTCTATCACTAAGCTAGCAGTGTGTGTGTGTGTGTGTGTGTGTTGACACAAGGTCTTTTCACTGAACCCAGAGCTCATTGTTTTGGCTGGTAGGGCAGTAAGCCCTGTGAATTCCCTCTTTCTACTCCCACCCCCAAGGGCTGGAGTTATAGACATACACTGCCATTCCTGATTTTTAAAATGTGGTTCCTGAGGATCTGAACTCTGGTTTTCATATTTGTGCAGAAAGTGCTTTAAAACTGAGCCATCTCCCCAGCCCGCTCTTTCTTCCTCTGTTCTTAAACACCACATCTAGCTTTCAGTCTCTTTCTCAATGATCACAGAAGAGATGCGGCTGGACCGGAGTGACCCTGCCCTTGCTCTCCTATGGCTTTGCTTCAGTCTTCTTTCAGATCTTGCCTGTCCCCTGGATTGCTCCACTCCTGTTCCTGATGCATGGACAACCTTGTGTGGACTCCCGTCTCTCACCATTACTTCTCCACAAGGTTTCCTTGTATCTCTGCTTTTCATCTTCCCATAAATATAAACATGTCAGGATGGGCTCGGGGCTGGTGCTGGGCTCCCTCCTTTTCCAGTGTCTGGCCTCTCTCATCCCAGGCAGAGGTGGGAGCTAGGCCAGAGCTTGGGAGGAGGGTTCTGGGAAACTAAAGCACAGCCTGTCCCAGCTCTCTAGCTAGCAGGCACAGTGGAAGGAGGGAAAGCCCTACCTCTCCTTTGCCTGGAAGCTTAAACACTTTTTCAGACTCATTTCCCTGGGTGAGAAAAGAGGGAGCCCGTACACTAGGGGCCTTCCCAGAGATCTAAGTAAACACTGCCCCAGGCCTGACACCCTGCAAGAGGATCTAAGAAATTCTGTTTCACAGACTCAGGGAGCCTTAGGTTGGCCCACAGCCCCACTAAATTTCGCCTGAGTTCAGAGTAGAGGCAAAACATCCCAAGCTTCCCCTTGGGCTACCAAAAAACTAGTTGAGCCCTGACATGATAATGCAAGTGGAAAATTCCACACGTGACAGTCAGAGCACAATCAAAATGGAAAAATGGTTCCGCAGGTCAAAGCATTTGCTTCCATACATCCCAACGACACGAGTTCAATCCCTGAGAACCACAAATGCAGCGGCACCGGAGCGAGATAAATAAAAAAAAATACCATGAAAAACTTAAAAACAAAACAGGCTGGAGAGGTGGTTCAGCAGTGAAAAGCAAGCGTTGCTGTTGTAGATGGTGATTCTGTACCCATCACCCTTATGGCACTGGAACACAACTGCACATAACGTACAATGCCAGTGACTTCAGCTCCAGGTGATCTCTCGCCACCTGCTGGCCTCTGTGGTCACTGCACTCATGTGCACAAACCTCTGCACAAATAAGCTTGATTTAAAAGTGCCCCTCCCCCACACCACACCACACACACACACACACACACACACACCCCACAAATACAGAAGTACGGAGTAGCATATGGAATACCTTTAGGCCATGCATATTAAGTATGCATGAAACATCAGTGAATCCAATGTTTAGACAGGGTTTCGTCCCCAAATTATCTTGTTAGGGTTAACACAAATATTCCCAACCTGGAAAAGTCCAAAATCAGGGATGGGGAGACAGTCCAGTAGGTAAAGTGCTCTCCCAACAAGGATGAGAACCTTAGTTTGATTCCCAACACCCACATAGAAGTCAAGATGTGGTGGCTCCCTTCTGTAACCTCATTCTCTGAGGAGGGCGGGGATAAGAGGATCTGTAGGTAGCCATCAAACTCCCCAAATACATGAGCTTCAGCTTCAATGACAGAGCCTGTCTCAAAACACAAGATGGAGAAAATTGAGAAATATCCTCAACTTTGACCTCTGGCATGGATGCACATCCACACATGACCGGACATATTTATACAAATCTAAAATGAAGCCAGGTGTGGTGGCTCATACGAGACTGTATCAACAAAACCATGAATATATACAGAAGTTCTGCCTGGTGGTACACGCCTAAAATCTCAGCACCAGAGAGGTGCAGGAAGATTGGTATTTCAAAGCCATCTTTGGTTAGTGAGTTTGAGACCAGTCTGGGCTACAGGAGACCCTGCCTTATAGAAACAAGTAAACAGAGCAGTTGGAAGGAGGTGCAGCATGAGGACCAGAGTTCAGACTCTCAGAAGCCATCTAAAAGCCAGGGTAGGTGGGGCAGCCCCAGTATAATCCCAGTGTATGGGAGGCAGAGACAGGAAATCCCCAGAGCAAGATGGCAAGCTCCAGGTTCAGTGGGCTATTCTGCCTCAACGTGTAAGGTTATGAGTGATTGAGGAAGACACCCACCATCAAACTTGGACTTACATCTGTGAACACACAGACACACCAACACACACATCAACACAGACACACCAACACACATACACCAACACACATGAACACACCAGCACACACACACCCCCAACATAC
>JADRCH010000137.1:5055690-5074658 GCA_019843965.1 Rhynchomys soricoides | reverse complement strand
CACACATGCACACGCACACACCAAACACACACACCAAACACACACACCAACACATACACACCACACCAACACACACACCTCAACACCAACACACATACCACAACACACATACACACCAACACACATACGCATGTGCACATACCCCAACACACACCAACACACACACCAACACACACACACCAACACACATCAACACACACACAAACACTAACACACACACCAACACACACATCAACACACACACCAACACACACATCAACACACACACACCAACACGCACACCAACACACACATCAACACACATACACACCAACACACACACACACATATACACACACACAAATAAAGAAAACTAAACCCAACCATTTTTGGATAGGGGCACTTAGCTTGTTTTGTTTTAGTGCTGGGGACCCAATGGAGTGCGGCTTGCTAGTACACTCTACCACTGACTTACACCCCAACACTCGTTTTACTTTTTACTTCTTTTAAGATAGGCGTGCACATTTGCAGCCCATGTGCAGCTTGTCTTCATGTGGGTCCCCTAACAATTGGAGCGAGGACTGTCTCGGACTCTGTTGCTTGCTGTGAGGTGCAGATGTATTTTTATTCTTTCAATTTATTCACTTTACATCTCACTCACTGCCTCCATCCCAGTTACTCCCTCCCTCAATCCTTCCCTTACCCCTTCCCCTTCTCCTCTAAGCAGGTGACGTCTCCCTGGGTCTCCCCCAAACCTGACACATCAAATCTCTGCAGGGCTAGGCGCATCCCCTCCCACTGAGGCCAGACAAGGCAGCCCAGCTAGACGAACATATCCCACGGATAGGCAACAACTTTTGGGGTAGCCTCTGCTCCAGTTGTTTGGGACCCACATGGAAACCACATCTGCTACATATGTGCAGGGGGGTCTAGGTCTAGTCTGTGTATGCTCCTTGGTTGGTGGTTCAGTCCCTGAGAGCCTCAAGGGTCCAGGTTAGTTGACTCTGTTGGTCTTCCTGTGGAGTTCCTATCCCTTTCACGGCCTGCAACCCGTCTTCCTATTCTTCTACAAAAGTCCCCAAGTTTGTGATGGTTAGTTTTAATTGTCAACCTGACAACATAGAATCATCTGGAAAGAAAGCTTCAGTGACGAACTGGGTTGGCCTGTGGGCATGTCAGTGGGTATTGTCTTCACTGGTGTGAGAAGACCCAGCTCTGTTCTCTCTCTGTGGATGGCACTGTTCTCTAGGCAGACTGGATAAATTGAAATGAGGACAAATTGGAAAAAAAAATGTCCTGGCTAGTTTGTATTGTCAATTTGACAAAACCTAGAGTCATCTAAGAAGAGGGAGCTTCAACAGAGGAGGAATCAGCCAGATCAGATTGGCCTGCAGTCATACCTGTGAGAGATTGTCTTGACTAATGGTTGGTATGGGAGGGCCCAGTCCTCTGTGAGTAGCACCACCCCTAGGCACAGGGGCCTGATTTGTATAAGCAATCGAGCTAAGCATGAGCCAGAAAGCAAGCCAGTAAAAACCATTTCCCCCCATAGTCTCTGTTTCAGCTCCTGCTTGAGTTTCAACGTTTTCTTCTTCATTGATGAGAAGTAAACTGGACTTGTAAGATGAAATATTACAAATTGTTCTTGGTCATGGTGTTTGTTACAGCAATAGAAACTGAACTGAAGCAGTACGTGAGCATGCATGATCAAGAGTCTGTGTGTCCAAACACTGAAGGTCCTTGTCCTCAATTGGTTTTTGATTGATCAATAAAGAGTCAACGGCCAATGGTTGGGCAGGTAGACTGAGGCAGGACCTTTAGATTTTCATAGGCTAGGAACTGGGAGAGAGGAAGGGAGGGAGATCACTATGTCTTAGAGATAGACAGATCAGATTTAGAGCTGCAGGAGAAAACTCATCCAAAAGGTAGGTGGAAAGGGAGAGCAGCAGCCCTATGGGAGGGGCTGCTCCAAAGGTAATAGGACAGCAAAGATAAAACACAGATCTTGAAGGTGTTCAGCCAGGAGTTCTAGAGGGAAATGTATGCTAGCCAGGCAGAGGATTAGAACTGCTCAGCCTTTGAGCTAGTCAAGGCATATTTAAAATGAACTGGCGTGTGTGTGTGTGTGTGTGTGTGTGTGTGTGTATGTGTCTGTCTGTCTGTCTGTCTGTCTGTCTTTCATTGGTGAATCCAGACAGCTCTTGGGTGGGTGCACTCATGGCATGTGACCCATTGGGAGCACAAAGTGGTTTAGCTAAATTCACCGCTATCTCTCCAGCCCCAACCATGGAGAAATCTTAAGCTTCTCAGAGCCTCATTGCTAAATGGCCACCTCACATAATTATTATGGTGGTAATATGGGGGAGCAGGGGTGTTTGGAGATACAAAGACTTGCACATTGCAAATCCCCACTCTGAGTTAGAAAGTACTGCTGTCTTTATATTTCAGGTTTTAATTTGATTAAACTAATTTTCGTTTGAAAAAAATTCTAAAATATTTTGTGTGTATGGATATTTTGTCTTGTGTGGGTGAAGGCCTGAAGAGGGCATATAACCCCACAGAACTGGTGTTACAGATGGTTGTTAGTCCCCATGGCGTGTGGGTGCTAGGAATTGAACTTGTGTATTTTGGAAGAGCAGCCTTAACCACTGAGACATTTCTTCAGCTCCTGTTTTGTTTTGTTTTGTTTTGTTTGAGACAAGAGCTCCCTAAGTACCCCAGTGTGGTCTTGAACTCTTTATCCTTCTACTTCAGCTTCCCAAGGGCTGGGATGTGTCGCCATGCTCAGTTCTACTTCAGGTGTTAAAAGCCCTTATTTGTCTGTCAGTGAGAGACCCTGTCTCAAAAAAATTAGGTGTTTGGCTCCTATGACAGCTGGTCTTCACATGCATGTACACACATACACACACACAGAGAGAGAGAGAAAGAGAGAGAGAGAGAGAGAGAGAGAGAGAGAGAGAGAGAGAGAGAATGTAAAAGGAAGAAAGGCTATTCTAGCCGAAGATCAAAGATGGTTTGGAAGGGACTCGGATAACCAGCCCTTGGCAGACACTGGCAGAAAGACACTGGAAAGATCACCTGTTAGCTCCATTGCGATGGCTCTCCTAGAACCTTGGGTTACAGCTGAAGACACAGGGAGAGATGTGTGCTTTGTTTAGGAATTCAGGGTTTACGGTTCTAGGTGTCCAATGTGAGCGGGAGGGGTAAGAAAAACATCCAGGTGTCTGGCTTTGAGGACTGATCAAGATAGTGACGACGGACCGAGAAGATGGCTTATGGGTAAGAGCACTTGCTGATCAAGCATCAGGACCTGAGTTCAAATCCCTAGCACACATGTAAAAAGCTACGCACGGTAACACTGTATATCTGCAATCTCAGTGCTGTCAGGGTGGAGAAAAGGGGATTGCTGAGGCTTGCTAGCTGCCAGCTTAGCTGTGGGTTCAGTAAGAGACCCTGTCTCGAGGGAACAAGGCAGAGAATATAGAACAGAGCATGGAATGTCCTCCTCTGGCTTTGTTAAGCATCCACATACATACATGCACATACACCACATACATCTGATTTCTTTATGTACCTATACAGACATGCATATATACCATATTCATTACACACACACACACACACACACACACACCCTAGACAAGGGTGGATGCAGGAAGAAAGAAAAATTTTTTGAGGGCAGGCAGAGCCTCATCCTAGCCTCCTAAGGCTGAGTGTTTATCTGTGCTCTTTATTTTCTCTTTCACAATGTCGTCTATCCTAGTGTTCATGTCCCAGAGTTCTTATATTGAGAGTCCCAGCTCCTACAGGGCCCAGAACTATATTCCAGTCCTGGTACCATCCTAATTTCTCCTAGTCTCTGTGACACGTGGGCCAATTCTTGGGTCTCTTCGTCCCCCTTATACAAATGAAGGGAGGGAGTAACAAATGACTGTGTTGCTTCGTCATAACAGACTGTCCTAGCTTCATTTCTGTTGCCGGGATAAAACATCCTGACAAAAGGCAATTCAGAGGAGAACGAGTTTGCTTTAGCTCACAGCTCCAGGTTAGAGTCCATCACAGCACAGCCACAGTGGCATCATTCCCACAGTTGTGGGAGCAGAGGGGAATGTTTGCTTGCTTGCTTGCTTGCTGCTAGCATGATTTCTTCACTTGTATACAGTCCAAAACCCAAGGGAACAGTGCCACCTATAGCGGACTGGGTCTTCCCACACCAATTAACGTAATTTATTTATTTACTTCCCAGGCAGTGTTTTCATGTGTAGCTCTGAGTGTCCTGGAACTAACTCTCTAATTAGTTCCGGACTGGCTGGGAACTCAGAGATCTGTCTGTCTCTGCCTCCTAAGAACTGGGAGAAAAAGGTGTGTGCGTGTGTGTGCGTGTGTGTGTGTGTGCAGTGTGTGTGTGTATGCTGTGTGTGTGCATGTGTGCATGCACGTGTGTGAGCATGTGTGTGTGCACATGTATGTGCGTGTATGCTATGCATGTGTGTGCGTGTATGCTGTGTGTAAGTGTGTGTATGCTGTGTGTGCTCACTTGTGTGAGCATGTGTGTTTGCACATGTATGTGCATGTATGCTGTGTGTGTGCGTGTGTGTGCGTGTATGCTGTGTGTAAGTGTGTGTATGCTGTGTGTGTGCACTTGTGTGAGCATGTGTGTGTACACATGTATGTGCGTGTATGCTGTGTGTGTGTGCGTGTGTGTGCTTGTGTGCATTAGATCCTCTGGGGCTGCAGTTACAGGCCATTGGAGGCTGCAGAATGTGAGCGCCTGAATTCAAGTTCTCTGCAGAAGCAGGAAGAGCTCTTAACCATTAAGCCATCTCCCCAGCCCCATCAGTTAAGCAAATTGAGACAACTCCTCCATAGACACGCCCACAGGTCAACCAGGTTCAGGCACTTGCATTGAGTTTCTTCCCAGGAGATTCTAGGTTGGGTTAAGTTGACCATTACAGCTAACCCTCACATAGATTCTCTTCTTAGTTTAATAGAGATTGTCAAATGACAGTGTGATAGGTAGCATCAACTACCCACTTGACAGTTTAGAATCATCTGAGAGATGGGTCTCTGAAAATGCCTGTGAGGAATCATTTTTCGTTTTTCTTTTTCTTTTTTTTTTTTTAAAAAATACTTTTTATTGTTTAAGGATTTCACACATGTAGATGATGTGTTTTGATCAAGTCTGCTCCCCATGCCCCTCCCTCCAATTCTTCCCCTATCTCCACTACCATTGGCAATACTACTATTGCCAGTATGCTCAGGGGTATGGGACCATTTACTGAACTATGCATCACTGGAAAAATAAAAAAAAGACTCTCCTTTCCCCCAGAGTCATCAGCCACTAATAGCTCCTCAGCTAGGTATGGGACTTTGTGAGCCCTCCACAATTTATGCTGGGATTTTGCCTGGCTTCGTCTTGTGTGGGTCTTGTGCTACTGTGAGTCCATGTGTGCAATAACCCTGACGTGTTAGGCAGAGACTGTTTTGTTGTAGACATGCGTTAGTTACTTCTGGTCCTTACAATCTTTCCGTTCCCCTTTCTGAGGCTGATTGTGGTCAGGTTCCTTGAGACGGGGGCAGACCCATCTTTATTGTGAACGGGGCTGTTCCCAGATTCTGGACTGTACAGCTGGAGAGGGGTTAAGCATTAACCCTTGTTTCTCCCGACTTCTGAGTACAGCTGCGTCAAGCTTCTGCTGTCTTGACGGCCTTACCATTATGGAATGCGCTTTTGAACTGTGAGCCGAAAAGACCTTCTCTTCCTTAAGTTGTTTTTGTTAAACTATTTCATCACAGCAAGAGGAAGTGAAACTGAGATGGGCACCCAGGTGCCCGGTCCTGGGGGAAGACGTACTACCAGCTATTTATTGGTCCTATGGCTGAGTTGTACTCTTCCAGAACAACCCACATAGATTGACAGCTGAGGTGTTGACAGTCTTAGATCCACTGTGACTTAGATTTGGTTAATCTCCACAGGGATCATCTATTAGAAACTTGGTCCTCAGGGTGGCATTACTGGGTGGTGGTTGAGCCTTTAATAAATAAGGCCTGTGCCAAGTACTAGGGAGGAAGACCCACGCAGACATGTAGACAAGTCCAGCCTAGTCTACATAGTGGGTACCAATGCAGCCAATGATACACAGTGAGATCCCTGCCTTAAGAAAAAATAAACGAATAAGTACCTTACTTGGTGGTCATTGGGATGATTGGGACTGTGCCTTAGGAAGGGACCATGGATCTCCAGGCTTTCTGGCTCCCATTGTGTGTGGGTGTGTGGAAGCCAGAGGACTGTGGTGCAGTGGATCATGCCGCCAGACAGAAAACTTGGTAAGGTCTAGCGGATTCAGAAACCCAAGTAATTCTCGCATCTGAGAACTCCTTTAATCTACTCCTGACCAGGTTCCTGTCCTGGAACACATGACCACGACACCCCATGGAGAGGACTGTGACAATGAGTCATGTAGGAGCAACACTTGAAGCCCCTCCACATGCAGATGAGGCATCCCTCATCTTGGACCAAGCCCATAAGAAAGCATCTGCTTTTAGACCCTAATCTACCCCAAGTATACATAAGACTCTACCCACAACGAATAATGTGCACGAGTTATTTCATCAAAGACCGTCTGAGAGAGTCTGTCTTAAAGAGCTGTAATACCTTGGGGAAGAGAATTCTCTCCCAAAGCTTTTGTTGCTGGAAGCTGCTCCTCTAACCCTGAGTCTAAGGCAGTCTTGGCTCTTAGCCACACCCCTGAGCCCAACTGGCCTGTTGTGGCAATAGCTCCTGGCAGCCTGACTTGCTCTTGCTCCCCCTACCCCTCAGAGAGCCACAGACAACTCTTTGGCCGCTCTGGCCCCACAGGAGATCCCTGCGGATAGCACCTGGAATGCAGACCACCGGCAGAGGAGAGCCTGGGATTGAGAGCCTCAGGAGCTTCATTGATTATTTTGAGGCAATGTCTCTCATTGGCCAGAGCTCAACAAGTAGCCTAGGCTAGCCAAGGAGACTCAAGGCCCACTTATCTCTACCTCCCTCAAGCTCCAATGCGAGTATAGTCTCACCCCACCCCCTCTGTGCCCTGTGTTAAGGTCAGAGGACAACTTGTGGGAGTCTATTCTCTCCTTCCAATTTGTAGGTCCTAGGGATTGAACCCTGGTCATTGGGCTGGTGATAAGAGCCTTTATCTTCACATAAATTAATTGTGTGTGTGTGTGTGTGTGTGTGTGTGTGTGTGTGTGTGTGTAAGTTTGCCATGGCACATATGTAGAGATCAGAGGACAACTTGCAGGAGTCAGTTCTCTCCCTCTACCATGTGTGTCCTGGGGATCTAACTCAGGTCATCAGACTTGGCAGAAAGCACCTTTATCCACTGAACTATGTCATTGGTTCAGACCCCACTTCCTTCCTTCCTTCCTGTCTGTATGTAGTTAATGTGGGTGGGTTCGGGGAATCACACTCATGCTTAGAAGGCAAGTACTTTCCTGACTGTGACATACCCCAGCCTCTCTGGTTTCCTATTTTGAGATACAAGTTTTCTTTCCCACACATGTCCTGATATGATTGATGTTACAGCTTGCTATAGTCTAGATGTGAGTATTATCTGGCAGAGGTCTGGGTGCTTACAGCTTGATCCTCATGGTGGTGCTATTCAGTGGTGAAAGGGGTTTTTTTTTGTTTTGGTTTTTGTTTTTTTGAGACAGGGTTTCTCTGTGTAGCCCTGGCTGCCCTGGAACTCACTCTGTAGACCAGGCTGGCCTCGAACTCAGAAATCCACCTGCCTCTGCCTCCCGAGTGCTGGGATTAAAGGCGTGCGCCACCACTGCCCGGCCCAGTGGTGAAAGTTTTAATAGCAGGGATTGATGGGAGGTCTTTAGGTCATTGTGGGGATGCTCTAAGAAGGGATTGTGAGGCCTCATCTCAGATTCTCTTTCTGCTTTGGCTCATTCATGAGTCTAGTGCTTTGTTTACACTTCTAGCAATGGGACTGCTTGATCTTGGACTGAAACCTCTAGAACCATGAGCCAAAATAAGTAGTTTTTGTTAATAAGCATATCTATCTCAGGTATCTCATCATAGTGATGGAAGCTAATAAAAGACCTTTCTAATGATATATATCTATATCTATATATCTATATCTATATATCTATATCTATATATATATATAGATATATATATATAAAATCTTATACTAGTTCTTTGGAAAATTTACAATAGTCATATCTATCCCCCTTCTCCACATCTTTTCAGATCTATCTTCCTTCCCTACACACCTGAGTTGGTGCCCTTTCACCAAGCAGAGGAGGTCTGGAGTGAGTCAACCGTTGACAAAGGCAACGATGACAGAGACAACAGTGACAAAGGCAACAGTGACAACGACAACACTGACAAAGGCAACAATGACAAGACCCCAGTTCTTCTGGTTCAGAGAGATGGCACAGCCTTTCTTGGGGGACCAAGGAGGAATATGAACAGGATGTGCAGAAAATGTCCACCATAACTTTCTCCCCTGGATACTTATGGCCTGAAATCCGCTCCCCTACAGGGACTGCTCCTACTGAGATTAGCTAAATCTGTTTTCCTGATCCACCTGTATACTATAAACCCTGCCTCCTGTGTGTCTGTGTATATTAGCCTTGCTCCCTTGTCCAGCTGAGTGCAATAACCCCATCTCTCTGTTCAACTCTTTGTAATGAACATGCTGAACTTGGGGATGGGTGCTGTTGTTTCTTCAGCCAGTAGCCCAGAACACTTGATCCCAACTTTTCTGCTCCCTACACTAGCTGGTGAGAGAGTCTGTCTCAGAAACCAACATAAAGGACATCCAAGTACTGCTAGCTGAGGTTGTCCTTTTGCACACACACACACACATATATGTACAGAAGAAATGTGCTTTTTTAAAAAAAATCCAAGAGCTTCCCTCTATAGTGTAGCTGAGTCAAGACTCAGGTATTTTGTTATATTAACAGAAAATGAACTGATATATCATCTCAGACAAACACTATTAGAATTAACTCCCTGGGGGCTCAACAGTCACTATTTGTCTGCCTGTCCCTGAAGAGCTGGAATAGAATTGTATTCATGATAACACTCCTTGGGTCTTTCTTCTTAGGATTATTCTCCTATATATCTCACCCCTACCCTGGTGCTAGTTTTCTCGAGAAGAATGCTGAGAATTGTCATGATGGCCAATATTAAGACCCCAGCCCTAGCCAAGCCCAGGTGGGCTCTGTGAAATAACGTCTCTCTCAAGCACCAAGTAAACGACGGCACTGAACAAAGCATGCTTGCTGCCAGCATGGCTATCATCTCTTGCCCGTCTCACCCACCTAATACCTGCCTGCTCATCCTCCATGGTTGAGAAGAAATCTGAATTCTCAGGTTTCCTGGGTCCACGGCTACTCCTGGTGGCTGAGGCTGCTGCTCCAGAGTCCGAGGGCTGGGCATATGGCTTGGGCTCAGAGCCTGTACAGAAAGGGGGAATAAAGGGGTCAGGACGAAATCAGGAGGGCAGGGGAAGCTAGGGCTTGACTATGTAACTGTCACTGCTTGCCCTGGACAATGGTGTGGCGGTTAAGATTGATTGTCAAATTGACAGGATCTAGAATCAGCTGGAAGACAAGCTTCTAGGCATGCCTGTGAGGGATGCTCTTGATTAAGTTAACTGAGACAGGAAGACCCTGTTCACTCTGGGTGGCACCATTCAAAGCTGTGGCCCCGGACTACTACAAATGAGAAAGTGAGCCAAGCGTCAGTGTTCATTACCCTCTGCTTCCTGATTGTAGTTGCAATGTAGCCAGCTGTCTCAAGCTCCTACCAATACATTTTCTCCACCATGATGGACAGCACCCTAAAACTGAGAGAGAAGAAACCCTTCCTTTCTTTCTTTCTTTCTTTCTTTCTTATAAAATAAGTGTTTATTGAAGGTCTTATAGTTCTAGAGGGTTAGTCTTCAACCATTATGGTGAGCAGGAAGGCAGTTTGATGCTGGGGCAGTAGCTGAGAGCTTACACACTTATCTACAAGCACAAGGCAGAGGGGGACAGAGACATAAAGAAAGACAGAGACAGAGAGAGACACAGAGAGAAATAGAGAGGCACACTGAAAAAAGCAAACCCTTACTTTCTGAAGGTGCTTTTGTTGGGTATTTTATCACAGCAGTGAGACAAGTAGCCAAGATAAATTGGGGATGGTGAGGAGGAGCTGAGATGGAAAAAAATCTTTAAATGACCTTGAAGCCAACGTTAACACCTCTTCCCTAACCTTTGCCTGTAGCAGACATTTCTAGTCAATCACAGATGAAGCTCTTTCCTGCTTAAAACTATTTGCTCCTAGGAACCTGAATGGATTCATGGTGACACTGGCTCTGGCAACAGGTTCTCATTTGATAGATGGTGTCTGGATGGGCACCAATTCCAGTGTCATAAACTGAGCCCCCATCCTAATGCCATTTTCTGAGCCATAATCTTGGTGTTATACACTATGCCTCACCTTCTTATCATTGCTTGAGCCCTAATCCTGGTGTCATAGACTGAGCCTTGTCTAGGTATTCTAATCCTTCCTCTTGCTGTCATATACTGAACCATGGATTTGGTGTCATAGATATGCCTCATGCTGCTATCATGAGTTGAGACCTGACCCTGGTATCACAGACTATATTAATTTCTTTTCCTGCCACTGTGATAAAACTGACAAAAGCAACTTAAGGAAGGAAGGGTTTATTTTAGCTCACAGTTCAAGGTTTAGTCAAGGCAACAGAAGCTAGAAGCAGAGAGCAATTGATATTTGTGCTTAGCATATGTTCTACGTGTATACAGTATAGTTCCCTAAACCCAGGTGTTAGTGCTGCCCACTTTGAGGCTGGGTCTTTCTACACCAATTAATCCAACCAAGATAATAACTCCCTCTTAGGCATGCCCAGAGACCCATTTCCCAGGTGATTACAGATTCTGTCTACCCATCACACAGATTGAGCCTCATCCTGTTATCAGGTTAGACACTAATCCTGGCGTCATAGACCGATCCATTCAGGCATCATCCATTCCACATGCTCTTGCTGTCAGGTTGAGTGCATATCCTAGCATCGTGGGCAAAGCTCTTATCCTGGTGGACTGATCACCACCTCGATGCTCGCACCAGTGCTGAGCTCAGTGTGCACATTTTACCCTTGTGCCCTCCGCGCATCTCTGTGACACATCGCTTTGAAGAGCGGACAATGGAATAAGAGGGGCAGATGACTTCACCAAAGTCACACGAAATGGGTACAAGGTAGTACAGCACCTGTCATGCAAGTGTAAAGATCTGAGTTTGGATTCCCAGAACACCCAGGTACAGTGATACAAGTTTATTACTCCAACACTGGGGGAGCAGAGACAGACAGATTCTTGAAGCTCATTGGCCAGACTAGCAGAAACAATGAGTTCTTGGTTCAGTGAGAAACCATGTGTCAAAAACTAAGGTAGAGAGATGGAGCAGTAGTTAAGAGCACTGGCTGCTCTTCTAGAAGGCTTAGGTTCAATTCCCAGAACCCACAAGACAGCTAGCAACTATTTGTAACTCCAGTCCTAGGGGATAGAATGTCCTCTTGGCCTGTGTGGGAACTGTACACACATGGTACACAGACATACAAACAGGCAAATACTCCTACACATAAAAATAAAACCTTTTCTTTAAAGGCTGCTGCTGCTGGTGGCGGCGGTGGCGGCAGCGGCGGGGGCACACCTTTAATCCCAGCACTTGGGAGACAGAGGTAGGTGGATCGCTGTGAATTTGAGGCCAGTCTGGTCTACAGAGCAAGCTCCAGGACAGCCAGAGCTAGACAGAGAAACCTTGTTTCAAAAAAGTAGAGAAGGAGATCAAGAAAGATGTCTGACATCAATTTCCAGCCTCCACACCCACATAAACATGATCCATGACACACATATACACACACACACAATTATATATATATGCATACACACACAAGCATACACACAATTATACACATACACACACATGCGCACACACACATAAATTACATATATATACACACACACAATTATATATACACACGCACACAATTATATATATATATGCATACACACACACACACACACAGAGACAGAGACAGAGAATTACCGGGGTACCCCGTGCTCTGAGAGGCTGGGAGAGGACAGTGATTAAAAGCTTGATGAATGGATACACAGGTAGATAAATTAATGGAAGGTATGTGAATGATTGAACAGACAGTAGATGGCGGGATAGTTGGTTTGACAGGTTGATGGATAAACGGCTTATGGATGAAAGGTGGGTAGTTAAATAGGTGAACACATAAGTGACTGATGAATGACGCACAAGTGACCGCTTGATTGGTTGGATGGAGACGTAGGTGGATGGACAGTTGATGGACACTTGGTTGAGTAGATGATTCAGAGAATGGATGGGTGGTTGGGTCGGATGTGAATGGATTTCGGGCTGGCTAGACCGTAGGTTTGGCTGGATGGCCAGTCAGATAGAAGGTGTGTGGTTACATGAGTGAACGGGTGGACTGCGGATAGTTAGCTATCCACCAGAATAGTTAGATGGCAGGTTTTATAGAAGAAAGAAAGAATGGATGTAAGGTCGGCTGGACAGATGAACTGAAGGGAGGGACAGAAAGATGGTTAGCTAGTTTACTGGCTAGATCCCAGGCTGGCTGGTTGGGTGGCAGATTGCAAGGAAGAATGCTTGGATGAATGGAAGACAAGTTGGGTGGGTGGGTGGATTAGCTAGATGGAGAGACGCACATTCAGGGGATGGTAATCTGCAGGGCTGGGGGTCTTACAGATGCAAGTGGGCAGAAGTGAGGCAGAGAGGCCAGACAGAAAGGGACACGGGGCAGATATAGAACACTATCTTCACTGACTGCAAAGTAACTTAAAAAGTAAGAGCAGAAGGTGATATTGTAGTAGCTGAGGGAAGAGAACGGAGAGCCCTCCTGCCCTGGGGCATGGGGGCATATCTCAGTCGTCTCTCTCATTGGGTGCCTGGCTCTGTAGTCTAGTCTCGTTATTTCCACACGTAACACACACACACACACACACACACGCACGCACACGCACGCACACGCACGCACATACACACATACACATACTCACATACACACACATATACACACTCACATACACACACATACACACATAGTCACATACACACACATACATACACATACGCACACACACACATACATACACAGTCACACACACACACATACACACACTCACACATACACACACTCACACACACATACATACACACACTCACATACACACATACACTCACATACACACACATACACACATACACACACATACACATACATACACACACTCACATACATACACAGTCACATACACACATATATACACATGCACTCACATACACACACATACACACACATATACACATATACACACACAGTCACATACACACATATATACACATGCACTCACACACACACACACACACACACACACACTCACTCACATGTTGTCTTTTCCCCCAGTGCTTTAGGACTAATGACCAGAGAAACAGGGTAAAGGAGTCACCTAACAAAGCTGGAGGAGGCGGGGCCTGAGCAGGGAAAGGGACTTGGGACCTTGGCTTTTCTCTAATGAGCAGCCTCTCAGCCTAGGTTCAGGCCAAGGGCAGCAGCATCCTCCCCCACCATCCCCTGTGGCCTCAGCCATAAAAGGGTGTAACAGTCACTGTCAGCGCTTACAGTTCACTCCCCCACCTGCCTGCTGGTCTACAAATCATAATCTCAACCTGCTTGAACCCAAAAACAAGGCGTGCTGGATGGCCAGGATCCAAGACCCAGGCCGCAGGAGGACACCCTAGTGATCCATGCCCTGTGTACTAATTCTCCCAGGTTGCCACTACGGATGGATTTAGTACCATCCCCTGGCTCTGGAACTACCCACATGGGCAGCTCTGCTTAATGATCAGAACCCATCACAAAGGCAGCCCCAGAACTGAATTGGTTTCAAATTCTGGTTCCTTTGGTATGTGCTGGCTATGTGAGCAAGTTGCTCAGCTTCTCTGAGCCCAGCCTCAATGTAGGTCAACAATGAGCAGTAACTCCCTCTTGATGACTATTCTTTAATTGCACCCCAGTTCCCAGGCCACCTCTCTCTCTCCAGCCCCCGTCACAGACTCTGGGTCTTCTGGTCCCAGCACAGAGAAAGTGTGTGGATCAGATGACCTGGTGTACACCCCGTTCCCTTCATCATGGAAACATACGATACTCTGAACAAGGAACATATGGTATCTGCAGGTGGTTAGGCTAGATGGAGGTCTGACCAGCAGTTATGGGAAGATGGAAGCACGGAGGGCCAGAAAACCAAGGATGCCGTGGTCAGTTCAAGGCAGGAGGATCAGGAATTCAAGGTCATCCTTGACTACATAGTGAATTTGAGGCCAGCCTGGGTTTTGTGAGATGCTGTCTCAAAGGAAGGGAGGAAGGGAAGAAGCAAGCAGAGCACGGTCCCTTCCTAAGGAGTGCTCATGCAAACCACAGGGTATGTAGTACAAGAACCTAATCCCTACATAGGTAAACCAAGGCCCTGGTTACCCTAGAAAGAACATGAACTAGTGTGTGTGTTTGTGTCTGTGTGTGTGTGCGCGTGTCTGTTTGCTTGCATAATTGTACACGCTTGAGGGAGGTGCATGCTTCAGAATTTAAAATCTCATTTTCTCTTTCTTTTTTGAGACAATCTCATGGACTCCCTGCTGGCCTTGAATTCAACTATGTAGCCAAGGATGACCTTAAACTCTTGATCCTCCTGCCTCCACCTCCTGAGTGCTAGCATGACCGCCAAGCAGCAGCATACTGGGGTGGGACCTCATGAAACCTAGGCAAGCACCCTACTGACTACATCTCTCATCCCCTCAAATCTCCCCATTTCAATTGGCTGCCTTGCTAATTTACTCGTCCTGTCACGGTTCCAGGAGCCAATGATGCTAGGAACCCATGATAAGTCGCCAAGGGAGCTCATCAGCTGGCGATATGGTGGATTTTCCTGTTGTAAATTTCCCACAGAGCCTTGGGGAAACGTTTTCTCTGAGAAAAGAGGGAGCCCCAATGTTCACGAAGGTCCTTGGTGCTCTGGGAAAATTTGGCGGTGGTCATGGTCCCTGAGGTTGACTTGGGCAAAGCCTGTCAACCAGCTAAGGAAAAAAAAAAAAACCCTCCCGTGAGGACGATAAGCCAGTGGTTTAGGGGTTTCTGCCTGGGTGGTGGTCCACTACTTGCCTCCTTACCTCGCTTAAATGCCCATCTCTTCAGCCACAGTTTGGAGAGAGCTGGCCAGGAGTGGTTGAGCACCGAGTCAGCCATGGGTACCTCATGCATGTGAGTAGGGTGTCCAGCTCGGGCCCGAGGGAGCAGAAGCTTAGACTGGGGATCCCTGCCAGAACCGGGCTGCCAGCAAGGGGGGCGGAGACTGCCTCTAAGGCCTGCCAGAGACATCAGCTTATGGGAGCCTGGGTTGGAGGAGGAGAACTAGACATTGCAACAGTGGAGAGGGGCAGATCCTGGGGCTACGGGCAAAGCAGGGCTCAGCATTGCCAGGTCTCCTTCAGCCCAGACCCAGGGGACTATTCACTCCGGCCCAACAAGACATTCCTGAGAGAAAATAAGCCTGTCCTGCGTCTGAGGGGAGGTTGGCTGTGTCTGTCAGTCTGTCTCTGTGTGTGTTTCTGTGCTCACACGCAATTCGACGTGTGTTTGACAGGGCAATTATTTATTACATAGAAAATGTGGATATTCTCTATTACATAGAGAATATATATACATATACACAGTTTTGTGATTGTGTGAGTCTTGTATATGGTGTACGTGTGTGCTTGAAAATGCATTTGTAGGTCATAGTCGATCTTCGAGTCATTCATAAGCATCAATGTTCATACTATTTGAGGACAGAATTTTCACTGGCCCTTTAGGCAAGCTAGCTGGCTGGTGTGCCCTTGTAGTTTGTCTGCCTGTCTCCGACTGTCCAGAGCTGGGGTTTTAAGTACACACCACAATGCTCAGCTGTTTTTGCATGGGCTCTGTGGGGCCCAAACTTTCAAAGCCAGCGCATTACTTGCTAAGTCATCCCTCTAGCTGCTTTTTTTGTTTTTTAATGTTAATTTTTTAAAACAAAAAAAAAATCACTTTTTTCTGACTAACTCACAAATAAAAAGATCACACAACTGGTTTAGGAAGCCACTCACACCAACACCCACCCTGCGCCACACTCGGTGCCTCTCCATGAATTCTGTACTGTCAGAGTAGCCACGTCGAAGCTGTGAGGACTCACTCACTACCAATTACATCTACATACACACACACATACCACCAAAAAACATGGCAGCGCTGAAACCAGGAAAAACATTAGCTTCCCATCCTCTCTCGTGACTAACCCTAAACTTAACCCTAACTCTAACCCTAACCCTTCCTTATCATCTAAGTTCACCTTCTGCTTGCTCCATCAATGTTAGGCTGCATCTACACTTACAGCTGCTTACATAGATACTTGTGTGCATTATAGGATAGAATCTACATATGAGAGAGAATGTAGATTTTCTTTTAGAAAAGATCTTGAGTAACCAAGATTGACCTGGAATTCACTGTGTAGTTGAGGATGACCCTTAACTCCCGACTTTTCTACTTTAACCTCTTGGGTGTTGAGATGACACATGTACACCACCATGCCTGGTGTATGTGGTGCTGAGAATAGAACCTGGGGCTTCCTTCATGCTAGGTAATTGACAAGATCTCAAATACTCCAGGCTGGTCAGCATTGTTGTAGAGCAGAGGATGGCCTGGAATTCCTGATCCTCTTGACTCCTGCCTCTATCTCCTCATGACTGGGATGACAGGTGTGAACCGTCATGCCTAGCTTAAGTGTTGAGTTTCAACTTGTGCAGGTGGACCCACTTCTGAGCATCAAAATGGAGCCAGGTGTGGTTGTAGACAGTGTGACTCTCAGCATTCAGAAAGCTGAGGCAGGAACGTCAAAAGTTCAAGGCTAAAATGGACTGAAAACTTCATGTAGTTGTGAAGAATGAAATGATGTCATTCATAAAACAATGGATGGAATTGAAGATTATATATATATATATATATGAGTCAAGTAAGAGAACAGGATAGATTGGGGGGCATGGAAATGGAAACAAGCAAAATATGGAATGTTGGAAAAGTTTACAGTGCACACCATTTATTTGTATGCTAACAAAAAATAATAACAAATAATAAAATAGGTGGTTTTGAAAGCCGCGTATGCACAGGTACGCAGGCAAACTTACACTTGTCCATGCAGGTGCTGCCCCCTGGTGGTAGAAGTCCCGTGTTTGGCTTCATTTCAATGTCCCCAAAC
This sequence comes from Rhynchomys soricoides, assembly GCA_019843965.1. Classification (NCBI taxonomy): domain Eukaryota; kingdom Metazoa; phylum Chordata; class Mammalia; order Rodentia; family Muridae; genus Rhynchomys; species Rhynchomys soricoides. Next base: position 5,057,306 of record JADRCH010000137.1, on the reverse strand, counting down.
TCCAGGCTCCGCCTACTTGGTTCAGGACACTCGCAGGAGCTCACATTAGGTCAAACTCATCTTATCTAGTCCTCCTCCCTCATAATAAAATATTGAATAGTCTGTGAAACTCGGGCAATACTGTACCAAAAGCAAATTCCAGAATAGTAGTGTGGATACACGATTTCCCACCACCATAACTGTAAACCTGGGACTACCTATGATCCTGTCCACACCCCACCCAACCTCTGCCCCACTCCCATCCCGCCTCTGCCCCCACCACGAGAGACCAAACCGGAGACAATTCTGAATCCCTCACTCATTCTCCAGAACCTAAATAGTCCCCAGGGCCTCTTTCTGGTCTGCCTTCTCTGTGTCCTACGTGTTTTGACTTTCCCTGGGAAGGGAACAAGAGGGAAGAGAAGGAAGAGAAACAGAAGAGAGGGAAAGGAACAAGGAGAGAAGGGGGAACTTTGAGGACCCAAAGGCTCTCTGCAATGGACCAGAATGTAGAGGGAAAGGAACAAGGAGAGAAGGGGGAACTCTGAGGACCCAAAGGCTCTCTGCAATGGACCGGAATGTAGTCAAGCATCTCATGTATGATGGCTCTGCTTAGTTGTTTATCAAACAGCTAATGGGTTGAAAGAGATCTTATAAGACAAATACCCAGCATAAATGAAGTTACAACATAGGCTCATAAGTCGGTTTCCAGTTGTGTTTGTTACTTGCTGGAGCAGGTGACCTCACCCCTTCTTCCCAAAACCCCCATTCCTTCCCTTTGTGGCTCTTTCTTTGCAGTTCAAATAAGCACTGAGTCATGGACACACAGATATGGGGACAGATTTACAAGGCAACATACAGTCAAGCACCAATTCAGACTCAGACAATGGACAGTCAGGAGATGACAGAAGATAAGGAGGAAGATGTAGAGAATTCAAATCTAGTCGCTCTCTTGGTAAAACTGTTCCAAACAGAGTGCTTTTAATTCTTTTCCTTATTTGGCCCCGATGGATTATTGGTGACTCTTGAGTTAGTCACTAATCTATTCCCCCTTACCTAGTGAGTATCACTCCAGTCCACAGAGTGCATTTCAATGTCCTGAGTGGCTGCCTGAAACAGTGCCTAGAGATGCCTCATATAAACCTTTTCCCAGGCTCATATACCCATGATAAAGCTCAATTAGACATAGTCAGAGATCAACAATGATAGCCAGTAATCAACTAGAACAATTAATGCTAAGCATGGTGCTGCGTGGCTGTAATCTCAGCATTTGGGAGACCAAGGAAAGAAGATCAGGAGGAGTTTGAAGTCAGCCTGGGTTAAGTTCTGAGTCCCAGGCCAGCATGGGTATATGAAAAGACTTCCAAAAAGACAAAACAAGGGCTGGTAGATGGCTCTAGCCTCCAAGCCTGAGGACCCCCGGAACCTACATGGTGGGAAGGAAGAACTGAATCCTAAAAGTTGTTCTTGACCTCTGTATGTGTGTGCACATGTGCGAGTGTGTGCATGTGTGTATGTGTGCGTGTGTGTCTGTGTGTGCACATGCGTGTGTGCATGTGTGCTTGTGCATCTCTGTGTGTGCATGTGCATGTGTGTTTTTGTGTGCATGTGTGTATGTGTGCATGTGTGTCTGTGTG
>JADRCH010000137.1:5035530-5049478 GCA_019843965.1 Rhynchomys soricoides | reverse complement strand
TCTTCTTCTTCTTCTTCTTCTTCTTCTTCTTCTTCTTCTTCTTCTTCTTCTTCTGGATCAAAATATTTTATTAACTATGAGTCAAATATTACTGACAGCTGATAATGTTGTAGACTATTCTTAGTAGCCATCTTGATATCTTTTGCTCATATAGCTTCTATGCACAACTCATTAATTCAACAACTACTTATTCATTGCTTTTAATGTGTCACCAGTGTCTTCAATGCTAAGAAGAATAAGATCTCTGATTTTATGGAATTTATAAACCATGGTAGAGGTAAACAATATTCAGATTAGCAAACAAATAACTAAATACACATAAATTTAATGTACATATAGTAACAAAAAATCCATAGATGAGTAAATCAAGTAATTCCCAAGATAAATCATGTATGGCCATGAGAATAAAAGAGGTCAATTTTCAACAATGGCAGTAGGAAGCAAAATATTAAAGAAAATGCTGAAAATGCTGAATTCTGCTATGGAATTTTCTTAATTAGATTATTCGAGGTAGGACTTTGAATATGAGTTATATCTTCCAGTGGCAAGGTACATAAAAAGACACAGAAAAAGGAAGCTTTTACTTTTTGCCTGCTTTCCCTCACTCACACCAGCCAGTTCATCTACCCTGTTGTTGAGACATTTCTTCTCTGGTATTAGAACTGGTATCAGACTTCTTTGAGATTCCAACTTAGACTGAAGACCACCAACTCTCCAGGAACCCTCCAGGCCTTCAGCACCAGATTGGGACTGCAGAGACATCCAGTCTTTATTGCCGGACTGTCTCGGCATATAATGACATATAGACATTGTTATTTATTAAGCTTAGACCTCAGCTGGCTACCTCTCAGCTAGCTCACCTCATTTAAGTTAGCCTGACTATTCTATTCCACATCCTGCCACATGGCCTGATACCCCCCTCTCACACAATCAGTCCTGGCACCTGTTCCCTCCACCTCCGTGTCCAGCTGGTGAATCTCGAGCCTCTCAGTTCTTCCCACAGTTCCCATTTTTGTCCGGATGTCCCTCCTTTCCTCACCTGTTCGCCCTCAGCTCTTTATTAAACCAATCAGAAGGCAATGGAGAAGAATGTTTACAAAATACTCAGGTAGGTGATGATCCAATAAAAATAACAATACCGAGATCTGGTCTGTTCTAAACTCTCTGCTTGTACAGAAATCAACATTTGAATAATAGAAAGACAACCTTCACACAGTGCACAGAAAGATTATCCCAAGTCTTGACTGAACAACTATCAGATTTTTGGCCCTCCCACCAGGAGACAGCCACTTTTGGACTACAGAGGCCACAACCTGAAAGCTAGCGTGTGTGTGTGTGTGTGTGTGTGTGTGTGTGTTCACACATTCTACCATTTCTATTCTTTTAGAGAACCCTAATACAGCCCCACTCTGAGTTACTCTATGTTGTACAAAACAGTGGTTTTGCTTTTCATTTTTTTGACTGTGGCTTGCTCTAGGAGACTATTTTATGAGGAGCTTTTGACTCTATTTAGAGAACCCAGGAACTGCATCATCTTTTGGACACATTTCTTCCAGCACAGACTGATATGTGACTTATTCCTGAGAGCAGAATGAACTGTCCCGTAAGTTTACTTGGGTGAGTGGAAACGAGGCCCAAGAACTTATCAGACACAGCAGACTAAGATAAAGGTCTAACTCCCTCACCTGGACCCCATAACGTGATGGGCACATAACAGTGTGGAATCACACTGTTATGACCACACAACCTGTCATCTGACACCTGGTGTGTGTGGCAAGGACTGAGGACACCTAGCTGTCCTTTGAGCTTCTTCTGGGTTTGGTAACCTACTGTCGACTCAGTCAGCTAGATGACTGGCTGGCCATGGGCAGCATGGACAGCAAACAGGTCATCTGGTTCTGAGCCCAACATTTCTTGCTCTTCCCTGGTTCAGCCTTTCACCTTGCATGTGAACTCTGCTCTTTTGCTGTCAATCCCAATTCCACAGCCTCTGCTGCAGCTCTCTCTTGACTCTGCTGTGATCCATTATCTTGTCACTGTGCACTCTCAGCCTGAAGTAGAATAAGATAGAACAGACCAACTGTTAGGTACCGATTTATTCCTTTATTTAGTGATTTACTTAAAGCACGGCTTGCACTGCTTATTTGCCAGGGACGATTTCACTTGCTGCCTGCAGCAGAATGATCTGGAGAAACAGCTGAAGCAATGGGTCACCGCCCTTCACAGCCTGCTGACTGCCGTGAACTCTTCTGTAAACTCTTCCTTGCTTGCCTGCCCTACTTTGTGGTTTTAGAGCATAAAATGAGAACACAAACTGGACCCTGGGTTGAAGTCTTTCAGGAGCTTCTAGTGGCCAAGGTGACTGTGACACATAGTACTGCAGCCTCTGAGTAGAAGATGAGACTAGAATGGACATCCAGACCAGGTAAGGAGCCCCTGGGGATAGGCAGAAAGCAAGCTTGATCCCCCACAGGAGACTGCATCTGAAGCCTTGAAGGGATACAGAGGTGGCACTGGTCTCCAAGGAGAAACAGACAAACTAGGAATTTAAATTGGGAATGTATACCTTCTGAATGAATGTGGGAATGCTTGTAATGCTCTCACAGCTCTGTGGCTACAGGATCTGATTAGGCTCCAACTTGTCAATCTACTGTGGTCATTTCAACCAAATGGGTGCTTACCTTCCATGATAGGAGGTGACTGAGCATAGGGTTACATGTGTGGTCCTTAAGGTAAGACCTCTTCTCTCTCTCTCTCTCTCCCTTTCTTTCTTTCTTTCTTTCTTTTTTTTTTTTTTTGAGGCAGGGTTTCTATGGGTAGGCTTGGTTATCCTGGAGCTCACTCTATAGACCAGGCTGGCTTCAAACTCTCAAGAGACCTGCCTACTTCTGCCTCTCAAATGCTGGAATTAAATGTGTGCTCCACTACTGTCTGGCTAGGTCAGCCTTCTTAAATCACCAAGAGGTGGCTGGACAGACAGGTACCTGCTTGAGGGAAAAGCCAGTCTTCTTTGCCCAGCCTATGCAGCAAGCATGGGTAAGTACATATAAACTCAGCTAAGTCCCAGTTAGGGAACTTCTCTCATTATGCGGTCTACACAGTCCTGATATGAACCCACATAGTCCTACAAACCACACTTGACAACTTTAAAAGATTTACACTGACTATGAGATAAACATGAAACCCTCCAAATTAAAGACTCTCTGTGAAACTGATTGGTCTTCCCTTGATGTCATCTGGCCACAAGCAGGAATTCTAGCTTTGACTTTGATTTACAGTCTGAGAGATCTGTATGGGATTCCTAGCCATAGGGAATCACAGACCAGTTCCCACACATTGATTCTTAGTGTCTGATAGAGCCTCTGGGATGGTGTCGTTGAATATGCTTTCCCAGGGAGTGGTCCTATTCGGAGGTGTGGCCTGGTTGGAGGAAGTGTGTCACTGTGGGGGTGGGCTTTGAGTCCCTCCTCCTAGCTGCCTGGGAGACAGTCTTCTCCTGGCTGCCTTCCAATCAAGCTGCAGAACTCTCAGCTCCTTCTCCAGCACCATGTCTGCCTGGACACTGCCATGCTTTATGCCTTGATGACAATGAATTAAACCTCTGAACCTGTAAGCCAGTCCCAATGTTGTCTTTTAGAAGAGTTGCTTCGGTCATGGTGTCTCTTTGCAGCAATGGAAACCCTAGCTAAGACAGGTGGCTTTTCCAGGACCTCCCCAGCCCAAAACCACATCTACTACAAAGACAGTTAAGTCTGAAGACAGCAAGGAAGCAGCCCCACTAGCTTCTCCAGGGGATGAAAATTTGCCCATGATGCCACATCCCTACTGGTTCCAATTGCAAGCACTAGACATGTGCAAGATCCTTCATACCTGTCTGTACTGGCTGGTTTTGTGTGTCAACTTGACACAAGCTGGAGTTATCACAGAGAAAAGAGCTTCAGGTGAAGAAATGCCTCCATGAGATACAGCTGTAAGGCATTTTCTCAATTAGTGATCAAGGGTGGGAGGGCTTCTTGTGGGTGGTGCCATCCGTGGGCTGGCAGTCTTGGGTTCTATAAGAAAGCAAGCTGAGCAATCCAGGAGAAGCAAGCCAGTAAGGAACATCCCTCCATGGCCTCTGCATCAGCTCCTGCTACCTCACCTGCTTGAGTTCCAGTCCTGACTTCCTTTGGTGATGAACAGCAATGTGGAAGTGTAAGCTGAATAAACCCTTTCCTCCCCAACTTGCTTCTTGGTTATGATGTTTTGTGTAGGAATAGAAACCCTGACTAAGACAGCTGCTGTGGACCTGAGCCAGGAATGGACTGTAGGAGTTGACCCAAACCAACCTCAAACTGACCTTGGAATGAGGCCCTCAACTCAGCTCCTATTCTGCTTCCTGATTTTCTTCTTGCTCCCATGGGCATGCATGTGTGCACTCCCCACTCGGCCTCTCTGTTCATCTCATATAAGTTGGGGCACATAAATGTTGCCAGAGGGAACATTGCTCGGGGCAACTCTAATTCCTAGACACTGTCGTTATTAGTAATGGCTCCCCTGAGCAGTTCTACCTTATCTCCTTCAGGGCTGCTTCTACTGAGAATTAGGCCAGCTTCAGATCATCCCTTGGATCATCCTGCTGAGATGGAACTGTCCACACCAGCAAAACAGGCTGTGATTCCTTTTTAGAAACAGCTTCCGCTCGTGACAGCCTGTGGAAGGTGGCCAGAGGACAAAAGAGTGATTGTGGGTTGTGGAGGAGCCTCTTGGTCTTTTCTCAAATATTGATCATGGATGAACGTTACCTTAAAAGGGTCCGAAAAGCGAGGGGGTAGTCCTATAGTGGGATGGGAGTTAAGGTCACAATGGGCCTTTGGTTGGGGGTAAAACTGAGGAATAATATGGAAACTGACCATAGAAAAGCCCTTCACGTGGAAAAGTTATGTCTTAAAATGCTGGCTTGAGTAAATGCCAGCCACGAGCCCCTTTATCCAGGTCAGGATTGCTGGATATGCTTACAGTCAAGCCAGGTTACTAATACTGGAGTAGGAATGATCGACCAATGCCTGACTAACAGCACAAAAGGACATGGTGACTATGAGAAAAGTGTATTGTATGCTTGATAAGAGGGTAGATCTTGAGTCGCTTCCACAGCAGAAAAGGTAAATACATGTCTAGAGAGAACGTCTTATCTCTGTATGGACATGGCATCTGTCAATAAGAAACCTGATGGCCTATGGCTCAGGCAGGAGATAGGAGGCGGAGCATCCGGGAGGCAGAAAGGATTCTGGGAGAGAGCCCAGGGAGATGTAACGAGACGGACCCGTGGTACCCGAGCAGAACATAGATTAAGTGGGTTATGCTAATAAGTTATATTCCAGTCAGAGAAAAGCCTAGCTGCATGGCCGAGATACTTATAAATACATTTTGAGTCTGAATCTTATTTCTGGGAGCATGGGGCTGGAAGGAAGAACCCGATGGTAACATCTACAACATGAGCCAAACGTATGCAGTAATTATACAGATTTTACAACCTAAACATAGTCTAACATTGCAAAGAGGTTGGGGCATGGCTCAGTGGCAGATCCTGTGCGTAGGATTCTCCTGAGAGGGCCTACGGGTGTGGCTCGGGGTAGAGGCCCTGCCTGGAATCTTTCAGTGAGGAGCTGGGGTGTGGCTCAGACACCTGTCCCTAAAACATTAATTAAGGTGATAAGCAATAGTGAAAATCAGAGAAGGACATTTATTTATTGAGGCCTCATTGGGAAGAAAAAATAAGGAGCTTCCGTGACCTCAATTTCATCTCTGGAGTCCTGGCAGCAAAAGGTTGAATAGCCAAGCAGCCCTGATGAAGGTATGGTCCTGCCCATCACTACCCCACACTGTCAGCTATGGACTCTCCTGGTGTGGTCCTGCCCACCACTGTCTCAGCTATGGCCTCTCCTGCCAGGGATCTGACGTATTGTCAGTCTGTGAGGGTCTTTTCCTGGGAGACCAGTTCCCCTTCTGGCTGGCCCGCAGCTTCAGTTTTCTCTTCCTTCAACATGAGATTCCCAGGGAAGTTTTAATTCTTTGGGGGTCGTCGTTCCAACACTTGGATAGCTAAGAGGACAGGTGTAACACCTCTCATTAGAATACCCCATCTTCTAGGGCTGGAGAGATGGCTCAGTCAATAAAGTGCTTGAATTAAATTCAACCCTTAGCAACCACTTGAAAAAAAAATCTTGAAATGCTAGTGTATGTTTCTAATCCTAGGGCTGGGGGAGCAGAGACAGGAAGATCCCCAAAGCTTGCTAGCCAGCCAGCTTAGCTGAATCAAATCTGTAAGCTCCAAGTTCCACTGAGAGACTCTGTTTCAAAAAATAAGATAGATGATACCTGAGGGATTGACTTCTGGCTTCTCTCTGCTCGCATACACACACACACACACACACACACACACACCCTTTCCTGACAGGGTGGTTACACTCATGTGGACACAAACAGTGAATGTGCACACACATACTACACAGGCACAGACACACACACACAGATACTCTCACACTGGTGTCTGGAACATATGACCCCACAGTGCTTATCATGTGAGTCTCTTAACGTCAGAAGATGCTTAGACCTGAAGCTGCACAACACAAACACCAGTATGGAATTTCAAACTTGTCTCTGGGGACATACAGGGACTGTCCAGAGAAACTAAAATAACATCCACACATATGCATGCATGCAGGAGGCACCAGGAGACACAGTAACTTGTAGATTTGCTTGTATACAGTCTGTGGTTAATTATTTCTTCAATGAAACTGACATTTATTTATTTTTGAGACTGAGTATAAAGTAGTCCAGGCTGCTCTCCAACTCCATATGTAGCTGAGGATGACTGAGCCTCAACCTCCTGAGTGCTGACGTGATAGGTGTGTACCACCTTGTCCAGTCTTATTTAGAACCCAGGACTTCCTGCATGCCTGCTAGGTAGCTCTCTACCAGTGGACTCACACCTAGCCTGCAACATGTACTTAAGAAGCACTGACTTGTTCTGGGTACTGCCTGTTGAACAAGATAAATGGGCCTAAAGTGGATCACAGATCAGTGGGGGAGGTGAACCATGACCCAAGAAACAGATCAGGGAAGGCACAGGCACAGTGAAGAAGGCTTTAACAGGAAGAACACAAGGTGGAGTGATAGAGGCTGGCCCAAGAAAGCTGTTGACCCAGACTACTGGAAGGTCAGGAAAGGACATTTGAGCTGAGACCTGAAGGCTGTCAAGAAGCTAAACTTTCTGGGAAAGGTCAACTGGGAGTGAGATGTGGGTATGACCAAGCCTGGGAGGCAAGACAGGCTAGAGGCCTGAGGGCAGTCCTCTGCATCCGTGTAAAAAGCGTGTGGTGGTGTGTGCCTGTAACCCTAGCACTGGGCACGGCTAGCCTATCAGTCTGCAACGGTGAGCTCTGGCTTCACTGAGAGATGGTGAGATGGCTCAGTGGTTATGGGCACTTACCATTGAGTCTGACACCCTGCGTCCTATCTCCAGGTCCCACAGGGTGGAAGGAGAGAACCATCTCCTACAAACTGTCCCCAGCCTCCATAAGTATGCTGTTGTAGATGTGTGCATGTACGCCACAAACACTCACACGATCATTAAGTGTAGTAAGAGTTTATATTTAAGAGCGGAGCTAGAGAGAGGAAGATACCTGGAATGTTAGAATCCGGCTACTGCTGACATTACAATGCCTGCTGCAGTCCCTCTACCCTCTGAGGCCTCCACAACTGGAGGGGCTGGCTCCAGGTCCCGTTGAGACACCCCATTTAAAAAGAGAGCTATAAGAAGAGACCCTGCCATATGGGCCGGATACCACTTTCCACGCCTCTGTCTGTGGGCTGAGAAAGGAGTTTCCTTGGGGTTCACTGGCTCTTGAATGAACTCCAGGCTCTGTAGAAGATGCTGAGACCCTGTCTCAAAAAATAAGGTGGAGGGGCTGGAGAGATGGCTCAGAGGTTAAAAGCACTGTCTGCTCTTCCAGAGGTCCTGAGTTCAATTCCCAGCAACCACATGGTGGCTCACAAGCACTTGCCATGGGATCTGATGCCCTCTTCTGGTGTGTCTGATGACAGATACAGTGTACTCTATAAATAAACCTTAAAAAAAATAAGGTGGAGATAGATTGAGGAAGACACACAGCATCGACCTCAGACACCTACACACAGAAACACAGAGACTCAGGCAGACAGACAGACAGACAGACAGACCCCTTAGACGTCTTAAAAAAAAAAAAAATTCTGCCAAGTTCTATCCTGTGTGTGACCACTAGAGGGCAGGACTGTCCCATGCCTTTTGCTCTCGCAGGGCTGTAATCACAGTAAAAGAGGGGGAACACGGATGTGGAAATCCCGAAGACTTTACAGGGCCAAGTGTGGCAGGAGCTGGGATGTGAGTTTTAGGACACTTTCAATTGCACTTTTGGTAAAGGCTTCACAGAATAAAAATCCTGGGGGCGGCGGTGTGGGGGGATAAACTGCCGGATCTCTGAACCATTTGATCACCTCCACTAGACTGCTTCTGTCTCTAAGGCTTTTATTTCTACTATCTGGACACCATGCTAAGCTCCAATCATTGATAGTGAGGTGGGCTAGAAAGACACAGAAATTGAAGAGGAGGCATAAAAGGAAAGAAACCGCTCACCCCGAGACTTTATGATGAAGATTTTAAAATGTGGACACAACGAATACAGCCAAAAATGCCTACAGATGAAAAAAAAATGTGTGTTTTCATAATGACATCTCAAAGTAAGATGTTGAAAAACAAACATAAAAACAAAACATTAGCACATGGTCGCGTACCCTTGTAATCACAGAACGCAGAGGCAGAGGCAAAGGCAGGCAATCTTCCCGAGTTTGAGGCCAGCGTGATCCTCATGGCAAGTTCTAAGCCAGCCAGGGCTACAGAAGGAGAACCTGTGTCAAAACAAAATGAAAATAATAAGGGCCAAAATGTCTATAATATTGAATTTTACCATATCAGCACTCCTCTCAACCCTATATACTTCATAAAACTCTTACAATTTCACTTGCAAATGGAAATTTATTAAGTAAACCAGTTAGTGTGTTGATATATCTATATGTTTTGAAGACACATCTAAATGAGGCACCCTGTAGAAGCCCACACCCGTGTCTCAGGATTGTGTAATGTCTTTTTCCTATATAACTTTCTGCCAGGTGGTCGTGGTGCACGCCTTTTAACCCAGCACTCAGAAGGCAGAGGCAGGTGATTTCTAGGTCAGCTGACTCTCTACAAAGTGAGTTCTAGGACAGCAGGACTTTTACATAGAGAAACCCTGACACCCCCCCCCAAAAAAAAAGAAACAAAGAAACAAAGAAAAAAAAAAAAGAAAGAAAACAAAACCAAACAAAAATGAAACCACTGGGGTCTGGGAGAGAGCTCACAGGGTAAAGGTGACTGCCACGAAGTCTGACCACCTGAGTGCATGGGACCATATGGTAGAAGGGGAGAACAAGCTGCCTCAAATTGTCCTCTGACCTCCACAGACAGTGGACAACACAGTAGCACTCAATACCCGCCTTCCTGCACAAAATAAATACACTGTAACAAAAACTAAAACAACTCCCGGAAAACCGCTGGGCTGGAGAGATGGGTCAGTGGGTAAGTCATTTGCTGTTTAGCCTAATGACCTGAGTTCCTATCTTCAGAACCCAGGTAAAGGCCAAACAGTGTAACCCATGTCTGCAATCCCAGGCTCCTACTGTGAGATGGCAGGCAGAGGCAGGAAAGTCCTCAGAAGCACTAGATAGCCACCAGACAGTGACAAACATGAGGTACACAAGTGCCTTCACTTACATGTACATCTACCTCTCTCTCTCTCTCTCTCTCTCTCACACACACACACACACACACACACACACACACACACGTAGATTTTGTCTATGAAGGAAACACATGACATTTGGTTTTCTGAGCTGGTCTTTGCTTAACATGGTGACTTCTAGTTCCATCCACGGTCCCACAAAGGACAAGACTCACACTTCATCATATCTAAACTGATATATACTGTGTTTTCTTTATTCATTCCTTGTAGATGGACATTTAGCCTGCTTCTATCTCTGAGCTGTTGTGAATAGCATGACAATAAACATCTCTCTAGTTTGCTTTCTGTCAATGTGATAAGCACAATGACCCAAGGGATCTTGGGAGGGGAAAGTTTATTTCATCTTGCAGGTTGCAGCCTAGGACAGAGTGGAAGTCAAGGCGGGAACTGAAATGGAGGCCTTGGGGGAGTGCTACTTCCTGCCTTGTTTCTCTCAGAACCCAGGGCCACCTGCATAGGTTTAGCACTCTGCCCCACAGCCATGTTTCAAAGGGGGCAAGTCTTCCATTGAGTGTCGTTCTCCCCAAGATTGGTCATTACAAACATGGATGCACAAATATCTCTGTGATGTGTGTGTGTGTGTGTGTGTGTGTGTGTGTACTTGTGCACGTGTGTATGTGTATGCTAACTTGTGCACAATTATGTGAGGTTTTTCTGGCTCCCTGATTATCCCTTTAAGGCAGGGTCTCAGCGCAGGAAGGACATAGCTGGGTCACATAGCAGTACTATTTTTAGCTTTCTGAGGGGCCTCCAGACTGACCCCCCACAGTGGCCATAAAAGTTTATATTCCCACACACAGTGGACAAAGGTCCTTTCCCCAAAGGGACTGTTTTTGACAAACCCTGAGTCTTCCAGGACTGGTTTCCCAGGTCAGAGAGTTATTCAAGGTTGGGACAGCAGGCCTTTCCTCCCCATGACTCTTGACTGAGATCCCACCCCACCCCCTCTGCTGTTCCTGGACTGCCAGGGAAACCACAGAAGACTCAAGAGCCTCAACAGGAAAACCATGTCTTAATATAACTGGGAACTTAATGTCTTTATAATTCAATGCCCGTGACTTAAAGCCACTTTCCATGGCTGTTTACGAACCATTTGAGTGCCTCATATGTGGCTTATACCGTCATATCTTGCTCTGTCTTTGTGAGTGTCCTGAGAGGCAGGTCTCTGCGGCCCATTTTGCAGAAACGGAAGCTAAGAACAGATGAGGCAAGGCTCTGTAACACACTGCCACACCTGGAGGCTGCAGTGGGTAGACCCTCTTAGAGATGCTCTCTATTGCTGTGAGGAAACACCATGACCAAAAGCAACTTGGAAAGGAAAGGGTTTATTTCAGCTTACAGTAGCACAGTGCACTTCATCACCAAAGGAAGTCAGGGCAGGAACTCAAGCGGGGTGGGAAATGGAAGCAGAAACAGATGCTGAGGCCACCGAGAGGCTCTACTTACAGGCTTGTTCCCCGAGGCTTGCTTGACCTGCTTTCTTACAGCACCCATTCCTCCTGCCCAGGAGTTGTGACCTGAACATGTGGGAATAAAGCTCTTGAAGAGCAAGAGGATAGAAGATGAGAAATAAAAAAGACAGATAGCTGGGATTGGAAGTCTTGAGCAAGCTGACTTATTCCAAGCGAGTGTATCAAGCAGAATGCTGTCTTTGGGCTGAGGTCAGCAGAAAGCCCAGTTAAGCAATGTTGGGAAGGAGAACACAGGGTACCTCAGACACTGATAACCACAGCCCTTCAGGGGAGAAAGCTAGGTTCCCAGGAACTGAACCCGTAAGTCCTTCCAGGCCAGGGGTCCCAGCCCCAGCTTGGCCTTCAAAGTCTGTCCCAGTAAAAACACAGAACTAGGTTCTCTTAATTCTTTCATGAGGGATCCTGAGAAAACCTTGGGTTCAGTCTGAGTCTCAACAGAGTGGCACTGCCCACAACTGGGCCCTCCCACGTCAGTCATCAATCCACAAAACACACCCCAGGCTTGCCCACTGGCCAAGCTAAGGGGATATTTTCTCAGTTGGGGTTCTTTCTTCCCAAGTGACTCTTGCTCTTGTCAAGTTGTCATAAAACTAGCTAGCACAGAGACCTTCCTAGGTAAAAATGTATGGGTGGCACACACCTTCAGTCCTAGCACTTGGGAGGTAGAGGCAGGCAGGGCTCTGAGTATGAGGTCAGCCAGAGCTGTATAGTGAGAACCTGTCACAAGTAAACAAACGCAAATATATTGAGAGGGGCTGGAGATGTGGGTCAGTTCACAGGGTGTTTACCTGGCATGCACAAAGCTCAGGGTTCCATCTTCAGCATTGCATAAACTTGGTGCAGTGGTGCACACCTGAAATCCCAGCATTTGTGAGTGGAGGCGGAAGGATCAGGCATTCAGAGTCACCCTTAGCTACATAGCGAGTTTGTGGTTAGCCTGGGCTACGTGAGACTTTGTCAGAAGACATTTATTGAGTCAGGCTCTTATCTTACTACTTTCCTTTTCTCTGCTACTGTTGTGGGCTTGTGGGAGCAGAGATGGAGACATGCTCTGTGTACCACTGTCTTCTCTCTTCTCCTTTCCCTCCCCCTCTTTTTTCTTCCTCCCCCTTCTTCCTCCTTTCTTTCTTCCTCTCCAATCTCTCTCCCTCTTAGTAGATGTCAGGGTTAACTAACGTCAGGATTCTCTAGAGGAACAGAACTGATAGAATGAATATATATGTGTATCTACATATATCATCTCTGTCTACATAATACCCATATCTATGTAGAGATAGATAGATAGATAGGTGGATAGATAGATAAGGGTGGCTTTAAGGGTGGTTTATAGGCGATGGTCCAGCTAGTTTAACACTGGCTATCTACCAATGGAAAGTCCAAGAATCCACTTGTGATGGTTTGAATATGCCTGGCCCAGAGAGTGGCACTGTGTGGAGGTGTGGCTTTGTTGAAGTAGGTGTGTTACTATGGACATGGGCTTTGAGACCCTCATCGTAGCTGCCTGCAAGTCAGTATTCTGCTAGCAGCCTTCAGATGAAGATGTAGAACTCTCAGCTCCTCCTGCACCATGCCTGCCTGGAGGCTGCCATGCTCTCACCTTGATGATAATGGACTGAACCTCGGAACCTGTAAGCCAGCCCCAATTAAATGTTGTCCTTATAAGAGTTGCCTTGGTCATGGTGTCTGCTCACAGCAGTAAAACCCTAACTAAGACACCAGTCACTGTTCGGCTCATGTTGTTTCATGTCTCAGGTGGTCTTCGGTAGACACTGGAATCCCAAAGGAGTAGGTTCTAGTGCCAGTGAAGGAATGGAGTTGCCAGCAAGAACAAAGACATGCAGGGCAAAGAGAGAGGAAGCTTCATTCTTTCGTGGTTTTTATGTAGGCTGCCACCAGAAGGTGAGGCCCAGATTTAAGGTAGGCCTTCCCACTTCAAAGGGTTCAATCAAGAAAAACCCCTCACACATGTACCCAGCCTCTTGGGTTTTAGTTAATTCCAGATGTAGTTAAGTTGCCAGCCAAGAATGGCCACCAATACTCCTCCCTTCGCTCTTTGCTGTCCCTCACCTGTCCCGCCTCCCTCTCCTACTCTTCTTCCTGTTTCTCTGCCCCTCAGATAAATTGGCCTTCAGTTGCTAGGTTCATCGATGTTGTAGATTGGTATTCAGAGAGCAATGGCTGGAATTTTCTTGCATCCAAGGACAGAAAAAAATTGACAGGAACATGTGGCTAGAAAGAGAAATAAATAATTAATAAGGGAATGGACTCCCCAGGATGGGAGGGGCCAGTGAGCTGAGGGAAACGTGGAAAAGTTGTGCTCAAAAATACTGTGCCACCCTTTGAGTTTTGTGTATTCTGGGCTTTTTAATTTTTTTTTCATTCTTTGTAGAAAGCCCAGGGAAGGACCTCAGTCTCTGTCTGCCTACTGGCTTCCTCCTATACTGATGTTGCTGCCTGGGTCTCAGTTCTCCTGCCACAGTGGTTAGAGAGTTTGTAAGTGCAGGAGTGCCCACTGCCTAGCTCCTCACTCCCTCACTCCTTACTAGGTCTCTCCCAATTTTAAAATTACACCTATCTATCGATCGATCGATCGATCTATCAATCTATCTATCTACCTACCTA
>JADRCH010000137.1:4967920-5035520 GCA_019843965.1 Rhynchomys soricoides | reverse complement strand
TGTGTGGTGTGCGTGCCTGGGTGTGTGTGTGTCTGTGTGTGTGGTATGTGTGTCTGTGTCTCTCTGTGTGTCTCTATGTGTGTGTCTGTGTGTCTGTGTGTGTGTCTGTGTGTCTGTCTGTGTGTGTGGTGGGGTGTGTGTGTCTCTGTGTGTGTGGTATGTGTGTCTGTGTGTGTCTGTGTATATGTCTGTGTGTGGTGTGTGTCTGTGTCTGTGTGTGTCTTTCTCTGTGTGTCTGTGCATGTGGTATGTGTGTCTGTGTGTGTCTATGTGCGTGCCTGGGTGCGTGGTGTGTATAGGTCAGAGGACAACATAGGGAAGTCAGTTCTCTCCTTCCACTTTGTGGGATACAAAAGCTATCAGAGCATGGGGCAATATCATTCAGGGCTGGGACACAGCTCACTTGTAGCACACTTGCTTAGTGAGCAGGAAGCCCTGCCGTTCGCTGGTTCTTGGCAAGCCTCTCCACCCCCCCCCCAAAAAAAAACCCCAACAAACAAACAAAACATAAAAAAGAAAGAAGTCAGGATACAACGACAGTCAAGGTGACCCAAGACACACTCAGCTCTCACTTCCAAAGGGAGAAGATATAGTTGTTTTGTTTGGAGCCAGGTATGTGTGACCATGGCCCAGGAACCTCAATTTAGGTCATCTCAAACTCCATGTGTCAATGAGATAGTAATTTCATGAACCTTTTACAGTGCAGATCAAGAATGACCAATACAGTAATGAGTCAAGGTGCTTTTCAAATATCTTGGTGGATACGTCAGGTAGGTGGATTGGGAAAACATTTGCTATAGGCTTTAGATACTATCTGATAGCACTTAACCTTTTGATTGGTGGAAAACTAGACTCTTGTTAAGTTAATACCTACCTAAAAGATTTTTATCTTGTTAGGTAGAATGTTAGGTGTTGTACAGAGTGGGCATGGAGTGGCTATTTAGTAGGCTAGAGACGGCTCAAGACAAATTGTAGCTGGGCAGTGGTGGCGCACGCCTTTAATCCCAGCACTCGGGAGGCAGAGGCAGGCGGATTTTTGAGTTCGAGGCTAGCCGGGTCTACAGAGTGAGTTCCAGGACAGCCAGGGCTACACAGAGAAACCCTGTCTCGAAAAACAAAACAAAACAAAAAGACAAATTGTAACTAGGCTCTGGACCTGCAGTGTTTTGATTTCTCTATGTGACTGAAGCTGAGTCAGTCAACCTTAGCAGGCACAATTTCTTTCCAGGGATTCTCAATCATAGTGCCCCCTGTTGGTCAAGCATCATATTTTTTGTGTACACAAAGGTCACATACAATTTATTAAATCTTAGAATGTGTCCCCTAGCTAGGAAGGTTCATTCCAAGGATCTGATGTGAGGTGAGGCCAGAAGTCTTTAGGAGAGGGGAATAGCTGGGAAGGCCATTAAGAAAGAAACGCCTAGTCGGACAGCGGTGGCACACACCTTTAATCCCAGCACTCGGGAGGCAGAGGCAGGTGGATCTCTGTGAGTTCGAGGCCAGCCTGGTCTACAGATCAAGTTCCAGGACAGCCAGGGCTGCACAGAGAAACCCTGTCTTAAAAAAACAAGAACAGACAAAACAAAGCAACACCTCCTGATCACATAAAAACTTTGAGGAATTGTGATTTTTCTTGTCTTTTTATACTTTATATCTGATGCATGTAACATATAATAGGATTATTATGTCTAAAATTAAAATAATAGAGAACATTGTCTGGACCAATGGAGTAAAGGTGACTCGTGGAGAAAACATGCATTTTAAATAACCAAAATTTGCATATTTAAAAAGCTAGATTGACTGTATGTTTCTCTTGTATTTATAGTTATTTCTAATCTACAAATCATCACATTCATATTAGAGCATTTAAAAAGTTTATTGTTGGTCTGGAGAGATGGCTCAGTGGTTAAGAGCACCGACTGCTCTTCCAGAGGTTCTGAGTTCAATTCCCAGCAACCTCATGGTGGCTCACAACCATCTGTAATGGGATCCAGTGCCCTCTTCTGGTGCATTTGAAAACAGCTACAGTGTACTCATAAATAAATAAATAAAAATCTATCGTCTTTTTAAGTTTTAACTTTTCTTTAATTTGGTTTTTTAGGTTTATGTTATTTTACGTGTATGAGTGTCTTACTGCATCTAAGTCTGTGTACCACTTGTGTGCAGTGCCTTCAGAAGCAGGAAGAGCATCTTGGATTCTCCTGAAGCTGACGTTACACACAGTTTTTGACCTTCCAAGTGAGTGCTGGGAATTGAATCTGGATCCTCTGCAAGAGCAGCCAGTGCTCTGGAAAGTTGCTGAGCCATCTCTGCAGTCCCCCGAATTTTAGTTCCTCTTTGGTCCAGTTTGGTCTTGTGGCCATAACATCATGTGGACTGGCTGTCACTCTAGGAAAGATTGATACTCACTCTTCAAAATAACATAGGTCTTATCTGTGGACACTGACAAGATCTGTCTTAGCACACTGCTATTACGGCAGATTCAGTTTGGAATTCAGTGAATGCAAAACCATATTATAGAAGAATTAGACAACAATATAACATTTTAAAATACTACCAAATATTAATAACAATGATAGAAACAACAGTACAGACCCATTAGGGATCAGAATGTTATAGTCCTTGTAGGCATAAAAATCTTGCTTTTTATTTTAATGGTTATAAATAAAAATGAGGCTGAAGAGATGACTCAGTGGTGAAGGGACCACTGGTTCTCAGTGTCTACACGGTGGCTCACCGCCATCTGTAACTGTAGTTCTAGCAGATCCAACACTCTCTTTGCTTCTGAGGACACTGCACACAAAGAGTGCACATGGGCACACATGGGGCAAACACTCATGCACATAAAACAAAATTTCAAAGAAGAGAACTGGAAGGGGGATTTATAGAAGGCATGGCTGTAATACTGTCCACTTCCTTTTATTAGAAAAATACAAATATTGGGGATATTTGTTTTGTTTGTTTTGTATTTTAAAAACACATTCTATCCATGTGAACTTACTATGTTCTTGACTGGCCTGGAACTCACTATGTAGACCAGGCTGGCCTCAAACTCCAGCCTCCTGAGTGCTGGGATTAAAGGTCTGCGCCACCACACCTGTCTTAGTCAGGGTTTCTATTCCTGCACAAACATCATGCCCAAGAAGCAAGTTGGGGAGGAAAGGGTTTATTCAGCTTACACTTCCACATTGCTGTTCATCACCAAAGGAGGTCAGGACTGGAACTCAAGCAGGGCAGGAAGCAGGAGCTGATGCAGAGGCCATGGAGGGATGTTTCTTACTGGCTTGCTTCCCCTGGCCTGCTCAGCTGGCTTTCTTATAGAACCCAAGACCCAGCCCAGGGATGGCACCAGACACAATGAGCTGATCTGTAACTGAGAAAATGCCTTACAGCTGGATCTCATGGAGGCATTTCCTCAAGGGAGGCTCCTTTCTCTGTGATAACTCCAGCCTATGTCAGGTTGACACAACACCAGCCTGCCCGTACAGTACCTGAAGAAGGTATTAGGTCTTCGGGGAATACAGACAATCATGAGCTACCATGTGGGTGCTGGGAATGGAATCTAGGTCTCAGGAAGAGCAACCAGTGCTGTCAACCACTGAGCAATCTCTCCAGGCCCCAAAGGGGTGAATCTAAAAAGAAAGCCCAAACTATTGTTTTGATAATTTTATCTTGATAATTTATTAACGTTATTTGTTTATCGAATAGGCCTAATTCTATAGAGAGATTTAAAAACTTGTCCGTTAAAATGAGCTCCCCAGTTAGCATGGAACTTAGCAGAAATGCTCAATAGGAATTAACTTTCTAATGAGAACTTCTCCCATGGTGAAGGCAATGACTTCTAACAAGCAAAAGCTTTACCTAATGGGAAAACAAACAAAATATAGCATTCAGTAAAGAACAAGGCAAAGCTCTTGTCTTAAAGCCATTTTTTTTTAAAACAACACTTAAGGAAAACACTACTGGGAACAGAATCAAACATTAATGTCATCTCTGTTAATTCTACTGAATAAGAGAAAGGCCATCACCCAAATTCTTTGGTCAAACTAAGCAGGCTTTATTTACTGTCAGATAGGGCGCTCTCCATAAAGTGGGGTCTCAGAAAATGGAAAAAAGTGAGGCTTATATAGCAGGACCCCTCTCCAAACAAAACAAAAACAGCAACAAAAAATCCTATTTGGCGGAGTGTCTTGTCATCAGGGTGGCAGTCAGGATACAGGGTGTGGAACATGTCAACTTCTAGAAAATGGGTCAAGACTTGGTCAAATCCAAGTTTCATAGAAATCAGAAATGACCTTATTCTGACCTTGTAACAAGATGGCTTCTAATCTTAAGATGGAGTCAGGATGGTCTGTTGGGTTGGTTGGGTGGTGTTCAAATGCTAAATACTATACTCCTAAGTCTGGTTGCTCCAGGATGAACAGAACACCAGCTTCTGTTGTGCAAACCTTGCTCCCCAAGTTAATTAGTCATCGTAAGGCTAGAGTCTGTGATTGGGCAATAGAGAGAGGGAGGTGGGACTTCCTGGGAGGGAGAAAGCATGCTGGGCAATAGGAGAGGGAGGTGGGACTTCCTGGGAGGGAGAAAGCATGCTGGGACAGCATCAGGTGTGGGAGTCACCTGGGAAGATGTGAAGAGACAGATGAATGGGACCTGAGCACAGCCATGTGGCATAATGTAGATTAGAATACATGGGTTATTTTATTTTACTTATTTATTTTTAAATTTAATTTAATTTTTTAAATACTTATTCATTTTACATCCCACTCACTGTCCCTCTCCTGGCTACTCCCTCCCTCAACTCTTCCCCCATCCCCCCTCTCCTTCTCCTCTGAGGGGGTGGGACCCCCCCGCCCCCCGGAAATCCCTCCCTCCGAACTTCAAGTCTCTTCAAGGCTAGGTGCTTCCTCTCCCACTGAGGCCAGACAAGGAAGCACAGCTAGTAGAACATGCACAGGCATCAGCTTTTGGGACACCCCCTCCCTCCCAATCCAGTTGTTTAGGACCCACATGAAGGCCAAGCTGCACATCTGCTACTTAAGAGTGGGGAGGCCTAGGTCCAGCCTGTGTTACCTTCTTTGGTTGGTGGTTTAGGCTATGAGATCCTCCAAGGGGCCAGGTTAGTTGACTCTGTTGGTCTTCCTGTGGAGTTCCTGTCCCCTTAGGTCCTGCACTCCTTCCTCCTGTTCTATGTATGAGACCACAAGCTCCATCCACTGACTGTGAGCGTCTGTATCTGTCTGAGTCAGCCTCTGGGTAGAGCCTCTCAGAGGACAGCCATGCGAGACTCCTGTCTGCAAGCATAACAGAGTATCATCAGTAGTGTTAGGGATTGGTGCTTGCCCATGGGATGGACCACAAGTTGGGCCAGTTACTGGTTGGCCATTCCCTCAGTCTCTGCTTCCTTTCCCATGCCTGTATTATTTGTAGACAGGATATATTTTGGGTTGAAAGTTTTGTGGGCAGATTGGTGTCTCCATTGCTCCACTGGGGCTCCTGTCTGACTACAGGAGGTGGTCTTCTCAGGTTTTATATCCCTAGTGTAGTGAGTCACAGCTAAGGTCACCCCCTAAATGGGTTATTTTAAATTATGAGCTAGTCAGAGAAGAGCCTAACTACATGGCCAAGGTATTTGTAAATGTATTTTGAGTCTGAGTCTTATTTCTGGGAACATGGGCCTGGGAGGAAGAACTCCCTAACTTCTAGAGTAGCTTATCGATTTCAGCTATTGAATCTTGACCTCAAGTTCAGAACCATTATTTTATACACAATCTAGTTACACCCAGTTTCTGTAAGTTTTATTTTTACAGTCTTTCTAAACCGTAAATCTTAATTTAATCTAACATTATTCACATCTGTTTCCATCCCAGAGCAATCTTTATCTTACTGTGAAAAGTCCTTTCTCACCCCGAAGCATTTTTCTTTAATCTTCTTTACCAAAAATATATCTCATACCTATCTCCTTTCTATCTTCCTTTTTGTTGATGCTTTTGTTTCTATCTTTACTATTTTTACAACATTTAGAAAATATTTTAATCAGATAATTTTAAGTGAGAACACAGGAAGCTGTATCTAACACAGAGAAAACATATATGGTATCATATATATGGTTATAAGTACAGTTGATACATTAATGGTGTTTTATAAATTAATTTAAAGTAATTATTAATTAAAAATTTAAGATATGCTGAAATTGTTTTTCTTTAAACAAAAACCATTTGCTTCTCTTAGGGTCTGAGACATCAAAAGCAGGGTAAAGTGTGATGTTTACTGGATTCCTCCTGAGTCACCTGTTTACTCTTAAGTATGTTAATTATTTAATAAGTATTTACCTAAAGTGCTTTATCTTTGTTTAAAACTAAACACAGCCAGTCCAGGTGGGTCATACCTTTAATCCCAGCACTTGGGAGGCAGAGGAAGTCAGATCTCTGTGAGTTAAAGGCCAGCCTGGTCTACGTAGTGAGTTCTGGGACATCTAGGGCCTTGTTGTAATAAGACTCTGACTCAAAAACAAAATCATGAACAAACAAACAAGCAAACATTTAAAAAACAGAGATGAATAGTTATTTCAAATATATTATGATATAATGCGTTAAGATTATCTGTAAACGTTAAGATATTTTTGTAAGCCCTGAAGCAGGTTTTAAAAATGACTTATTATCTCTTACATAAGCCTATCAAGGGGCTGGAGAGAAGGCCCAGCAGTTAAGAGCACTGACTGCTCTTCTGAAGGTCCTGAGTTCAAATCCCAGCAACCACATGGTGGCTCACAACCATCTGTAATGGGATCTGACGCCCTCTTCTGTTGTGTCTGAAGACAGCGACAGTGTGCTTACATATGATAATAATATAATAACATATGATAAATCTTAAAAAAAATAAGCCTATCAAAGATATGGACCTGGAAAACCTATTTGTTAATTGCTTCATTTGTTTTAAAGAGGCAATCATTGGAAACACCCTTAAAGTCCTACAAATGCTTTTATTTATACAGACGTACATGAACACCTCAGACTTTGGAACGAAGGGATTTGTAGCACAGAGCAGAGCAATCCAACAGAAAGCATCTGGAGCAGGAACATGTATCTCTTAATCAATGTCCTCAAGCAGTAGAGACCATTTTGTAGAACAAGAATTGAGACAAAGATCAAGGAAATATCATCATGACCAGAGCTTTTGTACATACATATCAGAGATTTTTTTTTTTTTTTTTTTGAGACAGGGTCTCTCTACATAGCCTTGACTATCCTGGAACTCACTATGTAGGCCAGGCTGGCCTGAACTCATTGAGATCCTCCTGCTTCTACCTCTGAGAGCTAGGATTAAAAAGATGGGACACCATGCTCCGAACGGATACATTTATTTTTAAAACCAAGATTTTGAATAATATCTATCTATCTATCTGCATCCCAAACACTGCTCCCCCTCCTGATCTCTCCCTCACAGAGTCCCTCCCCTTCTCCCTTTTTCCTCTGAGAGGGAGGGGAGCCCCTTGGGTATCCCCCCACCCTGGCCTATCACATCTCTGCATCCTCTCCTACTGAGGACAGACAAGTCAGCCATGGAGATTGAGCTGCCTGTCTGCTGTGTGTGTGTGTGTGTGTGTGTGTGTGTGTGTGTGGCCTTGTTCCAGCCTGTGTGTGTTCTTTGGTTGGTGGCTTAGTCTTTGAAAGCTCCCAGGGGTTCAGGTTAGCTGATTCTGTTGGTCTTCCTGTGGGGTTCCTACACCTTTCCGTCCTTCAAACCTTCCCCACCTGTTCTGTATATGTCCTTGATTGAATGGTATTGTTTATTGACTTTATATCTCCTGTAATCCTTACCCTGAAAAGAAAATTTAACAGGATCTTTAGGAAACTTATCTATTAATAAAAACCTTACACCGAACAATTTTATATTAAGAATGCATGAAAACAAATCAGATCATTAAAAACTCTTAAAATTTAGTTTTATGTGTGTGGGTGTTTGTCTGTATGTCTGTCTGCATACCATGTGTGTTACCTGGTGTGACTGGAGGCCAGGAGAGAGCATCAGATCCCCTGAAATTGGACTTAGAACTGGTTGTGAGCCGACGTGTCAATGCTGAGAATGGAAGCCAGGTCCTTTGGATGCGCAGCCAGTGAGTATTCCTAACTGCTGAGCCATCTCTCCAGCCTCAATTACAGTACTTTGTTACTCATAACTATTATGCAAATGAAATGAAATTTTATTTATATATTTATTTAGAACCTGTTTTGGAAAAATCATCACACACATACACACACATAAATTTTATAGCTTAATGAAATCTTGGTTTTATGATTCTAATGAATGTGGTTTTATATAAACAAAGCCTTTTGTTTTATTAAAGTGTTGCAGATTTGGTTTAACACTTGCATTATGTTCATTGGTTCCCAAAATTGCTGGAGAATCCTCATGTAAGATGCTGAGGATCCCTGCGCACTGTTGGTTTCGATTGGTAAATAAAGTTGCCAGCAGCTAATGGCTGGACAGAGAGGCAGAGGCGGGACTTTAGGATTCATGGGTAAAGGAGAACCAAGAACAGAAGGAAGATTTAGAATCGCCGTGCCAGGAAAGGAGAAGGATCAGGCCTGAGGGGTGCAGAAGAGAGAGTATAGCAATCATGTAAGAGCCAGGGATGAGTGGCCCCAGGGCCTCCTCCACACATACTGGGTCTAGGTAACACCGATGGAATATAGATTTTAGTAAGTAATAACTCAGGAATATGGGAGGGGAGGGGATAGCCACGTGGATATTTGGGAGTGGCCCAGCCATTGAGCTGATTAAGGCTTATTAAAAATAAGGCTCTGTGTGTGTGTGTGTGTGTGTGTGTGTGTGTGTGTGTGTCTTTCATTCGGGAATACAGAACATTGGGGTGAGTACTGAGGAACTTGTGCTTCTGCCGCCACCAGGGCCATTAAAGAACAGGTTGTCTACTGCAACACTAAAGTAGTTGTTTTCAATGGGTTTTAGTATGTTTAGAGTCATCAGGTTCATACGGTGGTATCAGGCTTTTTAAGACATCATTAAAATACTCAATTTGGAGCCTGGAGAGGTGGTTCAGTGTGGTCAGGAGCTCGCTTGCTGAGGACCCAGGCTTGATTCACAGTACCCGTATGGTGGCTGACCACCTCTAACTCCAGTTCTGGGGGATCTGATGCTCTTTTCTGACCTCCACAGGCACCAGGTACACACACGATACAAACGCAAACATGTAGGCAAAATACTTGTACATATTAAGTAAATAAATAAATTTGTAAATCTGCAGGTGCATTTTAACCCGGCATGCCAAAAAGTAGTTTAGTACATAGTTAAAATGGATGCAACTGGGTACAAAGTTTATTCATGTTTATTATTAAACATCTGTTTCTCAAGGATTGGGCTATGCTCCTTCTGTAGCCTTAACTACAAATGGTTCTGCATTGAAGGTTCCAGGAACAACAACAGCCATATATTGTTTCAAAAGGTTATTGTGACAGACTACCTGTTGTTATGGCTACCTTGTTGCAACCATCTTGCAACCATGTCTCTGTTTCAGGAGGTCTTTTGACTAACTTGTTATGCTCATGTTCTGCTCCTGTATCCCTGCCTATTTTACCCACCAAATCCCCCATTTGGAAACCCCTTTCCCCTGAGCTACAAAAACCTTGTCTTCCTCCCATCTAAGGCCTCGCCAGCTTAGGAGGAAGCAAGACATATACATGGATAAAAACACTTGCTTTAATTAATTTGGCCATGATGAGTTGTGCCTGTGGTCTCTCGAATTTTTATGATTAGCAGCATCTTTAAGATGTAAAAATGACTTTAGTAGCATGCTAGAGTAAAAGGGTGAAGTTTGCCATGCAGATCCAAGGGAATATCTTTGCCTTTTTAAAAAATCATATTTACTTATTTATTCAACTTGTATTGGCGTTTTGCCTATATTTAGGTCTGTGTGATGCTATCAGATCTTGGAGTTACAGACAGTGGTGAAGGCCATGTGGGTGCTGGGAATTGAACCCAGGTCCATCTAGAAGAATAGTCAGTGCTCCTAACTGCTGAGCCATCTCTCCAGCTCCATCTTTTTTCTCCTTTTAAAAGTAGTTGCTGAGGGGGAGATGCTTTTACTGATAAAAATGTTTTTCTCAATGTTACTTTAGACCAAAGCTTGTATCTAAAAGAAACAAATGAAAAAAAGCATAGTTTGTTTGTTTTTTAGGTCAGACATCTTCTACTGACCCAGTGTCTGTCTGAACTGTAGTTCCCTTCCTGAATGGTGGCCTGTCTTTTCATCTTGGATTAGGGAACCCAGACCTATCCCTCATAGCCTCTTACTCAGTGTTTGGTCATTACCAATGCTCAAGGAGCCACTTTATTCCTCTAGGCAATTCCTAGAAGCCCTGGACCAGGAATGCTTCTGTCTAGAGTAAAGTTCAAAGACTCTAATACACATGACAGCTGTTTTACCTAACCTCCCATAAAGTGAGAAAATGTGGATTTTAGAATTTATTTTTAACTTAAAAGTTTTAGAATTCAGCTCCTTCTCAGAACACGGTGCCAGAAGCTGACCGAGTGCCCTCTGGCTTAGCTATTGTCTCTGCAAAGGGCCAGCCTTGCACACTGTAGAGGAGACCTTCGGGAAGGCAGGAAGTAGAGGAAACAAAAACTTGTCCCTAATGTGCTGTGTTGGGGAAGTCATTCTCCTCTGGGTCTCAGCTGCTCTCTTGGAGGCAAGAAATTGCCACATACTGTTCAGTCTGGTCTAGGGATTTTCTATTTCACATCCTGATGAAAGCAATTTGCCCTCAGTGATAGACTCTGTTCTGGAAGTATAAGCCGAGCAATCTCCTTCCTTCCCAGGTTGCTTTGGTCATAGTGTTTAACAGCAACTGAAAGCACACGGGAATAGTGGGGAGCTGTGCACCACTACACCTGGTTTATGTGGTGCTGGAGGCAGAACCCAGGCACCCTAGAAAACCGAGCCACATCTATTAGGATAAAGGGTCTGGATATGTTGGTGGCTTGGGGCAAGGTGTGCTGCTAAGAGGTCTCCCATGAAACAGATCTAGTGCAAGATGTTTATTGGGGGATTGGGGAGATGGAAAGGCCATCTTAGAGTGGGGACATGTGTGTGTGTGTGTGTATGTGTGTGTGTGTGTGTGTGTGTGTGTGAGAGAGAGAGAGAGAGAGAGAGAGAGAGAGAGAGAGAGAGAGAACTGGAGACAGAATAAAAGAGGCAACTGATAGTGAAAATGTGCTGTTAAATCACAGAAAGGCAGGCTGGAGGAGCTTCAAATTCACAACATCTCTAGCCCAGTACTTTAGGTTTGTACCCTAAGGAAATGGGGAGCCTTGGGAGGATTTTTGAGGAGAAATGCCAAAGTTGGGGTTTTATATTTGAAAGCTTCCTCTGGCTGGGCATGAGGAGAATGGAAAGAAAGATAGTGGGCTCCTGGATGCTAGGGTGCTAGGATGCTGGGGTGCTTGGGTGCTGGGATGCTGGGATGCTGGGAGGCTGGGGTGCTGGGGTGCCTGGGTGCTGGGATGCTGGGAGGCTGGGTTGCTGGGATGTTGGGGTTCTTGGGTTCTGGGGTACTAGGATGCTGGGGTGCTGGGGTGCTGGTATGCTGGGGTGCTGGTATGTTGGGGTTCTGGTGTGCTGGTATGCTGGGGTACTGGGGTGCTGGGATGTTGGGGTCCTTGGGTGCTGGGGTGCTGGGGTACTGGTATGCTGGGGTGCTGGGTGCTGGTATGCTGGGGTTCTGGGGTATTGGGATGTTGGGGTTCTGGGGTGCTGGGATACTGGGATGCTGGGGTGCTGGGGTGCAGAGGAGATGATACAGGAAGTGTCCTGGAAGGAAAGAAGGTATTTTAAAGAGAGATGCTGGTGCTATCTCACTATTGGAACTACAGACCCAGAGAAGTACAATTTTATCAGGAATGCCAGGAAAGAAGGCTGAAGGCTTGATAGAGCCAGAGGGGAGCTGGCCTCATGAGCAGAGATTCACATGCTTCTGAGGAATTGTTTTTCTTATTATCTGTGTGCTTATGGCCAAGGATGGGGGGTGGTGGTCAGAGACAATTTGTGGAGTTGGTTCTCTCCATCTACCTTTCTGTGGGTTCTGGGGAATGAGTACAGGGCATCAGGCTTTTGCTGCAAGCACCTTTACCCACTGATAACTCGTTAAACCTCGAAAGAGACTAGAGCCTAGACAATGGAAGGTTAGCAATGGACCAGGCCCTCTTTGTTTCTCTTCCCCATGTGATCTTGTCGATTAAATCTCTTTTCTCTGCTTTTCATTTTTGCTCCTCCTCTGTGTGCATGTGTGGGAGGTTGGGGGGCGGGAAGACAACTTGCAGTGTCATCCTCACCCTCAGGAAGGTGGGTCAGCTCCTTTGAGACAAGTTATCACTTGTTGTGGGACTCACCAGTCAGGCCACGCTGGCTGGCACCAGCAGGTCTAGGGATCCTCCTTCTTCTGCATCCCCAGCCTTAGGAACACAACTGTACACCCATGTCATTTTTATGTGGTTTCTGGGGGTTAAACTCATGTCCCCAAACTTACAATGCAAGTACTTTATGACGATGCCATCTTTCTACCCCTTGCTTATTTCTTTAGTTGGAGTCCAGGACATGGGTAGCTGAGACAGTCACCCTTTGGGGATTGCCAGAGTCCAGACTTATGGTCTAAAAGCTCCAGCAATGGTGTTACTGTCATGTAGGGGACCGGGCAGTTGTCTAGATGTGGTGAGGAGAAAAGAGGGCAGGATACACAGATACTTAGCAGGTAGTGAGGAGCTAGGGATGTCACTCCATTGTTCTAGGGCTTGCCTAGCATGCACAAGGCCCTGGGCTTATGCATGAAGCACTGCATAAACTGGACATGAGGTACACATCTGTTATCCTAGCCCTCAGGAGGGGAAGGCAGAAGGAGCGGGGATTCAAGCCCAGCCTTGGCTATATAAGGCAGTGGGAGCCAGATTTTGTGTATTTTTGAGGTATGGGGGGGGGGTAAGGATGATGTCTGGCTTTCTGCCTGATAACCCAAGGACATAGTCAGGCAGGGGGGAGGATATTTTCTAAGGTCATCAATTTGGACCCACTGGCCTCAATTCCCACCATCCTCTGAGGGTAGCTCCTCTACCCACTTCCTGACATTTTCTTTTTCTGAACCTGGAATTTTCCAGCCACTTCTCTGGCCTTTCTGGAAAGGTCCCTGAAGGTCTCCACCCCAACAGCTAGTTCACAAGGATGACCTGCATTGACGGCCTTCCTTTTCCTCCGTGTGTGCCAGGGACTCTGGGAACTCTGAAGGAAGGGGGTAGTGTTCAGGGACATGCCAGGTCACAGATGTGAAGGTTTCTCTTGCAAGGTTCTCACGGACTCAGCATCCAGCCATCTGCCTGCAAGCAGGGACTCTTGAAATCCAGGACTGTACTAGGGGTCTGGGTATCTTAGCGACCTGGACACATGTGTGAGTGTCACCTGGGAGCACATGTGGCTTTTCTGGAATGTTGTCTCTGCTCAGAAGTACCCCTTCTCTGTCTCTCTGCTAGTCTCTAATCCTTTCCCCAGTTTATTTTCACGTATTGTCTTTATTTTCTTCTCATTTACGGAAATCGTTTTACTTTTTCATACTTGAGTTACGTACTAGCAAAGTTCTCTGGGGATGTTCCACTGTTGTCTTCAGCCTACATTGGAAGAAGTTGGGCTCTGCCGTCAGGAAGGAATGAAAGTGAATTTGCCCAGTGAGGGTTGAAGGACAGCTGATAATAGCAAAGCTTGGGGCTCAGTATGAGCCTCAGGAGGCTGACAACCACCTACAGTTCCAAGGGATCTGATGTCCTATTCTGGCCTCCGTGGACACAGGCACATACACAGTACACATCCTCAAACACAGACACATAGAAACAAAATAAAATACATATGTTAATATATATTTATTAATATTAATATTATATATATATATATATATATATATATATATTTTAGAGACCACTGCCCCTGCCTTAACTCCCTGAAGCTTCAAGTATGTCTCCTGATAAATCAAAAGGGTCTTGAAAGGTATGATTAAGAATCTTGGAAGCCTGGCAGTGGTGGCGCACACCTTTAATTCCAGTACTTGGGAGGCAGAGGCAGGGGGATTTCTGAGTTCAAGGCCAGCCTGGTCTACAGAGTGAGTTCCAGGACAGCCAGGGCTACACAGAGAAACCCTGTCTCGAAAAAACACATATTTTTATATATATATATGTAATCTTGGAATAAAGTGTGTTCAGGGACACCCAAGGCTGAGAAGGTGCTTCTGAGAAGGGAGGAGGAACAAGGTCAAGCTCAGTTAGCAGGAGATGAGATTGGAGTTTGAAGATGTTAGGCTGTTTGGTTATGGTCATGGGGGTATAGGGCCAACACTCAAAAGTATAGACAGTAGACAGAGATGTACCCAGACATGGAGCCAGACAAGGGTAGAAAAGCAGCTACCCAGATAGCTATGAACCTGGGTGTCCAGAGAGGTCTCGGGTAGATGTGGTTAGCTCTTGTTACAGAACTGTGCCCTGTTACCTATAGTTGCAACTATCTGTCCGTCCATCTGTCCGTCCACCTGTCTATCTATCTATCTATCTATCTATCTATCTATCTATCATCTTCTACTAAACTGTCCATCAATTTAATCTGTTTAACCATCTACCTCATCTCTTTATGTAATTTATCTCCCTAGCCCTTAAAGTATTTTTTAATGGCTTCCTTCCTTCCTTCCTTTTCTTCTTCTTCTCCTTCTCCTTCTCCTTCTCCTTCTCCTTCTCCTTCTCCTTCTCCTTCTCCTTCTCCTTCTCCTTCTCCTTCTCCTTCTCCTTCTCCTTCTTCTTCTTCTTCTTCTTCTTCTTCTTCTTCTTCTTCTTCTTCTTTCTCTCTCTCTCTCTCTCTCTCTCTCTCTCTCTCTCTCTTTCTCTCTCTCTCTCTCTCCTCTTTTTCTTTTTGTTTTTGGTTCCTTCTTCCCCAAACATTGCTATTGTGTAAGAAAGAGACAGTTGTTATGTGGTGCCTGGGCTGGGGCTGGGGGTTTTGGGTAAACACAAAACCAGTGTTGAAGTCCAGCTGCTTTCCTGACAGGTGGGTGTGAGTGGCCCAGGGCTGCATCAGGGGATCAGAGGAAAAATGACAACAAGACTATTGTTTCCACAAACATGACCTTCCTGAGCCCGGCAGGGGAGTATTCCAGCAGATGCTTGCGCCATACCTCTACGTCCAAATGATTTCTCCAAGTTCACCTTTCCAGGATGCTGTGCTGTCTTCCACAGTTCAGAAGCCAGTCTCAACTGTCACATTTACAAAATATGTCTTTATGCCAACCCTGGAGCTTAGCTGTTATAAATGGCATTTATGTGTTTCTCTTCACAAACAGGACCCACTATACCTCAGCTGTGTGCAGGTTGGACTATGGCTGCAGACCATTCTTCTGGGACCCTTGTACTTACTGACTCATCTGCTCACTGCTCTCTGCTTTCTGTCTCCACGTCTTCATGAATGAATGTACACTCTTGCTCTCCAGGCCTCAAGTTAAAAGTTATTTCTGACAAGGTGCAAGTCATCCCTTCTGCAAAAGGTTTCCTACTCATTGTCACATTGTTAAATTCTACTTTCTTTATTGTGCATTTGAGACTTTTGGAGTTTATTCATTGTTACTGAGACCTTGTACTGGCTGGTTTTGTTTGTCAACTTGACACAAGCTGGAGTTATCACAGAGAAAGGAGCTTCAGGGGAGGAAATGCCTCCATGAGATCCAGCTGTAAGGCATTTTCTCAATTAGTGATCAAGGGGGGAGGGCCCATTGTAGGTGGTGCCATCCCTGGGCTGGTAGTCTTGGGTTCTATAAGAGAGCAAGCTGAGCAAGCCAGGGGAAGCAAGCCAGTAAGAAACATCCCTCCATGGCCTCTGCATCAGCTCCTGCTTCCTGACCTGCTTGAGTTCCAGTCCTGACTTCCTTTGGTGATGAACAGCAGTGTGGAAGTGTAAGCTGAATAAACCCTTTCCTCCCCACCTCGCTTCTTGGTCGTGATTTTTTGTGCAGGAATGGAAACTCTGACTGAGACAGACCTCCTCCTTATTCGCCTACACCCGTCCTTGGCCTCCTCTTCCGTCTTCCTGCTCCATTTCTTCTTCTCTTTCATCTTGTCCTCCCCCCCCCCCCCCCCCATCCATCGCCTGCTCCTTTTCACCTCTCCATCTCCTTCTTTGCCTTCTCCTTCCCTTCCCCTCCTATCTCCTCCGGTTTGATCAGCCCCTCTTCCATGCCCTCTTCCACACCACCTCTCAGGATATTCTTTCTCTCCCCTTTCCTCCTTCTTCCTCCTCCCTCTCCTTCCCATTTCCCCTTCCTCTATCTCCTCCTCCAGTTCTTCCTCTTGCTCCATCTCCTTCCCCATCTGATCCTCTTTCTCCAGTGTTCAGAGCAGCTCTAGTCACAAAACTTAAAAGATGAAGACAACTCAAATACCCACTAGCCTAACAGATAAACACCATGTGCTGTGGCTAATGAGTGACAGAATATTATTCAGCCTTAAGAAGGACGGCAGTTCTGACACCTGCTTCAGTATGGTTGAACTTTGAGGACAAGAACACATATCGCATGACTTCACACACAGAAGATCCCTACGTCACCAGAACCACAGAGACAGAACGTAGAATGCTGGGAGCAGGAATGGGGAGAGAGATGAGCAGTCAGTGCTGAATGGACAAAGAGCTTCAGTGTAGGAAGGTGAGTTACAGAGGCAGGGGTGTGCTTAATGCCGCTGGATCCTAAATGTTTAAGTAGTCAATTTTAATTTGAAAGCCTTTTGTTTTTCTCTTGACAATTTAATACATGTCTATTGATACATATACGGTGTGTCTTGATACCCACCACGTTTTCCTTCTCCGAGTGCCTCCCATCTTGTCCTTCCCCCTTTGAGTACTCTCATTCGGTAACCTGGTCCCAGATTCAGACAGGAAGGAGGGAGGACTACGGGGTGGGTATGCACAGAGATCAAGTGTCAGTTATGAGGTGATAGAATGGATCTCGCGGCCTTTTTTCCATCTTTAGATGGGAAAGGAGGCCCCCGCTGGGTGTATCTGAGGTAGAGGTTGTGAGGGCAGGGAACCATTCCTGGAACTGAACGTGGAAAACTGTGAATCTGCTTAGGAAATGTGGGAGGGGGTGCAGTTGATGGGTAAGGAAAAGCATATTTCTCCAGATTCAGAGGTTTCCTGTGTAGGTTGAGCTGCTGAGTCACATATTTTTCTTGGTAACTGGAAACCTTTGTGGACGTCACAAATGACCCGGTTCACAGGATGTAAGCTGGAAGGTGCAGTGGTTGAAGACAGTCTGTGATAATCGACAGTCACCGTCAGGGGTAAAAGAGGAGGCTGAGGAGACAGGGATATGAGGTGCTTATTTGGGTAAAGAATGAATGTTGGGTGACTGAGGGGACACTGAAAGTCTTGTGCCCCATGGGAAAGCATGAAAATGATATAGTTGCCCTCCTTCAAAATGTCCACAGGCCCTTCTAGACTCCTGGATTCTACAGGCACCCCAGGCTAAACACAGAAAACTAAGGTCTCAAAGTTAGGATCCACACTGAGAGAATTTATTTCTGTGGGTCCTGGTTAAGCTCATTCAGAAATATTGTTTCTAGCTCCATACATTGGCCTGGATTTTTTCATAATTCTTTCTTTTCTTTTTTTTTGTTTTTCAATACAGGGTTTCTTTTTGTAGCCCTGGCTGTCCTGCAATTCTGGTCCTACTAGCTCTGGGCCTCAAACTCACAGATGTCCGTCTGCTTCTGCCTCTGGAGTGCTGGGATTAAAAGTATGCACCACCAGTTACCTGCCTCCGATTTTATAATTTCAACAGTTAAGTAATATTCATTGAACACACGAGACACAGCTTCATCATTCATCATCAGTTCACGGGCATCTAGGTTGATTCCCTTTCCTACATATTGTGAATAGAGTGTCACTGAGCGTGAATGAGCAAGGGTCTTTCTGGAGGTATAGAGTGCACAGTGGACACATGCCCAGAGTGCTGTAGCTAGTTTATGTGGTAGATCTGTTTCTGACTTTCTGAGGAGCCATCACACTGATGGCTCATTGGTGGCAGCACCAGTTTATTACTTCCCATCAGCAGCGGACAAGCATTCTTCTTTTCACACTTCTATGCTAGTGCCTGTTACTTCTTTCTTCTCTTCTCTATTCTCTCTCCCTTCCTTCCTTCCTTCCTTCCTTCCTTCCTTCCTTCCTTCCTTTCACATTTATTTTTGAGACAGCGTCTCACTGTGTAGCTCTGGCTGTCCTGGAACTCACTCTGTAGACCAGGCTGGCCTAGAACTCTCAGAGATCCACCTGCCTCTGCCTCCTTAGTGCTGGGATGAAAGGTGTTTGCCACTGTATCTGCCTGACATCTGGTTTCTCGATCATAGCTATTCTGACTAAGGTGAGATATAGACTCCCAGAGTAGCTTTATGCAAACTCCCATGATGAAACCCAGTTTCTTAGAGGCAAGTAAAACACAGTATGTTTTATGGTATTGAGATTTTCTTTTGTTCCTGACCCCACCGGGAAGTGGTAACATTAGTACATGGGTTAGGAAGATGGACCAGTTAGCCTGAGTTCAGGTTGTATTATAGAGCAATAGTGCACAAAACAGATAAGTTGATCAATAGAATAGAATGGAAGATCCTGACATAAACCCACACACTTAAGGACA
Source organism: Rhynchomys soricoides (assembly GCA_019843965.1). Classification (NCBI taxonomy): domain Eukaryota; kingdom Metazoa; phylum Chordata; class Mammalia; order Rodentia; family Muridae; genus Rhynchomys; species Rhynchomys soricoides. Next base: position 5,016,804 of record JADRCH010000137.1, on the reverse strand, counting down.
TTTTATTTTTGACGAAGAAGCTAAAATTATACAATGGAAAAAGGAAACATCTTCAACAAATGGTGCTGATCTAACTAACTGGAAGTCTGGACGTAAAAAAATGAAAATAGATCCATATTTATCACCCTGTACAAAAGTCAAATGCGAATGGATCAAAGACCTCAACATAAAACTGGACACACTAAATCTAATAGAATAGAAAGTGGGGAAATGCCTCGAACTCATTGAGACAGGAGACAATTTCCTAAACAGACCACCAATAGCTCAGGCTCTAAGATCAACAATTAATAAACAAGACCTCATCAAACTGAACAGGTTTTGTAAGGCAAAAGACACCATCAGTAAGACATACAGATTGGGGGACAAAACTTTATTAACCCTACATCTGATAGAGGGTTAATATCCAAAATATATGAAGAGCTCAAAAAATTAGACATCAATAGACCAAAGAGTCCAATTAAAAAATGGAGTACAGAACTAAACAGAGAATTCTCAACAGAGATTCTCTAATGGTCGAGAATCACTTATAGAAATATTCGATATTCTTAGTCATGAGGGGAATGCAAATCAAAATGACTCTGAGATTTTATCTTACACCAGTCAGAATGGCTAAGATCAAAAACTCAGGTGACAGCAGATGCTGGAGAGGATGTGGAGAAAGAGGAACACTCCTCCATTGCTGATGGGAGTGCAAACTCATACAACCACTCTGGAAATCAATCTGATGGTTTACTCAGAAAATTGGAAGTAGTTCTATCTCAAGATTCATCTATGCCAATCCTGGGCATATACCTAAAAGATGCCCCACCATACCACAAGGACACTTGCTCAACTATGTTCATAGCAGCTTTATTTGTAATTGCCAGAAACTGAAAACAACCTAGATGTCCCTCAACTGAAGAATGGATGAAGAAAATGTGGAACATTTACACGATGGAATACTACTCAACTATTAAAAACAAAGACATCATGAAATTTGCAGGTAAATGGATGGAATTAGAAAATATCATCCTGAGTGAGGAAACCCAGATCCAGAAAGATATGTATGGTATGTATTCACGTTTATGATTAGCCATAAAGTACAGGATAACCAATCATAATCCACAGACCTAAACAAGCTAAGTAACAAGAAGGGCTCAAGAGAGGATGCTTGAATCTCACTCAGAAGGGGAAATGGAGACATTAAAAGTGGATGAGGGGAAGGAAATGTGTGGGAGAGGGGGTGATGATGGGAAAGGGATCAGGTGTGGGGGAGGGCTGGGGGAGAGAACACAAATCGGTGGAGTGGCTCTTGTGAGTGACCCTAGCTGAGACTCCTAGCAGCTGGGATACGTAGCCTGAAGTGACGGTCTCCTGTAGCCAGGAGAGACTTGCAGTGGAGGGAGGAGGACACCAACCCACCCATAAAACCTTTGACCCAAAATTTATCCTGCTTATAAGATGTGCTTGGATAAAGGTGGAGCAGAGATTGAGGGAATGGCCAACTAATGACTGACCCCACTTGAGACCCGTCCCATAGGAGAGAACCAATCCCTGATACGCTGCTATGCTTGCAGACAGGAGCCTAGCATAACTGTCTTCTGTGAGGCTTCATCCAGCAGCTGATGGAAACAGATGCAAACATTAGGCGGAGCTAGGGGAATCTTGTGGAAGAGTGTGGGGCAGGACTGAGGGAGCCAGAGGGGTCAAGGACACCACAAGACCTATTGGTCCATGGGGGCTCCATAGAGACTGAACCAAAGTGCATGCAGGGGCTGGACCTATGGCCCCTACACATTTGTAGTGTATGTGCAGTTTGGTCTTTATGTGGGTTCCCTAACAATTGGAGCAGGGACTGTTTTTGACTCTGTTGCTTGCCTTTGGATTCCCTTCCCCTAGCCTTGCTGGACATCAGTGGGAGCACTGTGACTTGATGTGCTAGGACTAGTTGCTACCCATGGGGGCTTGTCCTTCTCTGAGGAGAAGTGGAAGAGGTATTAGGGGGAAGGTTTTTTGAGGGTGGGATTGAGGTGGGGGGCGCTGCATCTGGATGTAAAGTTAATAAACAAATAAATGAATGAAAAAATAAAAAGAAAGGTCCGAAGGTGTGTAGGCCTGTTGTCCTGAATAGTTACATTTTGTTTTGCCTTTTTTTTTTTTTTTTTTTAATCGACTTGATATAAGCCAGGGTCATCTGGGAAGAGGGAACCTCAATTGAGGTAATGCCTCTGTAAGATCAGCTTGTAAGCACATCTTTGGGAACATTTTCTGTTTTCTTTTCTTTTTTTTTTTCTTTTTCTTTTCTTTTTGGTTTTTCAAGACAGGGTTTCTTTGTGTAGCCCTGGCTGTCCTGGAACTCACTCTGTAGACCAGGCTGGTCTCGAACTCAGAAATTCACCTGCCTCTGCCTCCCAAGTGCTGGGATTAAAGGCGTGCGCCACCATTGCCTGGCTGGGGGACATTTTCTTGATTGGTGATTGACATGAGAAAGCCCAGGCCACTGTGGGCCGTGCCATCCTGGGCAGGTGGTCCTAGGTTGTATAAAAATGCAAGCCAAGGGGTTGGAGAGATCCCTCAGCTCCTAAGAGAACTGACTGTTCTTCCAGAGCACCCAGGTTCAAGTTCTAGCACCCACATGGTGGCTCACAACCATCTATAACTTTAGTTCCAGAGATCTGACACCCTCACACACATCAATGCAAATTTTTAAAAAAATCATTTTAAAGGAGGCGGGGTGTGCAAGTCATGGGAGCAACCAGTGAACAGGGTTCTTTCTTGGCCTCAGCCTTAGTTCCTGCCTCCAAGAACTGTGCTTGAGTTCCTGTCCTGACTTCCCTCAGTGATGGAATGTGGCCTGAGAGCTGAAAGCTGAGATAAACCTCAAGTTGTTTTTGTTTGTGATGTTTTGTCATAGCAATAGACACTACAAGTAAGACACCAGACAGCCCAGCTATTCGTGAACCTGAGTTAAGAGTACCACAAATTCAAGGCTAGCCTAAGTAACTAAATGAGGTCCTGTTTTAAAAAAAAATGGTAGGCTACTTATCCACCATGTACAAGGTTCTGTGTGCAATCTTTAGTACTGCAAAAATACAACCCTACACAATGACTTGAGTTGGATCCCAGAATCCATTTAAAGATGGAAGGAGAGAACTGACTCCACAAAGTTGTCCTCAGACCTCCACGTGTATGATGTGGTGTGTACACACACACACACTGTACTGGCTGGTTTTGTATGTCAACTTGACACAAGCTGGAGTTACCACAGAGAAAGGAGTTTTAGTTGAGAAAATGCCTCCATGAGATCCAGCTGTAAGGCATTTTCTCAATTAGTGATCAAGAGGGGAGGGCTCCTTGTGGGTGGTACCATTTGTGGGCTGGTAGTCTTGGGCTCTATAAGAGAGCAAGCTGAGCAAGCCAGGAGAAGTACGTAAGCCAGTAAACAGCATTCCTCCATGGCCTCTGCATCACCTCCTGCTTCCTGACCTGCTTGAGTTCCAGTCCTGACTTCCTGTGGTGATGAACAGCAACGTGGAAGTGTAAGCTGAATAAACCCTTTCTTCCCCAACCTGCATCTTGCTCATGATGCTTTGTACAGGAATAGAAACCCTGACTAAGACACACACACACACACAGAGACACACACACACACCCCACACACAGTAATCAGTTAAAATGAATTTTTCCAAATGAAAATTTTATGACAAAGAACACTGGGTTGGTACATCATGCATATCCACGGTAACACATTCATACCTGTAGGCTTAGATTTTTTTTCAAAAACCTAGTTTTTTTTTTTAAAGACTTATTTATTTATTGTATATATATAAGTACACTGTAGCTGTCTTCAGACACACCAGATCCCATTACAGATGGTTGTGAGCCACCATGTGGTTGCTGGGAATTGAACTCAGGACCTCTAGCAAGAGCAGTCAGTGCTCTTAACCAATGAGCCATCTCTCCAGCCCTCAAAACCTGCTTTATTTAGGGTTCTTAAATGCTTCAACCTCCCTTCTAGCCCACAGACCAGAGGTAGGGGAGAAAGAAGGTTAATAGGAAAAGGAGGTCGTGGACCTGTAAAGAGACAGTTCTTTGGGGGCAATTCCACTCTTCGTTGTCAGGGTACTAGCAGCCCAGTCCAATTGCACACCAAATGTGAATCAGTTGTGGCAGCTTGACCCAAGAGAAACAGCAAGGCTCCACTGGGTCAGCAGAAGTCACCAAACTCAGCTGGAACACCACGAGAAGTTCTCTAAGATGTGAAGACCAGCAAAGACCAATGAAGAAGCAAAGCATTACGCGGCATAACAATGCAAGAGCATCTCCTCACTGTTTGTGGTGTTCCATATCTATGTTTTCTAACCGTCACGTGACCTCTCACAAGAGTGCTTGCAGAAAAACATCACAGTGACATACCTGAGTTGTTAAAGAAACCAGAAATTTCTACTTCACATACCCATAATAATAACAATAGAGATTAAGGGAAATCTGTGCCTGGGCTGGGGAAATGGCTTAGTTAGCAGTGTTTGCCTTGCAAGAGTGAGGACCCAAGCTCGAGGTCAATCGGCAGAACTCAAGTGAAAAGGTTAGGAGGAAAGACAGTAGGGGCTCTGGGGCTTGCTGGCCAGGTAGCTTAGCTGACTGGGCAGATTCCAGGCCAAGTGAGATTTCTACCTCAGAGAACAGAAAGATTGATGGTTCCTAGGGAAAGTCACCTAGACTTGGCTTCTGGCACCACATGCATGTGCACACATGTCTGCACACCAAGAGAACACACACAATGAAAGCGCTCTCAAATTACTCCAAGGATGTTTGATAAAGTTTCAAGGAATTGTTATATATATCATGATTTTATCTACCTCTCTCTATATATCTATATATCTATATGATATATCATATATATGATTTCTTGAGGAATACACACACACATACACAAATATATGTGTGTGTCTATATATATATATAATTATTCCTTGAGGTTTTATCATATATATACGTATATATATACGTATATATAAACATATACATACACACACATATATGTGTATGTATTTCATATATATACATATACATACATATAAATATGTGTATATATATGGTTCCTTGAGGAATCTTTATCTATATCTATATATAGATATCTCATACATGTATATATATTCCTCTTGAGCTGACAATGCTCCCCACAAGAGCCATAGATTATGTAACAAAAATCCTGGTACCAGGCACAAGAAACTTCCACTTGAGCTGTTGGCCAGGAGAGTCTGAGTTATTCCCCCAAACAATATGTGCTGTTGCTGTGACCTGTGTACCCTCCCTGTGATGGAAGGTAATTCACTCTTGCTGGAGACATTGCATACTAGGACATGGGACTTGGGAAATTCAAACTCAGTTTGACCCGAAAGCCTCCTTCCTGCAGTCCAGGTTTCATCATTACCAGAAGGGGTTATGTTATGCAAGCTGCTGAGAAGGGAAGCAACCAATCCTACTATCCAGCTGTGCCACCAGTGAACTATATCTGACATGGGGTGATATCCTTAAAGGTGCAACAGTGGCATTCATATCTCGACAGGAACCGACAGCAGTCTAATTAGATGAAGTAGAAAGGAAGTCATGCCTGGTGCTTGAAACTTAGTCAACTATCTGGGGCTAGTGAGCTCACCAGTCTTAGAAGAGAGTCTATTATCAGGACTTTACTAGATCAGCACAAATCCCGATTACATTATAAAACTTATCCTTCCTGCTTATTCCTGCTGCGACTGGGTGTCCCAGGGTGCGGTGGCACCCAAGGAGTGCTTCGGTTCCTCTGAGGAGAAGGGGAGGGGGTAATGGGAGGAGGGATTTGTAAGAGTAGGACTGGAAGGGGAGGAGGGAGGGATCCTACGATCAGCTGTAAAGTGAATAAATAAATAGGGAAAATCCTTATCTTCGTACCCACAGCTAAGCTTTACTCTCACTATAATATTAATAATTTTAATAAATCCCAGCGCGGGGTTCCTTCCCGCCTTAGACCATTTATGTTCCTGGAATGAAAGACACACACACAGCCTTTATATTTTAATATGCCTTAAGCAGCACAACAGCTGGGCAACTGCCTAACCTCCATGTTGTTAGAATCTACCTCCCATCGGTAACTCCGAGTTATGACTTAACTAATTTCTACGTTCCATCTTGGCTGCTCTGGACCCAAACGAGCAGCCCTCTGGGCCACGTTCTCTTGGCCGCTTTGCATGATGGTTCTGCTTCTCCCTTCTGCATGTTATTACTCCTCCATGGTGGCCTTCGTGTGTCTCTCTCCTCCCCTCTCCTCATGGTCCCAAGCCTGGGAACCCTAAATCCCGCCTCTCCCTCTCCTCTCCAGCTATTAGCTGTTGGCATCTTTATTTACCAATCAGAATTAACTGGGGGCGGGTTCCCAGAAGCTACATCCAGACCCTCTCATATAAACGGCTTCGGGGGGGGGCGGGGGGGATCCAATTAGCAGGTACATCTCACCTCTCATCAGAGACGCATCTCTTCACTGCAAACAGTGACCATTAAAGAAAACCACAAGAGGTCGTAATACACAAATCAAATGGTATGAAGCCCAGTCCTAATGGGTGCTTCTACAGCACAATCCCTGTACCTAAGGCTCATTGAATATCAAGGAAATAGGGGTGGAAAGATTGTTAAAGACTGAAGACCAGGAAGTCTGCTGTGAGACTGCATTTCCTTGAGATGTCAAGGAAGCTACACCCTTAGTACTTCAAAAATATGGCTGCCCAAACAAGACTTGAATAAGGACAATGCCAATAGCTAACAAGGTCAACGTTAAAGGGGGCGATCTCAACGTGGTACAACTCCTAGACAAATCATTTAATTAACTTTTAATCAGTCTGTGTGCTGCTTGTTGGTTCTGATCCCCGGGAGTGTACTTCAAAACTTCCAAAGTGCTCTCTCTCTTTCTGTCTGTCTCTTTTTCTCCCTCCCTTCCCCTCCCCTTCTTTCCTCTCGTCCCTGTCCTCCCCCATGCCCCTCCCTCAAACTCATTCCATGCCCCCATCTACTTCTCAAATTGATCTTCTTGGGGATCTGAACAGACAGGCGGCACACAGACTAATTATAAAACATCCAGTTCCTTACAGGAATAGCACACCCTGACTGTATTTCCCCAAAGCTTCAAAAAAACAGGAAAATAAAGCCCAGCAAGGGGGGGGGAAATAGGAGAAAGCACATATTCTCATACAAAGTGTGGTTGCAAATCACTCATAAAAGGTGTTGGCAGATCGAGAGAGACAGAACAAAGGAAATAAAAATCTGTGAATGGGGTTGACTTGATGTATGTATTTGTTGAAAGTGATTATCAAATCCCCACTGCCCACCTTAGTGGGAAGGCGTACTTTCTGCAAAAGTCTGATGAGCTGAGTTCAATCCCTCAAACCCACATAAGGGAGAGAATGGGATCCACAGAGTCATCTGCTGATCTCCATCACACACACCTGTACAACTGTAATACATTAAAACCATGTGAATGGCTCAGATACTTTTGTATATATGTGTGGCCAGATGTGCATAAATATGTATAGATGTGTGCATTTGCATTTGAAGGTCAGAGGTCAACATTAGATGGCATACCTCAGAAGCACATCCCCTTATTGGTTTTGCATTTGTTTTATTGACATGCATGTGTGCAAGTCTCTTTGTATCCTACACAGGTGCAGTGCCATCTGAGGCCAGAAGAGGGAGTTACTAGTGGTCGTGATCCACTGGACTTGGGTGCTTTGAAGCACTGTGCCATCATCTCTCCAGATTTCTCACCCCTGTTAATTTTTGAGACAGGGTCTCTCACTGGGACCCGGTCCTTGACCACTGGACAGAGCGGACTGGCTAGTAAGCTCCAGAGACTTCCTGGGCTTGCCCCCAGCACTACAAAATTTCAAGTACACACTACCATGCACAGATTTTTTTTCTCCTCATGTGGGTTCTGGGAATCGAGCTCAGTTCTTCATGCTTGCATTGCGAATATTTTACTAAATGAGTCATCTCACCATCCCTGTGTATCAAGCTATTTTGCGGACAGTATACATTTCTTGGGGGAAAGGGAGTGTTTAGATTATTTGTGAGTTTTACTTTATTACATTATACACATGAATTTTTTCTTTTTTAATGCCCACAGGAACAGATCCATGCAGTACAAAGAAATATCTTGAAACTGTAGAGACCATATCCAGTGGTCAGGCATGGCCCCCGGTTGAGGGTTAGGGTCACTCACCCATCTCAAAAATATTGATCCAGAATTGTTCCTACCTGAAGGAAATGCAGGGACAAAGAGGGGAGCAGAGACTGAAGAAAAGGCCATCTAGACACTGCCCCACCTGGGGATCCATCCCATCTGCAGACCCCAAACCCAGACACTATTGCTGATAGCAAGAGGCGCTTGCTGACAGGAGCCTGGTATGGCTGTCCCCTGAGAGGCTCTGCCAGAGCCTGACCAACACAGATGCGGATGCTCACAGCCAACCCTTGGACTGAGCAGGGGACCCCAGTGGAGGAGTTAGGGGAAGAACTAAAGGAGCTGAAGGGGTTTGCAACCTCATAGGAAGATCAACAATATCAACCAACCAGACCTCCTTCAGAGCTCTGAGGGACTAAGCCACCAACCAAAGAGTACACATGGAGGGACCATGGCTCCAGCAGCATATGTAGCAGAGGATTGCTTTATCTGGCATCAGTGGGAGTGGGGTGACAGGAGCAGGGATGTTAGGGATCAGAACTCAGGTTCAGATCCTCGCCCTTGCTCAGCAAGTGCTTTACCCAGGGAGTTGTTGGTTTTTTTGTTTCTTTTGTTTTGTTTTCTGCTGTGCCTATTTACTGTTTAGAAACAGATTAGCACAGTGTTTCATTTGTAGCCAATGTTTGGTATACAGTGTTGCAGAAGTTTGTAACCTAGGAATGACCAGCTGTACCATACAGCCCAGGCTGTGTTTTATCCAGGTTTGTGCAAATACACTCTGTGACGATCGCACAAGGGCAAAATCTCTTAATGACGCAGCTCTCGGAACAAAGCCGGGTCATTGTATGTTGCAGATAGAGGTGTGAGGATGATGCCATTGTTCTGTTAGCCGCACAGATAGCTCTTGCCGGAATCAGTCACTGAAGAGGAAATTACAAGAAGTTAACTCTCTCTGCCCATCTCAGTGATGCTTGTTTTGAGACTGAGGATTGATCTTACGGTTAGATGAGTGTCCTACTGAGCTACACCCCAGCCCTTTTACTTTTTCTTTTGAAACGGGGCTTTTTTAAGTCACCCATGACGGCTTTGCACTTGCTCTGAAGTCCAGGTAATCCTCCTGCCACAGCTTCCGGAGTAGTTGGGATGACACCAGTTGAGCACTTTCGTTGTTTGTTTTTTGAGTTTGGCCGCCAACTTGCTGTGTAGTTAAGGATAACTTTGACCTCCTGATCCTCCTGCCTCTAACTCCTCAGTGCTTATATTAGCAGGGTGCACCCCATCCCCTGGATACAGTTGCTAAAATGGATTACAGTGTTTCCTGGATGCTGCACAGTCACTGTATCAACTGAGCTTCAGCTCTGGCCCAAAGTAATGACTCCAGGAATAAATAAGGAGATAGTTTATTATGAATGGCAGAAGAGTGACCATATGTGCCATTGTGCATATGTGGAGGTCAGAAGACACACTCGGCTGTTGACCCTCACCTTATTTGAGACAGTCTCTTATCACGGACGATGCCAGGCTATTTGCCCTTCACCTTTCTGGCTGATTTTTCCAGTCTCCATCTCTCATCTCCTTGCAGAAATATTAGGATAATAGATGGTCACTCTACTTCATCCATGTTCATACAGGTTCTGGGGTTCCAAATTCAGGTCCACCCACATACTTATTCAGTAAGCCTTTATCTCTTGAGTCATCTCCACAGCCCCTGCATCAGCTTTTATGCAGGCACAGAGAGAAACAAACTGTCCGTTACTGTGTGTACCAATTACATTGGTGGGAACATTAGATAATCAGGCCCCAATAACAAAACAAAATCTCTTTTGGTTGGGAGTTGGGTTTAGGGTGAGTGGAAGCTAGAGGTGCAGCTTATTCTTTAAAGATAATCTATTACTTGGATCATGGGCGAAGTTAAGCTAGATGATTGATTATTCAAGGTTTAAGACAGTCCAAGATCAAAATGGCTCATGATCAGTGACATTCCAACATCACAGTGTTGGCTAAAGTGTAATTTCCTAAGGCTGGTTGTCTCTGAGCTATACTCCTGGTGTGTTGCTTTGAGCATTTGGTGCCTGCCCGCGGTTGTATTGGTGTCAGTTTTCATTATTATTACTATTTGTGTGTGTGTGTGTGTGTGTGTGTGTGTTTGTGTTGATCAGGGGACAACCTGGAGTCAGCTCTCCTTTCACTCTGTGGGTCCTGAGGATTAAGTTCAGGTTGTACAGCTTGGTGGTAAACATCTTTAGCTGCTGAGCAATCTTCCTGGCTCCTGTTTGTTGAGGAGATTCACTAGGAACTGGCACTTAAGAGTTGGCTCGGCTGACTGGCCAGAGAGTTCCAGGGATCTGACTGTTTCTGCCTTTCCAGTGCTGGGGTTCTAAGAGTACCAACACACCCTACATTTCTACATGAGTTCTGGGGATAGCGCTCAGGTCTCCGTGTTTGTTTAGTAAGCACTTCACCAGTTGAGCCAGCTCTTCAACCCTTTTGTTAATTAATTTTTGATTCAGGGTCTTAGTATGTAGCCAAGGCTGGCCTTGAATTCACAACCTTCCTGCCTTAGCCTCTAGAACATTGAGGTTACAGGTGTGCACCACCACACCTTTTAGATAAAAAACATTAGAAATTTTGTTTACATCAGACCTTTTATAGCAGCCTTCTGGTGGCTCTTCAATAAAACAAACAAACAAAATCAATAACCCAGAAACTGGAGAGAGGGCTTAGCAGTTAAGAGTAGCTGCTGTTCTTTCAAAGGACCTGAGTTTGGTTTCCTGTCCCACCTAGTGTGGCTCATTCCAGGAGACACAGCTCCCTGCCAGCAAATAAAAATAAGGTTGGACATGGTGCATGCCTTTAATCTCAGTCCTTGTGAAGCAAAGTCAGGTGGATCTCTGTGAGTTCAAGGCCAACCTAGGCTACACAGTGAGATCCGGTCCCCAAAACAAATAAACAATACAAAACAAACACAAAAGAAAAAGGAAAAGAACAACAACAACAACAAAACCCCACCAGGCTCTGAGGAAATGGCTGAGCTGTACAGGGTTTGCCTTCCAAGAATGAAGACGTGAATTTAGAGGTTTCAAAAACACAGATAAAAAAAAAAAACTGGGTGCACGTGTGGTGGTGGTTCATGCCGGCAATCCCAAAGCTTGGAAAGCAGAGATGGAAGTTCACTGGTGAATTCCAGGTTCAGTGAAAAACTCTGTCTCGAAAAATATGGTGTAGAGAGATCTAAGAAGACACCTGATGTTGACCTCTGACCCCTACAAGCACAGGCGCACATATAGATACATATCCACATGTGCTGCCTTCACAGGTGTACACATGAGTCAAGCACATATTGGTGCAGTGTTTGAGAATCTGCATCCTTTGCATTTCCACTCATGTTCTCCTCTCCTCTCTGCATCTACAGCGCCTGAAAAACCCCAGGGCCATTTGCCTAAGCCCTTTACTCCACAGGGCATTTTCTCCCAGCTTGTCTTGATTGGCATCCCTCTCTTCCGATTTCAGCTTCAAGTGACTTCCTCCGTAGATGCTTCTGCATCTACCCCCTCTCTCAATTCCTAATACAGGACACACACACCCACTCTACAAGGAAACAGATCGTGTTGATTTTGTGTACTGGAAATCCCTCATTACAGGTGGCATGTAGATTCTTCCAGTGAACAAATATTTATTAGCCAATAGGTATGTCAACTGGCATGGGGGAGGCAGGTTGATAAGCAATGAGAAGCAAGACAATAAATAAGAATTTCAGGGGCGGGTATGTGCATATGACGGAAGGGACTCGATAAGCAATGAGAAGCAAGACAATAAATAAGAATTTCAGGGGCGGGTATGTGCATATGATGGAAGGGACTGGAGAAGGGGAACATAGGAACTGAAGGGGATTTGCAAACTGTGTGGTCAGGGTAGGAAGCTCATCGGAGCAGAGACTCAGCGAGGCAAAAAAGTGGCAGTTGGGGGCAAGGTTGGGGTGAGGCTTTTAGGCAGGAGCACATTTGCATAATGCAAAGACTGTGGGCCTGGTGCTAAGGATTGAACCCAGGACCTCATGTGTGCTAGGCAAGTGCTCCACCAAAGAGCCACAGCCCTAGGCTACTACTTAAAAGTATTTTTGAAAAAAACATTTATTTATTTATTTATTTATTTATTTATCTATGTCCCCTTGCCCCCCCCTTCCATGTACAGGCACATTCCCTGTGGGAGTTCAGGATTGAACTCAGATCTTCAGGCTTAGCAACAGATGCCTTTACCTGCTGAGCCATCTTGTCAGTTCCACTGTTTTATTTTATTTATTTTTAAAGTCAGGATCTCATGTGTCCCAGGATAAGCTCTAATCTTGATTTCCCCACCTCCACCTTGTGAGTGATGACATTAAAGACTTGCTTCCTCGTGCTTGGCTCTTTGTTTTAGCTTTCTCTGTGTGTTTGTATGTTTGTATGTATGTGTGTGTGTGTGTGTGTGTGTGTGTTGAGTTAGGCCAAAGGATGACCTTGAGTGTCTTTCTCTATTGCTTGACACTTTATTTTTAATTTTACCTTTTTACAGATATTGTCAAACCCATTGCACAGACCAGCAGCCACAGTCTGGGTCTGAATGGGCGTGGGAAATGAAGGGTAGAGGACTCCATACTGCACATACCCATAAGGCCCGGACAGGGTAAGCTCATCATGAGGGTGGTTGAGCAGGGTTGTTAGGACTGACTTTCTTAGACATACAGCCACCTACTGGTATGTGTGTTGAAAACGGAATATGTCTGCCCTGATACTATATGAAGTTTCTAACGTCTTCCTAGAAGCTTTGTTATGTTCTTCTAGGAGTCATTTCTTTATTGATTTCTGCTGGAATTCAGTGCTGGGTGGAGGGGCTCAGGCCAAGGAACACAGGCCGTCTGCGTTGTGGACACGTGGCTGTGGCCTGGAGGCTGGTGCAGCCAAGCTGTTGGGCGGGAGCTCACTGGGGAGGGAACTTGTTGGGCACCCACTAGCTCCTAGAGAGAGCCAGGGTTGGGAGACTCTAGTAAGGCATTAGTAGCAGAGGCTGTAAAGAAAAACAGAATCAAGAGAAAAGAATTAAAGTGAGTTCCCCACGGGAGTCAAAAAGTAGTAAAAAAAAAGAGAGAGAGAGAGAGAGAGTAAAAAGACAAGGTCTGCTTGGTTGAATCTGCCATCTAGGGGCATATTGGGGCTCCCATGTTGTGATCAGAGACTCGAGTCTATAGAACTGTTTGGGATATTCATATCCTGGGGAATCTGGGGGGTATTTCCAGGCTTTTAAATTGTTATTTCTGGGCAATTTGGGGTGTCCGAATCAGGCAGAGATCGAGAATGCTCTCCAGACCTTAAAATTGGAACTTCGGTGTTATGTTTGCTGCGGTCAGGAGGGAACCTGGGGGCGTCCCTAGGCTTTTAAATTGGAACTTCAGGCCTGTTTAGTGGGTTTCGAGTCAGGCGGGGATCTGGGGCCCCCTAGGCTTTTAAATTGGAACCTTGGGATTATTTGGGGGGGGGGGGCGTTCGAGTCAGGCGCGGATCTGGGCAGCTCCCGACGTCTGACAGGGGAGTCTCAGAGTTGTTTGGGTGTTTATGCTAGACTGGTATCTGGGGACACTTACAAGCTTTTAAATCGTAACCTTTCTAAATCGGCAGTTCGGGGTGTCGGGATTGGAAGAATCTGGGGTGCGCGCCGGGCCTCTGAAGTTGGGGGCTCCACAAGAGGAGTCGAAGAGGCGACGAAGAGTCGACGGGGCAAGGGGGCAAAGGGGCGAGGAGGCGTGGCATTGCTAGCTCTGGCCACGCCTCCCTGAGCTCGGCTGGCTTCTCACCCCCTCACCCCCCTCCCGCGGGCCTCACTTGAGCGCACAGTCCCTTCCCTGCCTTAATCCGCTCCACCTTTTCCCTTGGCCTGCGCGGGCCCAGCTGACGGGCCGCGTTGTTTACGGGCCGAGCCTTAGCTCCCGCCGCCGCCGCCACCAGCCCAGGTGCCCTCCTGTGCGCGCTTCCCTCCGTCTCAGACTCCACACCACGCGACCCACCCAGAGCTGCACGGAGAGGAGAAGCAGGAGACCCGGTCAGGGGACGCACCGCGGTGAGCTCTGGACCCTGCGATTGCGGGCACGGGACCGGGCCTGGGTGACCCGGAGCTGTAGTCTGTGGGCCGCGCCACCGTGTTGCTTGCAGCCGAGGCCTCTGTGCTCTTCCCGGGACTGTCCCCAGGGCCCTCTAGGCTGGAGAGCTGCGGCCCGTGAGCCACTGGCGTGGAAGAGAAGGACGTGCGACCCCTAGCGCCTCCCCAGCGACCTTCTCACGGAGTATGTCCCCAGTGGGCCGGCGTGGCGTGCTCTGATCGCCGGGGTCCCAGCGCTCCTCCTGCTATGGGCTTAGGGAGAGGATATGAGACGACGGCTGCGCCGTTGCTGGTGGTCGTGGCCGCCTTGCTGGTCGGCACAGCCGGCCACCTGTACCCTGGAGAGGGTAAGTCTGCGACAAGGCGCGATCACAGTGTGTTGGGGACACTCTTCTCCCCCGTCCCAGCCAACCTAGAACCCTCACCCTAAGGAGTGAGGGTCGGGGACACCCCTCTCCACCGCCACAGCTAACACAGAATTCTCCCTTTGGGCTGAGTAGCGGGGACACCCTTCCCATCGCTCCATAGAACTTAGAGCTCTCACCAACTCGCCCACAAAGGACTCAGGGTTACGCACACCCATTTAACCACCCCAGCAATATAGTCCTTTCACTAAGGACTGAGAGTTGTGGACAGTTCTCTTTCTTCCTCGGCCAACCTAGACCCCCCTCTCCAAGGACTGAGGGTTGAGGACTCCCTTAGTGTCCTTGTATCTATGAAAAGTCCCCTCCCTAATGAATGATCACCTTTCCCCGGGGGAAGGGGGAAGAGTGGGTTTGGTGACCCTGGCCCTGTGTGAAGCCCCGGCTGACCTTGGCCTTTGCCCGCTGGGCTTGTGGCTCTGTACCCCGCGTGTGCCCATGTCAGGTCTGAGGAACCTTGCCCCAGTGCCTGCCCAGCCTTTGGATGTCTGTCCCCAGTGCACCTCTCAACTGTGTCTGTTCTTGTCTCTAAACCCAAATCTGCCCTCTGAGGCTCTTTGGGGTTGCCTTAAGTATGGTTACTGGGTTGCAACAGATTCAGACACCTGAGCAGTTTAACCCCAAACCAGGGGTATCCTCATCGATGGAGGATACTTCTTGGAGAATTGACCCCGTGCGTATAAGTTCATGGCTGCTGTGTTTATAATTCTCTACTTCCAGATGTCTAGAGGCAAAGTCTACATACTTTTGGCCCCACAGCAATCATAGTAACTGTAGGGGTAGCTTTCAGGATGGTTATAATTAGAATGATTATGAGTCTCCAGGCTGGTTAGCTCTAGAACCTTCCAGTATTCCTCTGGAGGCCCAAATTGTTGCACACCCATTTCAGAGAGGGCTAAACTGAGGTTCGGTTAGCATGCTTAACCTCACTTGTTCAGAAGCTGGTCTTATACTTTGAGCTTGGTTACGGCCAAGGCAGGAGGATAGCGGGTTGTTTGAGGCAAGCCCAGCTATTGAGTGAATTTGAGGCCAGCCTGGGCTATGTTAGACGACACTGTTTCAAAAAACATGCAGTGACAAATATCTTTTGAGTGACTGGTTCGACTTTCTCTGGAAATTAATTACAAGGAAGGAAGGGGTCACGGAGAGAAGGAGCTGGTGCTCTTTTGTGAACGAGGGAGATGTGTGTGTGTTGGGGGGAGGGTGCAGGATTCTGGAACAGGTTGGGTTGAGCTTTGTGGAGTGGATCTGTTACCCTGGTAATGTCTTTGAGGCCCCCAGGATCTGATATACAGAAGGTGCTCAATGAGGAATGGCCGTTGGTTTGGTGTGTGTGTGTGTGTGTGTGTGTGTGTGTGTGTGTGTTTGCAGAGGCCCTAGGTTGACATCGGGTGTTTGTCTCTGTCACTCTCAACCTAGTGTTTTGAGACAGGGTCTCTCAATGAACCTAGAGTTTGCTGATTTGGCTGCACTGCCTAGCCTGTGAGCCCCAGTCGTCCTCCCCCCCCCCCCCCCTTTTATCACTAGGCTTATAGATGTATGCTGAAGTGCTGGCTTTTATATGGGTGTGGAGGGATCTGAACTCAGGTTTTCATGCTTGGGCAGCAAGTGTTTTTACTTACTGAGCTATCTCCCCAGCTCATGGTTTGGGTTCATATTAGGAAAATCCAGGAATTGTTAACATTTACGCTGCTCTCTGAGGCTCTTTGGGATTGCCTAAAGGAAGCAGGGTTATGGCGTATGTGTGCCCATGCACTTGGGCACATAGTGCCGTACCTTGAGTTCTGTTTTTACATTTTTTTTTGTAATTAATTGTTTGTCCGTGTCTGGACTTCCTGAGTTCAGGAAACAGAGCTTCTGTGGCTTTGTGTACATGCAGTGTTCACAAGGACAGGGCCTGGTATTTGTTCCTCGATGTTAGAACCTGAACAGTGCTGGGCACATAGTAGGTGAATATAAATATTTGTTCCCTAATGACACATGGGGTGCCAAGACGTTGGGGTCTGTGCAGTAAATATACTAGATGTGTGGCCAGAGTGTAGTGTTCCCCGTGCATGTATGGAGTCCCTGGGTTTCAGACTTAGTCTCACATAAGCCATGTGTGCTGTATGCCTGTCATCACAGCACTCTGAAGAGATAGGCAGGTCTATCAGGAGTTCAAGGTCATCCTGGGCTATGTAGTGAGTTTGAGGCCAGCCTGATCTACAGGAGACCCTGCCTCAAACAATAACAAGAATAACAAAAGTCCTTATTTTATAGAAAATACCCATACTTTGTAAATATGATCTTTTTTTTTTTTTTGGTTTTTTGAAACAGGGTTTCTCTGGATAGCCCTGGCTGTCCTGGAACTCACTGTGTAGACCAGGCTGGCCTCGAACTCAGAAATCCGCCTGCCTCTGCCTCCCAAGTGCTGGGATTCAAGGCGTGCGCCACCACTGCCTGGCCTGTAAATACGGTGTTGTGAGCCCTTTCCATACCTCTTCAAAGCCTCTGGCTTTTGCATGGGAAGACAGGACAGGATCAGAAAGCACTTGGCTGGCCACTTGGCTAGGATTGCAGTTCCCTGCTGCCCACTAGGTTTCTTTGTTTCCTTATTTTTAAATTTAATTAATTAGTTAATTAGTTAATCTATCTTGAGACTAGGTCCTATAGTATAGCCTAGGCTGGCCTATGTAGACCAGGTTGTCCTCGAACTCACAGAAACCTGCCTGCTTCTGCCCCACAAGTGCTGGGATTAAAGTTACACGTCATTATGCCCAGCTTTGTTTATTATAATTGTGTGTATGTGGGGGCAGCATGTGTATGTCACAGTGTGGGGGTCAGAGGACAGTTTTCAGGAGTCAGTTCTCTTCTACTATGGGTTCTGGAGATTGGACTCAGATCATGAGGCTTGGCAGCAAGTGCTGTTATCCATCTCCCTTGACCTTGTACTGGATTTCTTGATAAACACTTGCTCTTTTGGATCAGAACCTCCCCACCCCTGCTTCGGGGTAATCGTTAACAAAATCCTATCAAATAAATGAGTCCTGATGCCTCTCAGAGGTTTGGTGTAGGGCAAGGAACTTTCTAGAACATGAATCTGTAACGTCCATCAACATGGTACGTTAGCTTAGGAGAAGAGATGGCAGTGGTGGTGAGGATCTATTTGATGCTTAAGAAAGGAATGGGTCTTTTTTGAGAGATATGTCCCTAAGGACGGGGTACCCAGTTCGTCTTTCGGTGGAGTCTTGGTAGCTGGGCTGGGCTAAGGGAATAGCTCCTCTGTTTTTCTCTTGATCAGCCTGGCTCTGGGCTGAGATAACCCTCTGAGCATTGTGAAGTGAGAGTACAAGGCAGTATGCAGTGGTGAAAACTGGAACCTTCAGAGTGTTAGAGGTATCAGTCAGGTTGACTTTTGGAGGCATGAGCGGTCGCCTTCCATGGGTCTTGTGTATATGTGCTCATGTGGGTGAGTGCATGCGTGGGAGGTCAGAAGTCAATACCAGATGCCTTCCTAAATTGCTTTCAGCCTTTATATTTTATTACATTCTAATTTGAAATTAATTTTAAAATTATTTAGTTTTGCAAATGTATGCATGTTTCGTGCACATGTGTGCATGTGTGTGCTCATATGTGTCAGGGCGTGTGTGCAGAGGTCAGAGGACAACCTTGCGGAGTCAGTTCTCTTCCTCCATCTGTAAGTGTGTCCCAGGGATCAGACTCAGGTCCTCAGGCTTGCCTGGCAAGAGCTTGCACCTGCTGAGCCATCTTGCCAGACCCCAAGCACGCCTTAACTTCCCTGCTTGGGGTCGGCTCATTCAGGGTTGTAGCAACTGTTGTAGCTCTGCTAAGGTGTTTAGTGGGCACCCTTGGTCTCTGCTAGCTTGACAACAGTAGCATCCGGCTGTGTTTAAGTTGCAACAATGAAACCGTGTTTCAGACACTTGCCTGCAGAGGCCTTGCTTTTTCCTCCTATCCGTGTTCTAGAATCTTCTATCACTCTGCTGCTCTTCTCTCATTAGCCTATAAACACCCAATACACCCTAAATTCTATTAGTCACTTCTGACCTCTGATTCTGCTGTGCTCCTTCCGGGACATACTCTCACACTCTTTCTGTCTTGTCTGTTGGTTACCATAGATGCCTAGCTTATGTCTGAACACAACCTCTCACCTCCCAGTGCCATCTCCTGCCAGTCTTGCCTCAGGGACCACCCTGGGTTTGAAACTCCTGTGTTCTTCCCCGTGGAAGGCATTATTTTCACCTGTGGCTACTTTCCTTTGTTCTGCACCATCGTGGGCACCCTTGTTCTTTTCCTGTGTGTGGTGTGTAGGCTTCCCTTCACCCCTCTCCTGACGCACTGTGGCAGTTCTAGCTAGTCCGTCTTTCTTCTACAAAAGAGGTCAGTAAACTGTGGTGCCTGTGCTAAATTCACTGTTTTTGCAAAGTTTTATTGGCACAGGGCCACACACCTTTTCGTTCTCTCCTTTCTGATGACTTTCATGCCCTGGTCTTAGGGAGTTAAGTAACAACCACCACCACCACCACCACCACCACCACCACCACAACTGCATGCCTTTAACCCCAGCACTCAGGAGGCAGAGACAGATCTCTGTGAGTCTAAGGATAGCCTGGTGTATGGGCTGGAGAGATGGCTCAGGGGTTAAGAGCACTGACTGCTCTTCCAGAGGTCCTGAGTTCAATTCCCAGCAACCACATGGTGGTTCATAACCATCTGTAATGAGATCTGGTGCCCTTTTCTGGCATGCAGACATTCGTGCAGGCAGAACACTATATTTAAAGAAATAAGTCTTTAAAAAAAAAAAGGACAGCCTAGTGTCCGTACTGAGTTCCAGGCCAGCCAGTGAGATCTTGTCTAAACGAACAAACCAACCAACAAGCAAACAACCTAAATCCAAAACACCCAACTCTCTCAAAACAACAAACAAACAAAAAACAACCCCAACAAAACAAAACTTAAAATTAAATACTATTTTAAGAAAATTACTGTTGCCTGTTGAAGATTTTATGTGAGCTGGAGTGCTGTCCCCTTCTGAGACTCACCTATTCCTCTGGTAGAGCCCATTTGTACACAGCTGAACGCTTCCCCAAACACCCACCTTTTCCCTCTTAATCCTTTGATCCCCAAGTTCCATCCTGGCTAAGGGTAGAAGGAAAATGACTTTTCTTTCTCTACAAGAAGTTCTGTTTCTCCCCTACCTACCATCTATTAGTTCATGCCCACTGTAAGACCTGCTTTCTCCGTGTATTTACCTACTCTTTTGGTTTTTATCTATCTGTCTGTCTGTCTGTCTGTCTATCTATCTATCTATCTACTATCTATCATCTGTCAATCAATCAATTTATCTATCATCTATCTATCTATCTATCCTGTCTGTCTGTCTCTTTCTCTCTCTCTAACAGTGTTTCTCTGTGTCATCTTGGCTATCCTGGAACTCACTTTGTTGACCAGAGATCTCAAACTCAGAGATCCAGCTGCCTCTGCCTCCCCAGTGCTGGAATTAAAGCCACCACACTTGGCTTATATTTTTTTATTTTTTAAGATTTTTGTTTTTAATTTTGTGTATGTGTCTGTGTGGGTTTGTGCATGTGAGAGCAGTGTCTGTGGAGACTGGATGAGTGTGTCGGATCCCCCTGGAGCTGGAGTTCCAAGGTGTTGTGAGCTGCCCGGCATGGGTGCTGGAACTGAACCCTGGTTGTCTGCAAGAACAATATGAACTCTTAATGGCTGAGCCATCTTCCCAGTCCCGTTTTTTCTTTTAAGCCACCTGTATAGAGGTATATGTTCTAACACTCAGTCTCAGAACAGTGTCATCAATGGCTAAACTCTTTCATACCATCTCGTTGGCATTTTTTAAATTTAATCCATTAATTAAAACATTTCTTTTTTTTTTTTTTTTAGGAAAGTGGATATGACTAGAGATCATTAAGACAAAATCCACCTACATCATGTTTTCTCTCATGTGTGGGACATAGGTTAGAATGTATATGTGGTATGTGTCTGGTGTGTGTGTATGTCTGTGTATTATGTGTGTGTATGTGGTATATGGTGTGATATGCGTGTCTGTGTGTGTGGTGTGTGTGTTTACATAGGGGATTGTGAGAGGGAAGGAAGAGATCTTAAGGGAGGTGAGAAATCAGTTGATGGCATGCATGTGATAACAAAGCCAGAGGTGAGCTGGGGCTGTGCTCAGTGGGTGGAGTCCTTGCCTAGTATGTGTGAAAGTTTCCATCCTCAGCACCACATAAACAAGATCTATAGCTGCTGTCCCATCACTCAGGAGGCGGAGGCAGGAGGATCAGAAAGATCTGTTGTTCTTGGCTGCGTGGTGAGTTTTAGGCCAGTTTGGGCTACACGGACCTTATCTCAAAAGTAAATAAATGGCTGAGGAACCCAGCCCATTATCGGGTAATTTAGAGTGTTCCGTGTGACTGAACTAATATAAACAATTGGCTATAGGTGTTCCTCCTGATTGGGGTGTGACAGTTTTGAGTCTCAATTTCCCATCTAGAGTTCTTTGGAATGCAAACGATTGTTTTTGCTAATATTTTCATTCTTGGTTATACCTTCTGGGAAGTTCTCTCAGTGACTTGAGAACAGGCTGGACCCAGCCAGGGAGTACTTCACTCTCTTTGGAGTTTAACAAACTAATTTAAATTTTTTTTTTTTTTAAAAACATTTATTTATTTTGTGTGTATGGGTGCTAGTGGAGGTCAGAAGACAACCTGCAGGAGTTGGCTCTTTCCTTCCACCATAGCGGCTAGTGTCTATACTCCCCGAGCTATCTCGCCAGCCCACAATTTTGACAATTTAGAAACCTGTTTTGTTTCTACTGGGGAAATACTTCTGTCTGCCTGCTGAAGGGCACAGGTTGTTTCTTTGCAGTTTGAGGAAGGCTTGTGTGGGATCTTTTCTCTTTTGCTTTTGTGGGAATGTGGGAAGCGTAGGTACTTTTTGTAAGCTGCGCTGGACAAGAGTGGGGAATGGTGACACTGGGACAGGAACATACAACTACAGCACTGTGTGTGTTTGTGTCTTTGTGTCTGTCTCTGTCCGTCCGTCCGTCCGTCTGTCTACATTGCAGAATCCTGTTTTGTTGAGCCCATTTTCCCTGGTTGATTCGGATCCGAGGATCTGAATTTGAGGGTCTGTCTAGACTTTTGACATTCCAAATTTGTACTTGTAGAAGGTGGAGCATCTGCCTTCTTCCTCTGAGGAGAGGGAACTCTTTAGGTTTTTTGAATGTGCACGGTGTATTTGTGTGTGTGTGTGTGTGTGTGTGTGTGTGTGTGTGTGAAGCATGTATGTGTGAATGTCTGTGGTGGCCAGAGTTTGATGTTGGTTGTCTTCCTCAATCATTCTCTGACTTACATACTGGTACAGGGTCTGTTATTTGACTCCAGAACTGGCCATTTTGGGTAGTTTAGCTAGCCAGCTTGCTGTGGGTCACTTCTAGGTATGCCTTGGAGCTCTGAGATTGTAGGTGGCTGTTTTGCCCATCCACAATTTAAGTAGGTGCCGGGGGTGTGAACTCTGGTCTTCACACTTTCAGGGAACGTGCTTTACTGGTTATAACTTGACACGACTGAGAGGAGACGTTCTGAGGGACACCTTTGGAGCCACAGGCTGGCTTCAGATTCCATGTCTCTCCTTTCATTTGAGAGGTCCCATGGGTGCACCAAGAACTTTGCAGAAGAATAGTGGTCTGCATGGGGAATGCCCGTCACCACACTCAGCTTAATCCCACCCTTTCTCTCTTTTCTTTTTCTCTGTTGAGCACAGAAGAGGAGACCCCTGTTTTGTGTCAGCCACTTGTCTCATCGCTGTGACAGATCATTTGATGAAAGCGACTTTTGACGAAAGCATCCTTCGAGAGAGTGTTTATTTTGTCTTGAGGCATCGCGGTAGTGTTGTATTTCATCCACAGTCAGGAAGGACAGACGGGGATCCTGGTGCTCAGCCTGATTCTTCTCAGGATCCAGCCCCATGCCATGATGCCTCAAGACAAAGTAAACACTCCTTCCCGTCTCCCCTTAAGTCACTTTTATCTTCATCACTTTATCATCACAGGGCCGGAAGATGGCTCCCCCAGTACCACTAGTACCTTGGTCTTCTCATTCCTTTCCCCACCCTAAATGTCTCCCATCTACGAGGTTCCTTTTCAGCTACTCCTCATAACCCATGCTCTCTCTTTGTCTTCTCTCCTGCCCACGTTCTCTTCCTCTCCCTCTCTTCTATGTGTCCTCTTCTGCTTTGCTTCTGCTTCTCAAGTCTGGCGGCCATGTTCAGTCTACTACTTTCTCTCCCCGCTCTGGACTCTTGCAGATACCTGGCTGTTTTCTCTTATCTACAACAGAGACCTTCCCCTTATACACGCCATGGAGCTGTCAGTCTGTGCAATACCTTCATTTGTGGGTATGTGACTGAGTGCGGGTGCCCTTGGAGGACAGAGGTGTTAGATTCCCCCTCTCCCCTTGGAGCTAGAGTTGTAGATGTTTGTGAGCCAGTGCTGGGCCCTCCAGAAGACCAGCACAAGTTCTTAACCACCAAGCCATCTCTTCAGGTTTTCTTTTTCTTTTTCCTTTCAATGTGCTGTGTGTAGTCTATGTGTGAGTACTAGAGGACATGTGGGTATGTGTGGAGGTCAGAGGTTGACATCAGGATACCCCCTCTAAAGCCAGTCTCCATCTTACTTGTTGGGATGAGGTTGAAGTTGTGTTGATTAGGTTTGACAGCCCAGTGAACCCTGTGACCTGCCTGTCTCTGTCTTCCCAGTGCGGGGGCCACAGGCATGTGTTGCCATGCCTGGCTTTTATGTTCATACGGGGTATTCATGCCTGTGCTGTGAACATGTTATCTACGGAGCCATTTCACTAGTCCTTAGGTGTGTGTTTATTTGCTTATTTATTTTTGACACTGGGTCTCACGTAGCTCAGTCTTGTCTGGATCTCTCTATGAAGCAGGAACCCCTGGGTGCTGGAGCTCCTGCCCCTCCTGTCCCCACCTCCTGAGTGCTGGGATGACCTGCATGTACCACTATACCCAGTTGGTGTGGTGTTGAGGATGCCAGGCAAGACATCTCTGTATGCTAGGATCGGGAGTTTAAGGTCATCCTTGACTATGTAGAACGTTTGGGGCCAGCCTGGGTTTCATGAGACAATCTCAGTACTATCATCAATGACAGCAGAAACAAAATTAAGAAAGAAAGAAAGAAAGAAAGAAAGAAAGAAAGAAAGAAAGAAAAAACTTCATTGGGATATGACAATATAACTGTCATCCTAACTCTTAGGAGACTGAGCTAAGAGGATCTTGGGTTCAAGGCTAGTCCTGGACTACAGAGCAAGACCTAGTCTCAAAGGATTGAAACACAAAGAGAAACAATATCAACAAACAACCAAGGGGTAGAGAGGCAGGCACTAGCGAGTGCGGGGCCAAAGGCTGGGAGAATTTTAGCTGCTGAGAGGACCTTTTCACTGGCTGCTTTGTGCACCTCCTTGTAAATCAGATACTTCTTGCTTAGATTTGACTTATTTTATGAGTATTTTGCCTGCACGTGTCAGTGTACATCAGGTGTGTGCCTAGTGCCTGTGGAGGTCAGAAGAAGACGTTGGATCTTCTGGGACGGGAGTTACACATGCTTGTGAGGTGCCACGTGGGTGCTGGGATTCAAACCAAGTCCTCTCTGCAAGAGCAGCCAGTGCTCTTAACTGCTGAGCCATCTCTGCAGGCCCCTTATTTAAACCTTGAAGTATCTCTCATTCCCACCCATAGGGGTGGGGCTGGGGCAAAGCTGCTGGAATTCCTAGGAGAATTTCTGGTGCCAGTTCCATCTTCTGGGTGGTTTTTTTTCCTGTTCCAGCAGTAAATTGTTCTATTGTTTTCAACTAGCAGGACACATCAGGCATTAATGAGTTAAGGGTTAGATTCACTGGGAGATTAGAAAAGCAAAGTGCTTCTTTATTGCCCCTGCAGTTAACCTTTTAATCTTTATTTATAGTAACTTAAGTGAGACAGTTTACATGCTGTAATAGTTCTTCCCGGACTAGTACAGAATTCAGTGGTTTGGAGTGTATTCACCGGGTTAGGCAACAGTCGCTGCGTTCCGTGTTAGGACATTTTTCTTATCCTTCAAAGAATCACACACACACACACACCCCGGCTTCCGGCAACCACTAGTCTACAACCATCCTGATTCTCTGGGATTTGCCTCTTCTGGATGCTTTAAATAAATGGAGCCACAGACTTTGTGGAAAGAACTTTGGGCCCAGTTCTTTCACCGAATGTATTCTATCTTTCAAGGGTCATCTGCATGGTAGTGCCCATCAGAACTTTATGTTTATTGTTGACTAATATTCCTTTTGTGTGAATGTGCCACAGACGTGAGTTCCTTAATAGTGTTTGGGTGGTATCCAGTCTTTAGCTAGCAAGAAAAATTCTGTCATGGACAATTGCATGCAAGTTCTTTGTGTACTTGCATGCATACATGTGGACCCTCAAGGTGACTTTTTTTTTCTAGACAATTTTTTTTCATCCAATATATTTTGATTATGATTTTCCTTTCTCCCAGTTCCTACCAGATCTTTCACACCTCTGATGTACCCAACTTTATGTTCTCTCTCTCTCTCTCTCTCTCTTTCTCTCTCTCTCTCCCTAAAACCCAACAGACCAAACCAAACTAAAACAGGAATCAACGCCCCCTCCAAATCCCTTACAAAAACACAAAAAAATGAAAATCAAAATAAACAAATTAAAGACCAGTAAGAAAAAAAAAAAAAAGCCCAAACAAAGCAAAATGAGAAAAAAAAAATCTACACAATATTATTGAGATCATTTTATGTTGGTCAACTACTACTCTTGGGCATGGGATCTATCCTGAAGTGTGGTTAACATACCCAGTGAGAATCCACTGAAGATAATTAATTTTCCCTTTGCCACTGGGTATCAATTGCTGATAGCTTCCTGGTTAGATAGCGGTTGAGCCCATGTGCATTGTCCTCTCTTAGTGCTGGTACTCAGCCTGAGTTGACCCGTGTAGGCCTTGAGCATACTCTATAGTCTCTGTGTGTTGACCTGTGCATCAGTCCTGTTGTGTCTGGAAGACACTGTTTTCCTTGGAGTCATCCATCCCCTCTGGCTCCTACAATCTTTTTGCTCTCTCTTCTACTTAGTTCCTTGATCCCTGAGGGGAGGTATTCAACATTTCATTTAGGACTGCGCGTTGAAGGTCTCTTATTCTCTGCACACTGTCCGGTTGTAGGTCTCTGGTAGTTCACGTCTACTGCAGGAGGATGCTTCTCCGAGGATGCTGAGTGAGACACTGACCTATGGTATAGCAGTGCGTCATTAGGAGCCATTTTATTGTTATGTTTCTTAAGCAGAGTTATTGCATTAGGTTTCCCATAGACTCATAACCTCAGGTTCTTGGCAGTTTCTTACCATTTTCATTTATGGATTCCATTTTATGGAGTAGGCCTGAACTCTGCTCAGAAAATGATGCCACGATTACACACCAAGGTGCTGTCCACCTTGTTATTTTGAAGCATGGTCTCATTGAACCCAGAACTCACTGTTTAGGGTAGACTGGCCTGCCCGTGGGCCTCCAGGCTCCCCAACATTTGAATTATAAGTGTATGCATATGTTCCTACTTTTTTTTTTTTTTTTTTTAAATGTGGGTTTTAAGGATGGAACACAGGGTCTTCATGTTTGTGCAGCAAGGACTTTACCAACTGAGCCCTTTCCCTCCTTCCTTCCTTCCTTCCTTCCTTCCTTCCTTCCTTTCTTTCTATTTCGTATCACTGGTAGATAGATACGTGTTCGCATGTTAGCATGTGTATAACTGTGTATGTCTGGGCATATGTGTGGAGGCCAGAGAGGTTGATGTTGTATGTCTTCCTTGAGGCCAGTGAGGCGGGGTCTCTCATCTGAAACCAGAGCTCTCTTATTCAGTTACTCTATCGAGCACGTTTGTTTTGGACCTCCTCTTCCTCCTCTCCCAAGTGCTGGGATTACAGACAGACTGCCTATCTACCTGTCATTTATGTAGGTGCTGGGATCAGAACTCTGCTCCTCGTATTTGTCGGGCGAGCGTGTTACCACTGAGCTGCCTCTCTAGCCCTTGACCAAGTCTTTTAAAAGTGCTTTTTCTCTCCTTTTTATTCAGCCCAGGACCCCAGGCCATGGGATAAGATTGCCCACATTCAGGGTGGGTCTTCCCAGTTAACCCAGTGTAGAAACTTCCTCACAGAAATACCCAGAGGCTTGCCTCCTGGGTGCTTCTAGATCCTGTCCACATGCCAATCAAGATTAAACTTGCTGCAGTACATCTAGGTCCATGTGTGGAGGCCATTGAGGTGTCTCTGGCCAGGAACTTAAGACCTGCTTGGTGTGACTACACGGGATTTGAGCTGGTGTCCTGATCTCTTCAAAGCTCTTTCTCAGCTAAGGCTGTAGGTACCATTGCAGGGGGCCTCCTGCTCTGTTCAGAGGGCGGCTGGCAAGTGTCTTGGGGAGGGAGGGTGATGGTTTTATTGTTGCTTGGGGCTGGTACCTCTATCTTCCTATGAGTGAGTGTGTGGCTTTTATGTTCATTGAGTTTAATATGCTCTGTGTGGGTTACGAGGCAAGAGCACCAAATGCAGGAGCTTCTGGATGTGCTTCCCCGAATCAGTTTGGCAAGTCTTCCTAATTTGTGCTTTTCTTGTGGGTCATTTCCAGAGTAGATTTCCCCGAGTTGTGTGTGTGTTCATGTGTATGTGCATGCCTGAATATGGTGTGTGAGTGTGCATTTACACATGTGTACATCCATGTGGGGGTCAGACAGCAACCTTGGATGCTGTCCCTCAAACACCCTGTTGTTTTAGACAGGGTCTCTCACTGATCTGGACCATGGTAGTCTGTCTGGCTAGCCGTCAATCCCCAGGGAGGCTCCAGTCGCCATCTTCCTGGTGTGGAAATCATAAGCGCTCACTACCAGGGCATGGAGTTCAGACCTTCAGGCTTGCAAGGCAGCACTTCATCCACTGAGCCATCTCTCCAGCGCGGATTCTTTTATTTGGAGACAGGGTTTCATTATTTTGCCAGGTTCAAACTGTTTCTTCTACCTTAGCCTCCTAAGAAGCTGGGTCTCTGTGGTGTGTGTGTGTGTGTGTAGGTCAGAGGATGCTATTCTCTTTGTACTTTGTGAGTCCCAGGGATCAAACTTCAGTTATCAAGGTTTGGGGAAGGATTTTTACCTGTTAAATTATCTCAGTGGCTCCAGAGTCGATTTTAAAGAGGACGTTTAAAAAAGTTCATTTGTCTCAAAGATATTGGGTGTTTGGATTACATAAATAAGGGGTTGTTTGGGTGCAGGGGGGGCTCTGGTTCTGACAAGTTCTAACTCACGTGTAAGGGAACACAGAGAAGGGACAGAATGGCTCTAAGGGATCATGGTGTGGAGCTGAGCAGAGTGTGCTGTGCACACAGGTGATTCCAGTGCTTGGGAGCAGCCTGGAGGAGCTAGGGAGATAGCTCAGCTTGTAAACTGTTTACACTGGGGGGAGCGGGGGAAGGGGGTGGAGGAGGAAGAGGAAGAGAGAAAGAAACATGGGGAACCTGAAAATCCAATAGTGGTGGCTCGTGCTTGTAATCCTAGCTGGAGTGGTAGAGAAAGAGGGATCCCTGGGGCTCACTGACCTGGTGGCTTAGCCTACTCAGTGAGCTCCAAACCAGAAACTGTCTCAAAAAGATAGTAGGAGGTGTCTGAGGAGGAATGACACTGTGGTCCTTTGCTGGAGGTGTAGGTGTGGGTTGCAAGAGCACGGGATGGGGTTGCCCAGAGATGTATGCTTCATATTTGGGGGGTGGTAAACATCAGGACAGGTATACCTAGCATCCAAAGCCTGGGCTCTTATCTTGAACTCGTCGTTTCTTTTATTGCTTTTGACAGGTCATGTGACATTGGGGGCAAGGAGCATTGTAGTTGTTTGAGAGAGTAACTGTTTAGCATGATGTTTGCTTCCTGGGAAGGAGAGGGTATATTTCTTTTACAGATTATAGTCTGTCGTGAAGGGAAGTCAGAGCAGGAACTTCAAGGCGAAACCTGGAGGTAGGAGCTGAATCGGAGGCGATGGAGGAACTCTCCTCACAGGCTTGCTTCTTCTGGCTTGCTTAGCTTGTTTTCTAAGACACTCCAGGACCACCTCCCCGGGGGTGGCAACACCCACATCAATCATCAATCAAGAAAAGATCCCACAGACTTGGCCTACAGGAGAGTCAGCTGAAGGCAGTTCTAAATTGAGGTTCCCTCTTCCCAGATGACTCAAGCTTGTGTTCAGTTGACAAAACTGATCAGCACACTCGGCTTAAGGGATGGACGTGTTTAGGGTTATTAAGGACTGTGATTATGGAGCGTGCAGGGCCATGGGAAGCCATGGTGGATTGTGTTAGAATGGCAGGCACACCATCCTTAGGAGAAGCAGCAGGCACACCATCCTTAGGAGAAGCAGCACTCCCGGTTGTGTTGGGGCAAAGAAATGGAGATTGGATTTCCTGGGAAGCACTTACCACACCTAGGTAAAAGGGAATTAGACCTTAATTAGTAGCCTGGAGGCCAAGCCAAGGAAGCAGAGTCAGCCAGGGAGATGGGTAAACGCAAAACCAATACATTCGGTTTTTCCTTGCGCCTTCTAATGTGAGTGAGTTTTTCTTTCCTGTCAGTCACTTCCTGAAGAACTTACATGCTGAGGCTCAGGGGCACTGAGCTGGGGGTCAGCTGCTCTTTCCTCTGCACTTGACATCTTACTCAACCCTCAGTAATCCTGCTGAGCCGATTGCCTCATAGATAGGGCGATGATTATGTTCAGGCTTTGGACTGAGCCTGCCAAAGGAATTATGTTCTTTGCTTTTTGAAAGGAATTATTTAGGCATGGTTGCTTTACAGGGAGATCCATTCATTGGGGTTGGCTTGGGAATTTGAAATGCAGAGCCCACGGTGGGTGACCACAAAGCTGGCACTGGCCCTAATTGTAGCTCTCCCAATCTTGGATTGGGCAGAGGGCCTTCTGCATAGTAGGCAGGGGCCTCTATCTCTGAACCATTGCCCCATCTCCTCACTGGGGAATTCTAGGAAGGGGTATATACCCTCACTGGGAGATTCTAGGCAGGGGCTCCACAGCTGAACAATGTCCCCCAGCCTATTCTATGTAACATGGGTTCTCTTTAAACTCATAATCCTCCTGCCTCAGCTTCTTGATCACTAGAGTTATAAGTGGCCACCATGCCCAGCACACCATCCATATATCATTATCTGTTCATGCACAGTTAGGACAATGGTTGCTATCCTAAAGATAAGAAATAACAAGGACTGGTGGGAGAAGATTGAGGAAGGGAAGCTTTTACACACCGTTAACAACCAGAAGATTGAACAGGAGTCATGGTTCTCTTTCTTCATTAAGTTTTTTGGTTGGCTTACAGAAGTCACGTGATGTCATTTTACCTGTATATGATCGTACCTTGTTCATCACCCTGTTGCATTATCTGTTCTTGGGTCTCTGCTCATCTGTTAGTATCTCTCTTTACCCCAACTGGTCTCTCTTCTGCTTCTGCCATGCACGTATACAATGTATATATAATATATGCAATTGTTTCATTCTTTCTGGCTAATACCCCACTGTTTCTACATCCCAGATTTTTGTTCTTATCTGTTATTATTATTACTTTCTTGAGACAGGGTCTCAAATAGCCCAGGCAGTCCCCTTGACTCTCTGTTTAGCCACAGATGACTTTCAACTTCTGACCCTTCTGTCTCTATCCCCTAAAGGCTGGGATTATAGGTGTGTGCCACCATGTCCTGTGTGTGCTCAGGATGAAACTGAGGGCTTCATGCATGCCAGGCAACTACTCTGCTAGCGGAGGCATAGTCTAGTTTCCATCCATTGACTGCCTATTTCATGACTTGGTTATTGTGAAGATGTCTGTATATAATATGTGCCACATTTTCTTTGTCTGTTGGCAGACATTTTCTCAGCTATTGTGAGCAGAGCAGCAGTGAGAGTAGATGTGTAAGAGTGTCTATGATATGCTGACATAGAGTGCGCTGGGATATACACCCCTGGTGTGTGTGTGTGTGTGTGTCAGAGGCCAAGATCAATTTCAAGGGTCAGTTGTTGCTCAGGTGTCCTCCATCTTGTTTCTTGAGATAGGGTTTCTTACTGGTCTGCAGTTTCTCTAATAGGAGCAACCCAGTGATCCTTGGGGTTCCCTCTGTCTCTGAATGCCCCCAGCCCTTACAGATATATCCTGCTGCACCAGGTTATTACATGGGTCCTGGGCATAGGTGTCAGGCCCTCATACGTGTACAACAAACACTTTGTTGTCTCTCCAACTCTAGGCTCTAGTTCCTTTAGCTGTTCTAGAGTCCCTGACTCACCTACTTTGCTTTGCTTTCATTATCTGCCCTCTAGTGTGCCCCGGTATGGACATCCGGAACAACCTGACCAGGCTGCACGAGCTGGAGAACTGCTCAGTCATTGAAGGCCACCTGCAGATCCTCCTGATGTTTAAGACCAGACCGGAAGATTTCCGAGACCTCAGTTTCCCCAAACTCATCATGATCACAGACTACCTGCTTCTTTTCCGTGTCTATGGCCTGGAAAGTCTAAAAGACCTCTTCCCAAACCTCACAGTCATCCGAGGCTCCCGTCTCTTCTTTAACTATGCCCTGGTCATCTTTGAGATGGTCCACCTGAAGGAGCTGGGGCTTTACAACCTCATGAACATCACCCGGGGCTCTGTCCGCATCGAGAAGAATAATGAACTCTGCTACCTGGCCACTATCGACTGGTCCCGCATCCTGGATTCTGTGGAGGACAACTACATCGTACTGAACAAAGATGACAATGAGGAATGTGGGGATGTCTGTCCAGGCACTGCCAAGGGCAAGACCAACTGCCCTGCCACCGTCATCAACGGGCAGTTTGTGGAACGGTGCTGGACACACAGTCATTGTCAGAAAGGTATGGTGAAGGCAGTGCCTTTTAAAGGTTCCTCCATGGTTAGTAGAACTAGAAGTAAACTCCTGGAAATGTTCAGGTGATGAAGGCTAGAGGGGCCAAACCCTAGAATCTCCATCAAAAATGCATGTCTTCCCCCTCATCTGTGAGGTACAGCCATTGGATATTGTACAGTTAACCGTGGGAAGAGATGAATGAGAATATTGAAACTTGGCCTTATAGTAGGCAAGTAGCCACAGTTAGGTATCAAGATATTTTACACATGTGGCTTCTATGTAAAAAAACCCCTTTATATGCAAAAAATAAATAAAGGGGCCAGATTGGTTTGGGGAGAGCTGTTTGCCATCCTCTCTGCTGGATAGCGAAGGTTTCTCTGGTCCTCTGCTTGATTGAGCAGTCGATCATGAAAGAGAATGGATCTGGCTTAGCGTGTTTTTCTTATCTGATCGTGGAAGTCAATTTGTAAGAGATACTCAGAAAAAGAAATGTAAAAATTCAGCTCTCTATCTATATATCTATCAATCTATCTATCATCTATCAATTATCTATCATCTATCAATTATCTATCACCTATCATCTATCTATCATCTATCAATTATCTATCTATAATCTATCAATTATATATCTATCACCTATCATCTATCTACCTATCATCATCATCATCTATCTCTCTACGTGTGTGTCTATATGCCTATGTGTGTGTCTATGTATTATAAGTGTGAACGTGGGTATGCCATGACCAGCATGGACGTCAGAGAACAACTCTCCTTCCACATGTGTGGGTCTAGAGGATCAAACTGAGGCAGTCTCGCTGCTGGCAAGCGTCTTTACCCACTGAGCCATCTCTCTGTTCCCTTTGTGGAACCTTAGCCTTCTGGATTAATTCAGTGGTTTTTTTTTGTTTGTTTGTTTTGTTTTTTAAAGAATTTGGTTGTTTTGAGGTTCAAGCTTTATTTATTTATCTGTAATAATTTTCATTTTCTGTGTATGGGTGTTCTGCCTGCGTGAATGTCTGTGTGCTACATGTGTGCTCTTAGATGCCAGGAAAGGGTGTTGGATCCCCTGGAGTTGTAGCTACTAACGTTTCTGAAGTGCTTTGTGGGTTTTGGAAATTGAACCCTGGATCTTCTGCAAGAAGGGAAGAAGGGCAAGTGCTCTTAGCGGCTGTGACACAGCTCCGGCTCCATGTGTGTTTCTTTTAGGCTTGTTTTCCAGAAATGAAATTTCTGGGTCAGAGGCTTCTGATTTGGATTGCTAAATGGCTTTCCAGAAGTGTTGGACCTGTGGACTGGACTCTTAGCCTTGAGTGGAGAGAACTGGCCTTTGAGTGTTGTTTAAAAAAACCACTTTTACAAAGTCCTGGGGTGGATGAGAAGCCCGTAGTTTATCTCTGTGTGTGTTTGATTTCAGGGCAGAGCCTTTGAAAATGTGTTTACTTATCATTCAGGGTTTCTCTGTTTTCTACCTTCCTTGTCTGAGGACCTCTGTGGGCTTTGGAGAATCTAATCTGTAATTTTCTTCTCTGAAGCTTGCGAATCCTTTGTCAGTGTCATTTGTGAGCCTTCTTGTTCAGTGGAGAAAATCTTCCTGAGTGTTCAGAGGAACTGGAGAGTGATGGTGATGTTGATGAGGATTGACCCCGAAGCCTTGTGTACTCGACTATGCTGTGCTGCTGAGCAGTGCTCCCAGCCCCTCGCTGGGGGATTCTAGGCAGCGGGCTCTGAGCTGATTTCCACATCCCTATTTTTATGCCTTACACTTAGAAAATCTCTACACATAAGATGATCTTCTGTTTAATATTAACTATTACCATGTAGAAAATCTTCCACTCTCCACTCTGGGGAGCGCTCCATGTATGTGACTTAGTGGGGTATCCATGTGCTTCCTAGAGACCCACTGGGGAGTCTTGATGCTGTTTGTGGCATAAACCAATTAGCATCACGTGCAATTCCAGTCCTGAGAGGACTGAGGCAGGAAGGTGGCAAATGAGAGGCCACCCCAAATTATAGAGTGAAACCCTGGACCCCAGAAAAAAGAAAGAAGGAATGAAAGAGAGAAGGAAGGAGAAAGGCTGCCATTCTATTCTAAAGAAGGAAGAAAAGGTGGGAAAGAAAGGAAGAAGGAAGAGGGAAGGAAGAGGAAGGGAAAGAGGAAGGAAGAGAGGAGGAAAGGAAGAGAGGGAGGAGGGAAGGAAGGGAGGGAGGAGGGAAGGAGGAAGGAAGGGAAAGAGGAAGGAAGGAGGGAAGGGAGGAGGAAAGGAAGGGAGGGAGGATGGAAGGAGAGAAGAGGAAAGGGAGGAAGGAAGGGAAGAAGGGAGGGAAGGAAGGAAAGAGGGAGGGAAGGAAGGGAGGATGGAAGGAGAGGAGAGGAAAAGGAGGAAGGAAGGGAAGAAGGGAGGAAGGGAGGAAGAAGAAACTCTCCCCCTCCCTGTGGCTGTTCCTGCCTTCCTTCCCTGTACCTGGGCATTTGTATTCTGAGTGCCAGCTTTTATTGTGTTTTGATGCCCAAGAGAACAGTTCATTAACTGTTTATGGCTTCAGTGACCTCATTCACATGTTGTAAAATTCCCTGGGAAGGATTAGTGAATGGGAGAAAGGAGTGGGTGGCTTAGGGATTAGCTCACAGAATGGACTGGAGGGAAAGGAGGAAATGTTATTTCTTTTTGCCCCGACCTGAGCCTAAAGAAGCAATGGGTGTTGAATCTTTGGACCTCCTGCGGAGGAGTCTTGGACAGTAGGAGTTGGGGTATGTCTTAGCTTTCAATTGCTGTGATAAACACCTAGACCAAAAGCAACTTGGAGAGGAAAAGGTTTGTTTCATTTTATAGTTTATAGTCCGTTGTCTAGGGAGATCAGGGCAGGGTCACAGGGCAGAAACCTGGAGGCAGAGATCATGGAAGAACAGCTGCTTACGGGCTTGCTCCCCATGGCTTTCTCAGCCTGCTTTCTCATAGAGCGGAAGGTCACCAGTCTAGGGATTGGAGCCACCTACAGTGAGCTGGGCCCCTCCACATCCATCATTAGTCAAGACTCTCCCAAAGAATTGTCTACAGGCTAATCCTGTGGTGGTATTTTCTTACTTAGGATTTTGTCTTCCCAGTTATATCTGGGTTTGTATCAAGTTGACAAAACTTAGCCAGGATGAGGAGACAGTGGAGAAGACAGATGGTTGAGGGGATGAAGATATGACCCTTGGAAAGGTTTTGAGAATGCTGGAACTCAGGCACCGAGAGTTGCAAAGTTATGACCCAGAGGTAGGTGTGTGGCAGGGGCAAAGGCTTGGCAGAACCAAGGCCACTTTGGGGCCTGGAATTGGGTATTGGTCTAAATGCAGGTAGGGACGGGAGGTAAGTCATATGAGTCTGTACTCATATGTGGGGAGAGAAGTTTTTCCCAGGGGTAAATCAGAGTCCTCATGTACCTGCTGAAGCATCCAAATTCTCCTTTGTATTTTGAGTGTGGTGAATTAGATCAGAGACATGTGGTGAGAATCAGAAATAGAGACAACTTATCAAGATGGGGAGACCATTCTGGACAACGGAAGTGGACTAGTGAGCCAATGGAAAACATAAAAAGCTCTGGACCACAAGTCACATTACTCTTTCGAGGACATTTGTACACC
Organism: Rhynchomys soricoides; assembly: GCA_019843965.1. Classification (NCBI taxonomy): domain Eukaryota; kingdom Metazoa; phylum Chordata; class Mammalia; order Rodentia; family Muridae; genus Rhynchomys; species Rhynchomys soricoides. The sequence continues at coordinate 4,981,452 of JADRCH010000137.1, read as the reverse complement.
ATCCTCTTTACTCAAGATTGTGTATCAGACTTTTCCTTCCTCACACAAGCACACACATGTATACCATCATACAGATGAACGCACACACGGTAGTAACTGGAAAATTGCCAAACCCCTAGAATTCACATTTTAAAAGTACCATTTTCAGTAGATTGAGGAAACTTTGCACCATTCCTTCTATGGTACGGTTGTGACTTTGTCCAGTGTTTCCATAGGTAGATGCTATGCTCCTGTTAGTCAGCTGATGGCCATCTTGGCTACACTGACAGCTGCTGTTTCACAGTGCTCACATTCAAGTAGTGACCTCATCTTACCTAATATCAGTTCGAAGGCTTACGCAGGCACGCCAATCATTCTCATATGCCAGAGAGAAGCTGCGAAGGGTTTAAGTTGGCGATGCTCAACCCTCCTAATGCTGTGACCCTTGAATACAGTTCCTCATGTTGTTGTGACTCCCAGCTGCACAGTTATTTTATTGCTACTTGATAACTGGAATTTTGCTAAAGTTATGAATCATAATGTAAGTGTCTAATATGCAGGATATCAGGTATGTGACCCACAGGTTGAGAACCTCCTTTAAGTGAGGAGTGGAAGGTTAAAAAGTATTTTGAGAGAGATGAGGAAGGGAGAGGCGCAACACATTTATATAGTGAGTTCACAGTATATTGTTATGTTTTAGTAGCTAAACCTTAACTTATTTAGTTATGAGTTCAGTCATCTATCTATCTTCTATCTATCTATCTATCTATCTATCTATCTTCTATCTATCTATCTATCTATCTTCTATCTATCTATCTATCTATCTATCTTCTATCTATCTATCTATCTATCTATCTATCTATCTATCTATCTATCCGTCCATCATCTGTCATCTATCAGTTATCTATGTATGTATCTATGTATCTATGTATCTATCATCTGACTATCTATCTATCTACCTACCTATCTATCCATCCATCCATCATCTATCTATCATCTATCAATCATCTATGTATCTATCTATGTATCTATGTATCTATGTATCATCTGTCTATCTATCTATCTACCTACCTATCTATCTATCTATCCATCCATCATCTACCATCTATCAATCATCTATGTATCTATCTATGTATCTATCATCTGACTGTCTGTCTGTCTGTCTGTCTGTCTATCTATCTATCCATCTGTCACCTATCATTTATCAATCATCTATCTATCTATCTATCTATCTATCTATCTATCTATCTATCGTCATCGTCATCTATCTATTGTGTGTGTCTGTGTGTGTGTGTGTGCAAAAGAGAGAGAATGGATGAATGAATGTATGTGTGAGGGGGAGTATTCTATGCCACAGTGTGCTTGTAGAGCTCAGAAGACAACTTAGGGGAGTTGGTTCTCTCCTTCCTCCATGTGTGTCCTCAGTTACCAAAACTAGATGATTAGGTAGTCTTGGTGGTAAATGCCTTTCCCTGCTGAGTCATCTTGCTGGCTCACCCATGTTAGTTTTTGAGACAGGCGCAAGCTCTTAATGAACCGGGAGCTTATCAAGTTAGCTCTACGGGCTTGCCAGCAAGCTCCGGAGATCCTCCTGCTTGCAGTCAATCACTGTATTAACCGAACCATCTCCCCTGTCCCTAGTGTTCAGATCTTTAATGGTGAATATGAAAACTTATCTAACGAGTGCACAGTTTTCTGGGAGATTCTTAGGAATATCAATGGAAAGCTTCATTTTTTTCTGCTTTTCTTGTGAGAGGATTATTGTCCCAATCATTTATGGAAGACATTAGATAGAGGGCATTGCATACTTATGAGGAGGTGGTTCTGGCTGGCTTGCCTGCTGACTTGGTAACTGGTCTAACTGGTTTTTATCTGGCTTCATGAAATTCATTGACTAGTTATTTCCTATCCTGTCACTAGATCCTTGTGGGAATTGAAATCTGTTCTTTGTCACAGAACACCTGATGTACCCCTGGGAGGTACCAGGGACATTGATTCAGCTGTAGTGTGCTCTGTGTGTCTCTCTTTCTCCCGGTGCCTGCTAGAACTTTCATTAAATGGAGGGACATGGGTGTTGGATTTTTTTGAGATAAAGTCTCACTATGTAGTCTTACATTGACTTAAACTCTTGGCAATCCTTCTCCCTCGGTCTTCTGAGTGTTGGGAGTTTAGCATTCCTGCCTAAAACACTGTGTTCTGATTGTGGTAAAATATATTTCATATGTACATTGGATATAGTGTCACTGTCCCCATGCTCTGGTTCTGGAACATTCTTATCACCCCCCCCAACCCCCACCCCCCCAAAAAAGAAATCCTGTGTCCATTATTACTTACTTCGCAGTCATGATTCCAACAGCTCCTGGCAGGAGAAATCAGCTTTCCAGCTGTGTAGATTCACCTGCTCTGGACATTTCTTATCCAGAGAATCAGATAATATGTAGCTTATTATGTGTTCTTATTTTCCTTTTTCTCAGTACAATGTTCTAAAAATTCACTCACATAGTAATTTCATTAAGTCTTGATTATTTTTTTTTTAATTTTATTTTTTTGGTGTGGCTGAGTAATAGTTTATCATATGGATCCTGCCAGTTTCACCACTTGACCAACATGTGTGGTGTCTCCTCCCTTCAGTTATTTGAAATAGGGCTTCTGCAAACACCTGTGTTCCAGAGCTCATTTGTGTCATTCCTTTACCTTTAAGTAATAAGTAACTAACTTGTGTAGGGCTGAAGTTCAAACCCAGGGTCTTGTGCATGCTAGGCAAATATACTACTGAGCTATATCCCCCGCCTTGGTTTTGCTTCACCCCAACCCCCAGCATCTTGATTACAGGCTGCAGTTCGTCACACCTGGCTTTTGTGTGGGTTCTGGGGATTGAACTCAGCTTATCAGAAATACTTCACCCACTGATTCATCTCCCCGGCCCTGATAGCTCCTTTTTAGGTCATGTAAAATACTAGTTTTCATTCTGTCCAGTTTGAATTCCCGCCTTGTGGTGGTTAACATTGTTAACCCGACAGGATCTAGAACCACCTAGGACATAAATCTCTAGGTGTGTTTATGGTGACATCCCTAGATTGCATCAACTGAGGTGGGAAGAGAGAGATAATCGGTCCCTGTCTTTGGGTCCTGGGTAATATAATGAAGAAAGAAAGTTGGAGACTAGCATTCTTCAGCCACCTCAAGCTGTCTTGGCTTCCCTGTTGTGATGGGCTGTATCCTGCAACTGTGAGCCAGAGTAAGTCCTTCCTCCTATATGTTGCTTTTGTCAGAATTTCTCTCCCATTCATGAGTAAAGTAAATCATAACACCCCCACCCCCACCCCCAATATGAAGTACAACACTGTTTATTCTGTCTGTGCCCCTGACAGTCCCAGAAAACAGGAAAGAGAGACTGGAGAATATTAAACTCAACAAAGACACTCTTCTAGTGAGAGGAGGAACCAGGAAAGGGTAGCAACTGGCCAGCGCTGAGTGTGTCCATTTATGGTTGACCAAGAACCAAGAATGCTTTAGTTCCTTCTTGGCTTCTGAGGAAAAGCCTCAGCAAAGCAGAATGGATGTGGACAAGATGTAGGGCACAGATGGTAAAGGGCTGATGGAGAAAATCCTCAGCCTGAGTTTAAACTCCTGATAGCCGTTCACAGAAATCTGTTTTGGAGACTGGGGAATAGCTCAGTCGGTAAAGAGGACCTGAGTTTGATCCCCAGAATCCATGTATCTTAGTTTTTTTCTCATTGCTGTGATAAAATAACTCTGACAAAAAAGCAACATAAGGGAGAAAGGGTTAATCTGGCTCATAGTTCAGGCAACATGAACCTCTCAGTCACTGAGAGGTCACAACAGCAGGAACTTAAGAGTCAGTCACATCCCATCCACAGCCAAGAGCAGAGAACAATGAATTAATACCTATATGCTTGTGCTTATTAGCTCATTTTCTCCAGTGTTGTACAGTCCAGGATCTGGGCCTACAGGATGATGCCTCCCACTCTGGTAGAGTCTTCTCACTAAATGTGTAGTCAGAACAAGTATCCTGCATACATGCTAAAAGGCCAACTAAACAGTCTTCCACTGAGATTCTAGGTGATTCTAGACCAGTGGTTTTTAACCTGTGGGTTGCAACCCCTTTCTCAGTGGTCCCCTCAGACCATCAGAAAACACAGCTATTTACACTAATTCATAACAGTAGCAAAATTAAGGTTATGAAGTAGCAATGAAAATCATTTTATGGCTTGCGGGGGTCACCACAACTTGAAGAACTGTATTAAATGATCACAGCACCAGGAAGGTTGAGAACTGCCAATCTGTGTCCAGTTGATAACAACACTAATCATCAGGCAGTATGAAAAAGCTGCACATGGTGGTACATGCTTGCAGTCTAAGCTCTGGAGAGGCAGGACCAGAGACATCACTGGGCAATCTGGCCAGCCAGCCTAGACTACTTGGCAAGCTCTAGGCTGGAAACAGAATCAAGAACTTCAAGACTCATTAAGTCTTTAACAATGGCGTCTATCACCTGACAGCCATGTTTGAGGGGTCTGGTGCTAGGCCATCCTTGCTATCCTTGGGTGCCACTTGCTTGCTGGACTTTTCTTTTGGCATGGTGGCGACTTTGATTGGCAAGGCTTGCTTTTTTTTGTGTCTTGGATTTTCGCCATCTCTGTTCATGAGTGAAATTGGGCTGTGTTTTTGGTTTGTTTTGCAATCTCTTCATTAAGTTTTGTTATCTGATCTTCTAGCCACTTAAAGTGAATTAGGCACATTTCCATTTTAAAGATTTTTGAAGAACTTTAGCATCAGAATTAATCTCTCCTTGGACAACTGAGTAATTTCTTGGGAAATCTTATGGTTTAAAATATTTGTGGGAAGAAATTTTTGAGTATATATATATATATAATATATATATGTGTGTGTGTGTGTGTGTGTGTGTGTGTAAAATTCATACAAGGTGTTTGGTGAGTTTAGGCTAAAATCTTTTGTTGCTGTTTTACTTTTTATAACGTCATTTGGTCAACTTTTGTGATCCGTAGTTTCTTAGGATTAATGAGTTTTCTGAACTGAGAGTGAGTTATTTAGATCACCATAGTTGTGTGCAGCCTCCTTATTTAACAGAGACCTGGAAGTCTTGGAGATCTTGGACTTATTTGTCAGTTATTTATTTATTTTTTTTAAATAACCCAGCAGCTTTTGCTACGAACCTAATTGTTTTCTCTTTGTGATTGTTCTAACCTATGCTCTTAGTTTTTGTTCTTTTTAAATCCCCCCTTAGTGTGAAATTTTTTGAAGGAATTACATTTGTAAATTTTTTTTTTGGAGTAAATTCCAAATTGTGAAGTGAACAAATAAAATAATCTTGTTTCGTTTAAACATTTGATAGAGGCTCTACCCCCTGAGCCACACCCTAAGTCCTTCACTGAGAAATTCTACGCAGGGCTCTTCTCCCGAGTCACGCCCCTAGCCCCACACTGAGGGATGCTAGGCAGGGGCCCTAACCATTGAGCAACAACACCTCCAGGCCTAATTTCATTTCTTTTAATGCAATTAGAGCTTTTAAGGCCACTCTTGATTTGGCTTTTGCCGCTCTCATTGGTCCTGGATATGTACCTTCTTGTTCTCTTTGTTGTCTAAAGAGTCCCTGATGGTATTTTAATATATTATTTTTGTTCTCCATTGAAATAAAAGCAACTCTTTCAGTTATGCTATATAAATGACCTTGTTTTGTCTCTTTGGGTACCCCCAAATCTTCCTTATTTCATAGGCTATTTTACAACAAGTGAAACAGGTTCAGTGAAAGTGAACTGACTTGTGGATATGTGCATTGGAGTAGCTGCAGGGAGGATTGGGAGCTCCTTGCTTTGATTGCACCTTCTCTGGTTGAGTGAGTTTGAGTCACTGAATCCTCAGGTTGAAAAAAGAAAATGAACTTTCATTGTTTCTTAGTTTCATTTTTGTTGCTACAATAAAATAGGATGACAAAAACCAACTAGGGAGAAAGGGGCTCACCTCAGCTTACTTGCCCGGTGACAGTTCACTACTGTGGGGAAGTCACGGCAGGAATGTCAAACAAGTGAGCGTCACATTGGCAGTGATGAGCGTAGAGACATGCTTGTTTACTCTGCTCCATTTCTCTGCAAGACCTCCTGCTTAGGGAAGGATGGTGCCCATCGTGGGTGAGATCTTTCCACATCAATTAAGTTAATTAAGACCCAGCACACACACACACGCACACACACACACACACACAGAGAGAGAGAGAGAGAGAGAGAGAGAGAGAGAGAGAGAGAGAGAGGCTAACCCAATGTAGACAGTCCCTCAGTGAGACTTCCTTCCTAAATGACTCTAGATTGTGTCAAATTGTTGCTTAAAACAATTCCTCCGGGGCTGGAGAGATGGCTCAGTAGTTAAGAGCAGTGGCTACTTTTTTAGAGATCCCAAGTTCAATTCCCAGTACCCACATGGTGACTCATGACCATCTATAAGGAAATCAAATGCCCTCTTCTGGCATGCAGGTGTACATGGAGCAGAGCACTCATACATAAAATATAAGTTTTTTAAAAAGAGAGAGACAGTTCATAAAATATTGCAACAAGCCAAACCAAACTAATTCTCAGTTAGTGTGATGGGTTATCAAGTTGATGGGGCTTTAAAACATTTTTATATTTTTAATTTGAGGCAGAGTCTCGGGAAACCCAAGCTGTTATCGAACTTCCTATGTATCCTAGGTTGGTCTTGAACTCCTGATCCTCCTCTTTCACCTCCCTGGCACAGGAATGACAGGTGTGTACCACACACCGTTGTGCTGGGGATGGGACTCGGGTCTCCTGCCTGCCAAGCCAGTGTGCTACTGCTGTTTTATCCCTACCCTTTGGCTTTTTCAGACTATTAGTTCAGGCTAGCCCAAGACTGGGTATGGCTGAGGATGACCTTGAGCTGATCTTCCTGCCTCTACCCCCTGAGTACTGCGATCATACCTATGTACCAAGAGACCCGGTTTTATATTATGCTGGAGATGGAATCCAGGTCCTCATGCATGGGAAGCAAGTGCCCTACTGAACTACATCCTTGGTGTAACCCTTCCTGAATACAATTTTAAAGTTTTTTTGTTTTTAGGGAGGGGTGGTGCTGGCCCCAATATGTGAGCTAGAGGTTCTGTGTTAAGGAATTGCAGGTAGCGTTTTGGTAACTGACTGCTGAGTTGATTTCAGGAGATATGTTCCACAGCAGCAGGAGCCATAGGTGATGTCTGAATGCAGAGTCACAGTGTGCAGCCGGCCGAGGGAAAACAGTGATTCTCTCCAGTAAATGGAGTAAGAATTCGCCACCCAGATGCCTGGCTTTGTGGGTCTGCCAGGGTATGTGTTTACAGAACCACTTTCTCTTTTTCTCGTGTTTGTGGTTTTATGCTCTGGGTTTGGGAGCTCTCACCCTGGGCTGGGTGTGACCTGTCAGGCCACCTGCCCCCGTGGCCTTCCTGGCTATTTCTGGCCTTCAGTGTGAGCTTGCTGAAAAGCCAGCATGACTTGAGGTGATGTCAGACAGGCTTTTCTTTAGAAGGGCACTGTGATTCATCTTCGTATTTAACGGGCCTGTGTCATGTTAGAAGTAGACCGTAGTAGTTTCTGTTTGAAATCTAATAAGGGATTTTGCGTCTGCCATCTGGAGGCCGTGTTCCTTCTGTTCTTTTTATTGTTTTTGACTAAGAGTAGCGTGGAGGGGCAGGAAATAGGTTTTGCAATATTGCCGACATCTGCCCAGAGGGTCTGTCCTTTTTCCTCAAACTTCACCCCCCCCAGCCCACCCCCCACCGCCCGTGAGACAGAGATAGATATGAGGCAGCTGTGCTCGGCGAGTCCAGCTTTGTATTTCTTTTCATGTGTAATTATGTGTATATGTTGTAGTCTCATGTGGCTGGCTGGCCTTGAGTTCACTGCGCAGTTGAGCCAGACTTTGAATACCTGACCATCCAGCCTTTACCTCCTGATTTCACCCTTAGAATCACACAATGTATGGATACATACATATGTATATATATAAGTAGAAATGTGTATATACGTCGTGTTGAAGGGTCATCATTGCTGGTATCCCCTTCTCCCATCACCCTAAAAAAAATCCATGAGTTCTGGGGATTGAACTTAGGTCTTCTTGATCTGGGGACACACCCTTTTATCACTGAGCCAATCTCCTTTGACTTTTCTAGGCCACATTTTAAACGTCAGAGAGCATCTAAGAGACATGGCATACAGATTTCTTTGCTTGTATAATTTTATATCATAGCTTTTGTTTCAGAGAAGGGAGAATCAGGTTTAAAACATTCTAATATTAATTTACTTTTTATTTTTTGGGTGTGGCATCTGTTAGTTCTCATCGCTAACTTTACACAATCTAGAACTTTTGGGAAGAGAGTCTCACTGAGGGATTGTCTACATTGGGTTGGCCTGTGGGGGTTGTCTTTATTGAATTAGCTCATGTCGCCATAGATAGTATCATTCCCTGCCCTGTATGAATGAAAAAGGTAACTGAGCACAGCATGCATGCGGTTGGCCCTGTGTTAGACTGTGGTTGTGACCAGCTGCCTCAGAATCCTGCCACATGGATTTCCCCAGGAATTGTGAGCCAAATAAAGTTGCTCTCATCAGGGTCTTAATCCCAGCAACAGAAATGAAACCAGGAAGGTGTGTGGTTGGTTTCTTTTCTGGTCTTGAACTCTTGGGCTGAAGCCACCCTGCCAATTCTGTCTCAGAGTATCCTAATGCCTGGGTCAAACTATTTTCAAACTGTGTTGATCACTGCTGTGGTTTGAACATGCACTACCCTTGATAGATGTGTTTGAACACTTGGGGTCTTGAAGTTTGTGGAACCTTGAGGAAGTGGGGCCTGGCTGGAGCAAGTGAATTGTTGGAGATGGGGCCCGGCCCCACTCCTTGTCCCCTCTGTTCTGTTCCTAGCTGCACACTTCTACCATTCTGTAGTTGCCAGCTGCCATGCTTTTTTTTTCCCATGGTGGCTTGCATCCCTTCAGGCTGTGAGTGCAAATGAACCCCTCCTCCCTTCAGTTGCTCTTTGTTAAAGAATTGCTCATAACAACAGGAAAAGTAGCAAAACCACCAAGAGTAAGTTTAGGATTTCTTTTTCTTTTCTTTTTAAAATTTTGTGTATGAGTGCTCAATCGGCATGTACGCCTGCGTGCCAGAAGATGGCATCGGATCTCACTACAGATGGTTGTGAGCCACCATGTGGTTGTTGGGAATTGAACTCAGTACCTCTGGAAGAGCAGCTAGTATTGAACCACTGAGCCATCTCTCCAGCCCCCAGGTAAAGCCTATCCGTGTAGCATGATCGACCAGCCCTATTAGTTAAAAATAAAAATCCTAAAATACAATGTCTGGAGTGGTGAGTCAGTGGCTAAGAGCACTTGCTAAGCAACCTTGAAGACCAGAGTTCAAATCCCTAGCACCTACATCTCTGTAACTCCATCCATCGTGGAGCAGAAGCAGGAGGCTGGCCACAGCTTGCTGGCTGCCAGCTTAGCCCTGGGTTCAGTGAGAAACCCTCTCATGGAAATGAAGTGGAGGGTAAAAGAACAGACTCCCCATGGCTGCTACACACGTCAATGAATGTATACAACATATACACTACATTCTATTAGTCGCTCCAACCTACACCATTTATTATGTCTTTAAAAGTGAATACTCTTTGTTTTCCCCCATAATTCATTTTTTTCACTTTACATCCCCCTCCCTCCTGCTCTTCTAGTCCTGACCTTACAAATCCCTTCACACGGTATCCTCCTCCCCCACCCTGGAATGTTCCAGCAGGGCTGAGTCCTGTCTCCCGCTGAGGCCTAACCAGGTAGTCCAGGTAGGGGAAGGGAATCCAGTGAGGGGCAACAGAGTCAGAGACAGTTCCTGGTCCAATTGTTAGGGAACCCACATGAAGACTAAGCTGTACATTGCTACAAATATGTAGGGGGTCTAGGTCCAGCCCCTGCGTCCTCTTTGGTTGGTGGTTTAGTGTTTGTGAGACCCCGTGGGCCCAGGTTAGTTGACTCTGTAGGTTTTCTTGTGGTGTATTCTTTGATTTATAACTAGTCCTTTATTTCAGAATTATAGATGAAGTTATGATATCACAGCTGTTTGTATTGCCTACGACTGTCTTCCCAGACAGTCGGGAGGCTCAGGTGGGAGGATCACATTTTGTAGACATTCTCTGGCTACATAACGAATCTGGGTGACTTGGCGGAGTTGTGGAGTACTTGCTTATCATGCCCAAGTCCCTAAATTCAACATTAGTCAAATAGTAACGGCAAAAGCAACAATAATAATAAATAAACATTTATTCACCCTTCCTAGACCCATGCTTTTTGTTTGTTTGTTTGTTTGTTTTTGGAACAGGGCCTCATATAGCCCAAGCTGGCCTCAAACTTTGCTGGCTTTGTAGCTGAGGCTCATTTTGAACTCTTGATCTTCTTGCCTTCACTTCCTCAGTGCCACTATGACCACTTTTATGTTGTGATAGCATCTACCTTAGGGTCCTCTGTATGCCGGGCCAGCACTGTATCGAGTGAGTCACATCCCCAGACCCGATAGCTTCCACCTTGAGTCAGTGTTTCCTAGTGTGTGCTGCAAAAGTGTGTACCTTCACTGGACTCCAAGGAGGCTTGAGAGGAAAATGAAGCTGTTACCTGAGGCTTGTGTAGCAATCTGCCTGCGTTGCTTAGATTTGTTTGTACTCATTCCATTTATATGTGATGTAAATTGCACGTTTAATAATTCCTGTATGAACGGCTGTTTGAAGATATGACTGAATCTGTCATTGACCTGGAAAACAAAACAAAACGAAACAAAACAAAACAAAACAGCTCGATACAAACTTAACTGTTTATCTTTGTTGACTCTGCAGACTGATCCCCAGTGATCTTTCTTTAGCCTTCCTGCGATAATTGTGCAAACAAGAAATGAACTTTGTCATTCATGGTTCCAAGCACCTTGGCAAAGGGCATGCCTGAGTTGCTACTGTCTTGGTGAGGCCGGAATGCTGTTCAGTTTTAAAGTTTTCTTGTTACTAGTGCATATTAATGACACATAATGTTTTTCACATGGCATTCTTGTACATGATTATAATTTTTGTTCATCATAGTCCTCCCACTTGTCCTCTTCTTCCTTCTCCTTCTTTTCACATTTCTCTTTTCCGACTTTTATGTCTGGGCCCAGTGAGATTCATTGTTATTGCTTTCATGAGTATGGTCAACCTACCAGTGACCATCCATACCACGGAAGAAACTGTCTTTTCCTGTTCCTCCTGGCAACTCCAGCTTTCCATCAGAGAGGGGCGGGGCCTTGTGAGACCTTCCTCCTATTAATTGTTAACTGCTTAGCAATCCTCTGGGATGGGTAGGACCTTGAGTCCCCTCTCTCCCAGCAATCTTTAACTGCTTCAAGGGCTGGGGGCTCATGAGCTCTCTCTCCTTCACCAGCTGTTAGCTGTCTATCTTTAGGAAGAGGCAGAAACTCATAAGCCAATCTAGTAACCACTAACTGTCTATAATACATCCACAGGGAAGGGAGGGGTTCTCCCGAGGCCCTACCCTTAGCAATTGTGAGCGATCTTCTGAGAGAGAGGTGGAACATCATGAGTCCCTCTTCCTGATAACCACTAAAGGCTTATTATATATTTTCAGGGAGGTACAAGGCCATGCTAACCCCTGCTTCTTCGTGATGGAATGTCACTGGGGTCAATCACATGCAGGTCTTGTGCAGGTAATTGAAGCTTGTTCAATAGGGCCACCACCTGTCTTGCCTGGGAGACGGGAGCCAAGACATATGACCCCTTGGGTGGTCACACCCATACCATATCTAAACCTACCACAGACCAAAGTTTGAGCTTCTGAATTGGCCACACAATGTAGGGTGCACTCACCATGTGATCCCCAAGCAGGCGACATTTATATAAACAGGTTCCCCCCTTCATATCCCTCAAGGTGCACCTCTGACTCATGTTGTTGTGGAAGTGGTCTCATCAACTTTGTGAAGGGCACGCACCAGAGCGCCTGTCTGCTTTGCTTTGCGTTTGTTGTGTGACTCCTCCCTGAGATTGAGGTGTGTTTCAGTTTTTATACCTGTTGCTGTGAGAAACTACATTGGCAGAAGCAACTTAAGGGAGAAGTGTTCAAGGGTACTATCACACAGGAACTTAAAGCAGTGGATCACATCACGTCCATGGTCAGGAGGCAGAGAGTGGCAGATGCATGCTAGTGCCCAGTTCCTTTTCTCTATTGTCTGTCGTCTAGGACCCAGGGAATGGTTCCATCTACAAGTAGGGTCTTCCCGCATCAATTACAGTAATGAAGAGGATCCCAGGATGGTCCAGAGGCCCATCTCCCAGATGATGATTTTAGATTCCATGAAGTTGATAATTAAAGCTATCTATCATAAGGTGGGAGAATATGAAAGTGGATTTCTGGGCCAGAGTGATGGCTCAGTGGTTAGAGTACTGGCTGCTCTTCCAGAGGACCCAGGTTCGATTCCCAGCACCTATGCTGTGGCTCACAGCCATCTGTGACTCCAGCCTCAGAGGATCTGAAATCCTCCTCTAGCCTCTGAGGGCACTCAGCACAGACATGCATGTATGCAAAACACCTAAATGCATAAAAATAAGTAAGTATAAAATAAATAAAAAGGAAAGCAGATATTGTGGTCTTGCAGAAAGCAGTGTGTGTGTGTTTGTTGGCGCTGAGCTTTTCTGGAAAATATGTTAACAAGTATCTTAATCCTTTATTGGGCACTGATGGCACTCTAAAGTAATTCTACCAAAGTTCAACTTAATGACTGAACCTTAGGTCTTGAGGTTTCCCAGACAAGTGCTGTACCAGTCAAGTTCATCTTTAGCTTGCCTCCTTTGCTTCCTTTTATTGTTGTTGTTGCTGCTGCTGTTGTTTTGTGTGCATGTGTGTGTGCCTGCACGCTCACACATGCACCAGCATGAGTATACCAAGGTATACATGTGGAGATTAGAAGACACCTTTTGGGAATTGCTTTTCTGCCATCCGCCTTGTTTTCATGTGCAGTCTCTTTTACTGTTTCTTGCTGTTTTGTACACCAGGCTAGTTTGTGCGTGGGATTTCAGGTGATTCTCCCATTTCTGTCCCTCATTTTGCCATAGTAATACTGGGATTTCAGACATGTGGCACCATATCTGACTTTTATACAGGTTCTGATGATTTGAACTCAGGTCGCCAGACTTGTGTGACAAGTGTTTCTATCTGATGAACCATCTCTTCCTATCTTATTGACATTTTGACACATGGTCTCACTAAGTTGCTCAGGCAGGCCCTGGGCTTATGGTCTTAAGCTCCCCAGTAGCTGGGATTACAAGTCTGCATCACCAGACCTGGCTCGCTCTATCTATCTATCTATCTATCTATCTATCTATCTATCTATCTATCTATCATCTGTCTATCTATCATCTATCTCTATCATCTGTCTGTCTCTGTCTGCCTGCATGCCTGCTTGCATGCCTGCCTATCATCTGTCTGTTTGTCTGTTTGTCTGCCTGCT